>NW_019379916.1:0-31280 GCF_000648655.2 Copidosoma floridanum
ACACAACATATATTGTATATGGTTGTGACGATGTTCGTACGCTTGACGGCGAGGAGAGGTGGTGCCGTTAAGGCTGCGTATCGACTCTGATGTCGAAAGCACGGGATGAGGGGAGGAAAGGGGGTAGGAGGTATTTTTCCCCTCGCAGACGTGATCGAGAGACGTTTGCACGCGGGTAAAATAGTTGAATGTGGGACAAGGGGAGAGAGGGATAAAAGAACACGGTTGGTTTCCTCTCTCTTATACAACGAACGCGGTTGCCCTTGGCAACGAATTTTGTTAGAAAATTCGGGTATAAAAAGACTAGAAAATGAGCGGCAGTTTTTGTTTTTTGATTCTTTTTCTTGAGAGACGTCGAGCTGTATTATATACCCTCGGTATTAATAAATATTTAAAAACGTTATTTTCGCCTCCTTAAATTTCTTTTTTCTTGACCGCGGAAGCCAGTCAGTTTCAGTAATAATATATACAAGATAGTATGTTTTTTACACTTTACGGGTTATTTATATAAGTGTAGCAGTAGGTTGTATATCGCGTAAACTTGCATTTCCTATCTAACCCGTCTTAAAACTACGATTTTGTAAGCATGATTTCTTACAATTTTCATCGTCAACCTTAATTTTTTTTATACGAATAGAAAGATAGGAATTCAAAGAATATAATTCAATTTTATAAACCTCAGTTGGGTTATTTATAATTTTAACATTGAGGCCACTGGAGACACCTTAATTAGCTGTCTAAATTTCGTATCATGAAGTAACGGCTGCTAAATTCTCAATTTTTTCTTGATTGTAACAATCTGCTCAAGGATAAGAACATTTCGACGCCTCGTACGAAGTCTATCCTTATTCAAATTTTCCAATGTTCATTTAAATGAGAAAATGTGAATAAGGCTAGACTTCGTACTAGGCGTCGATTTATACATAGTGAAATGAAACAAAACATTGATAATTTACATTACCAAAACAATTTTATAGGCAGTAATTAAAAATGCTTGTTTTATAACACAAATATGTTTTTACTTAATTATAAAAATTCAAATTGTTTATTTCAACGGTAATAAGAATCTTATATCAAACGAGAAATAAACTGCGTCACACTGGAGTTAAGTGACAGGGTATTCCGAAATATTCCTAATTGAACACACACACGCGTTTAAGTGTACCACACACGCACACACACACACACACACACATAAACACGTGTACATCGCGCTAAAATTTTTGTTTGTTTGTTTATATTTAATGGCTATGNGATACGGGTTTTAAGTTGTACAAACATACACAAAGAACTTCAACCAAAAGTTTTGGAGAAAAGTAAGAACTTTTAATTAACATTAATTAATTATCTACGAACTAAATAAAGTTTGTATTTTCACCACGTCATGTAATCGTCTTGTTACTTTCGAGCAATTTATACTACTATAAGATTATACTTTTGTGAATCAATCTGTAAGAGAAATGATGAGGCTGCTTGATAATAATGACAATAATGATAATAGTAATTATTATAATGAAAACAAAAATAAAAACAAAAATAACAATAATAAGGAGAATGATAATCATCATTATGATAATGATGATGATAGCTGTGATAATAATAACTATGATAATTCCAAAATCATCCCTTTTAAAATTATTTTTCATATTAAGAAATTGATTTGCTATTGTTCTTGTGGTATACTAGATATTGATTAAAATTTTTTTTTGCTTTTCAATTTATAATAGACAAATAGTGTTTCCCTTACAGTTAATTTTTTTTTTTTTTTGCTTACTTTTTATCATTCTCGGACATTTACTGTTTTCAAAATATAAATCATGTTTATTTTTACTATCAAATTCAAAACCATTTTAATCAAATTGATCACTATAAATCGTAAAACCACTAAGCATCAAGAAGCAAGCAGAATTTAAAAAAAGTTATTTGAGATTACTGTCTTCAAAAAATGAATTTCACTGCATATTTCTTTTGTATTTAAAAAAAAAACGTATACTTACAAGAAGATATTTAAATTGTAGTAAAATTATCTACTTTCGCTTTCAAATTTTTGTATGTAGGGAGAATTGAAGGATTGTGGCATGCACGAACAAAATATACAAATCTGAAAAAATTCTAGCTTATCGATCATAAAAGATAATCACTACGAAATAAAATCGACAATATAACGCACTAACAATTAAATCAAGAAATAGAAGTCAATGCGTTGTCACATAATATAAAGACAAAATAAAGAACCCATTAAATGTATTATTACACGAGCTATATAATCATATAGCAAAAAGCATGACATACTAGAAAACACTCACTTAAAAATTAAATGCTGTACGCTATGTAAAAGCCTTCTTAATAACTCAGAGCTATGTATATGATTAATTTAGCAGAGTTATAAATTCTTGTGATTCCAGACAGTATTTACGTGCAGTAGCCAGTTTAAACGATTTGTCCTATCCGGGCTAGTTGAGCTCATAGGTTAAGTCTATATTATTTGATAAGCTGGATTCAAACTCTCACATCAAAAGTAGCTAACTTGTTAACCTTTAAAATAATTTTAGTATAAAAGGAGGATAGCGATAAGTATTGAATTTAAAATTTGACTACATCGAATGAAACCTAAGATCACCTTAAGTGTGTTAAAGCGTTTGTAGCTTTCTTCGGTATAAGCCAGTTTGAAGGATTAATTCACAATTCGGGATAATATCAACAAAAATATGGTTTATTAAATGTGTCAAAACTGGCCTTGCTCACCCTATAATATTATATATAATATTAAAAAGCTGGTTTTAACCATTTACTTAAAAAGCTTTGATCTCTTCATTTAAAAAAAAAATAATTATTATAAGTGAGAGTACGACATAACAACCGTAAATAAAAATGGCAAAGTCAATTAATATACAAAGAATACGCACAAAAAAGTAAGTTTATTGTTTAATCATTTATGCTTTGTAATCTTAGAGCATTGACATTTTTTAGTAGAGAACATACAAAAAAACGCAATTAAAAAATTATTAGCTCTATGCAATTAGAAAGACATGTTGGTTCCCAAAAACGATGTATAACATTATTTCAGGAGAAATATTGAATGCTAAGTTCTAGACAATATGTACAAGTAGGGAGTTTATAAAATAAGTCATAACAAGCCAAAGTTACCAATATGAAAATGTAGTTTATGTAACAAGCCAGTTTTAAACCTTCACATTCAAAGTTACCAGCTTGTCAATCTAAAAATAATATCTATAAAAAGCAAAAGAGAATTGTAACTAAGTGAACTAGATGTTCATCCAAAGTACGTATGGCAGCTTTAGTAGGACAAAGATGAGATCCCCGAAAGAGTTAAATTTGCGAATTAATTAAATTTAACTATCGTAGACAGTAAATACATGTTGACGTTTTCGATATAATGTCATGATGAGCCTCGTTTATCTAGATAATAAGCATATATTAGCATACATTAATAAAAATAAGCTTATTTTAGAATCTAGAACATCTTGTAATCTGGTTTTAACTATTTATTAATTAAGATTTTAGCTTACCAAACTTAAGAAAATTAATGTCTATAAAAAATGACAGTATAAGGTTAAAACAGATCAATAATGAAAGTTAAAAAGCTCATGCAATAATTTATAAAATAAAGCTAAATAATCGTAACACAATATAGAGACACTTGATAGGTATAATATATTAGCTACATAATTTTACAGCAATAACATATTTTAATACATAACATACAAGAAAATTTAGTCCGAACAATAACTCCTTTAATTAATACAACAAAAAAAGCTTGTGAGTCGCAAGAATTAATGTATAACAAGAATTAAGAAAAAAGCAAATAAGTTCTTCAATTAAGCAGGCTCCTTCGTGCAGAAATGCCAACCCACGACATAGGTCACAAATTTGCTCGCAAACTCAAGTATAGTTGGCATCACTGACGCAAGAGAACATAGGCTAACCTGTAAAAATACAATGACTTGATCAATTTTTAATAGAATATCTCAAAATTTTCCAGGGTAATACTTACTTTGCTAGGCGTTATTTGAAAGAAGAGATTTTTGTCTACAAAACGTGTGCGGTCTCATTACGGGAACTGTTGATTTATTCGAGTTTTTAAGCTGTTTTCATCGTATGTGCGACCTCCAATATAAGAATACGTGTTAAAAAGCGCTACATTAAATAGTTAATATCTCAAAATTTCACATGGTAAGTGATATAAATAATTATCATTGCATTCAGTAGATTTTTAACTATTAAATTCATCTGATCTTGGTTCGGGAACTGTCACGAAAGAGCCTCCTTAAGAGCAATATGCACAAGTACCCAGTTTAGGTGATTATTTATAACCGCACAAGTGTACAAGTGTACCTTATATAAAGACCCATGTTATAAAGTAAGTTAGTTTCAATCTTTTACAATAATAGTTGTTAGATTGCTAACCTAAATATTAATATCCATAGAGATGATAAAGTGTATGTAGCTCTGTATGATGGATGCAAAATCTTTGAAACAGTATTTAGAGTTAAGCGATAACTTAGTTCTGGGTGATGGTGAAAACAGAAGTTTGTTGAAAGGGTTTAATTTGCAAAGTGCCCAATTTTTGTAATTCTGGGAAGTATATACGTATATACAGTTGTGGAGATGCGTCGGTACCGGCCATGCTTACATTATATTTAAATCGATAAAATCAAATCATCCGGTTTCCACTATTTATTTAAAAAGTTTCTAAAATTATAATCATAAGTAAAATCATTTGCAAGGAGCGATGGTATGACGTTACAACAGTGAAAAAAAGGAACGCCAATGAAATGGTATGCTATAAAAAGTCCAATTGATCTTACACACTATAAGTTCAGTTAAATGTTACATCATATAAGCTTTACGATTTTACAGTAATGGCATTTTGTAGTACATAAATAATAATAATATAACGCAGTTTACCAAAATACTCGTAGTATGCCATAAAAAAGCCATGTGTACGAGTTGCTAGTTCAGGCAATAAGTAATAGCAAGTCCTTTTTACCGTAATGGAAACGCAAATTATGTTGAGAGTTAATATTAAACATAACATTAAAATTTTCTGGCTTGTCGACAACGAGATACTATTTATAGAAAGCAAAAAGCAATAGAAGCTCAGCTCATCGGACACCCATCTAGCGCATGGCAGCTAAAGTTTAAAGTAGGTTTAGTATCCTGTAGGAGTTATAATAAAAGTTAAGATAAGGGTCAAATTTGCAAAAAAGTAATTTTTACGATTCTAGAAGTATGTACATAATGATTGTTCTGACAAAAAGTTATAATCAGTTTCGTTTACCATAAAGTAAAATCTGTAGTTTTTTAGAAACCAATTTCAACTATTTCCTTATAAAAATTTTAGCTTATTGGTCTTAAGAAAACTTTTATGCATAAAAAAAGACAGAATAAGGATAAATAAAAAAAGTTATGATTTCAAAGCAGTGTTTTATATCATAAGCCCTCCTGGCGATTATCAGGTAAAATGTCAAGTGAAATATCAGGTGTGAATATCATGCTAAATTAGGGGCCATCCATATACTACGTAATGCTGTTTTTGGCCTTTTTTGACCCCTCCCCTCCCCCAAGTAACTTACTGTAACGTTTTGCCTGCCCCCCCTTCCCCCAGTAAATGTTACGTAACTTTTTCTATTAAAAAAATTTTTTTTTTTAAACAAAAATAAAAATAGAGTTATTAACTAAATTTATTACTAAATAAAACTTTTATTTTAACTCTACATCACATGCACTTTTAAAAGGTGCTACTAGCCACTCGTGTATATCAGTGATTACAGGAAAGGAAGCTATATCATCTGTAAAATCATTATTTGTGAGATCAGAATATTTAATTTCTACGTCTTCTTCTTCGAGCCAATCTATTATTGGCTCAAGAGTATCAAGTTCACAAAGTAATTCTGTTTCTCTTTTCGCTAAAATTTTTTTTGCACGTAGCTTTTGATTATTGACTTTTCCATGAATTTCTTTGGTGTGCAAGTTTTGTTGTTTTTTTGAAGCAAAATATACTCCACATGAATCGCATGTCCTACGTAAAATAAAAATAAAATCGTATGATTTTTTTGTCGCGACTTGTCAACAAGAAAAACAAAACCCTGCTACGTGATCAACTTATAATACGAGTAGGTAGGTAGTAGTGTCACTAGTATATTTATATATATATAGTACACGTACAATACAGCGCCTAGCGTGGCACGACTGAGAAACTTGCAATTACGCACTCTATTTGAGAAAATTTAATAGTGCATTTAATTTTTTTAAATTTTCGTGGCATAAAGTGAAGTTACGTTACTTTCAATTAAACCCCCCCCCTCCCCCCACATAACTTAATGTCGCAATTTGTCATACCCCTTCCCCCCCCTAAATGGCGTTACGTAGCAGGTGATATGTCAGATAAAATGTCAGGTGAAATGTCAAGTGAAATGTCAAGTTTATTTTATTTTTTTGTACAAAAAGTTCATTAAGTGCCTATATATACAGTAAGCTTCTTTATTTATATTGCAAATAAACTAATTAGTATTATGAATTAAATCACATTTTTTACGTATTAACGCAAAATATATTTAGAAAAAATAACTTTTTTTTATGAAATACAAGTATTTAATAAAAAAAATTTCTTTTAATGATATCTATTTAATGACACACTTGCAGAGTATTTATTATTTTATTATTTACTTTCATATTCTTTTATCACAACTCTTTTGTTCTCCTGAACATTTCTTTTTCTCGTGAGTCTCTCATTGCATATGATAACTGTTCAGTGGACTCTCTGATGTAACTGTCCTTTTTATCATCAGTGACGTTTGAATAAAATGGACTACTCTCCAAATAATCCTGTAGCAATGGCATACAGATAGAGCGTTTGTCGTTACTGTCACATTTACAATTAATGCAGTCAATTGATAATACATTGAGAACCACTAAAACGAAAAACTTAAATAAAATATGCTTAGTTACGAAAATGAATAAGGCGCAATATCTGTCACCTGTTCCCAATTTATTTCACTATTAAGGACGTTGCCTAGTTTTTTTTTTTTTTTTAGTAGGTGACTACATTACCGATACCGGAAAAGCCTCAGAATACAATGGCAACGTCCTTAAGTCACGCGGGAGCATAACGAAGTTAGTTTTAGGAGCAGACGAAGCCTCGGCGACCGCACCACTACCCTTCATTTGCACACTCAGATTTTGCAATAACGAAAAAACCAATTTTTTATCGGTATGCCCAATATTCAAATTAACATATTTTTTCCTAGACTACAGTTTTACCGAAGAATATCTGTAAAAAAGTTATTAATAATACTTAAAATGAAAGACGATAATCTCAAAATGCTCAATTAACATTGTAAAAGACAATTTAAGTAATAAAATAAAGATAAAAAAGTTCTTCAGGTTCAATTGGTTCTAACCTATTACGATTTGTAAACCTTCATAGTATAAGTAAAAACCAAAAGTATGGGATATTAAAAAAATCAACCGCGCCCCCTGCGGCCGTTCAAAGATTCAAAGTTTTATTTGCAGCTCCTTCTATTTTTGTAATACAAAAACAGTTTAAAAAAAAAAGTAGATTGTTTGCCTAAAATGCGATAAAGATATTTTGAAATCGTTTGAAGTTAGGCTTGACCGCATTTCAGGGGTATTATACTTTTTTTCTAAAAATATGACGTTTTTATTTATTTATTTATTTAAAAAAAATTTTTTAAACTCTTTTAAATTAAAATAAAATTTATGTTAGAGAAACAGGCAAGATGCTCAATAACGCTGATAGTTGAAATACGCTCATTAGTTTATTTTCGTATTTTCTCAAAAACAGTGTCAAAAAATGTTCTTGGAATCGTCGAATAATACGATATATAAACCGATATAACAATCTGTCATTAATTTTTTTGAAATGTAAGACGGTGGGTACTATATGAAATTTAAGAATATCACCAATTTTCATTAAAAAAAGAATGTATCAATTTTATTTTTAGATTCCGTATGTACAAAAACACAAAAAGAGTTGCAATAAAAAATATGTTAGTAAATGATTGATTGCTACATGCTGTGCAAGAGTATTATTCAATACAAATCATTAAAAGAACATTTTTTTTTCATGTTACATACTTGTATTTTAAATTAAAAAAAAATTTTTTTGTTGAATATATTATACTTTTACGATTTAATGACTATATAATGAATGTGATTTAATAATTAAAATTAATCATTGTATTTTAAGCTAACTGCATATTTAGGTACTTCAGGAAGTTTTTGTACGAAAAAAAAAAAACAATTCAACTTGACATTTCACTTGACATTTCAATTGACATTTCACCTCACATTTTACCTGACATTTCACCTGCTTATTAGGCATGATATTCACACCTAATATTTCACTTGACATTTCACCTGATGATCGCCAGGAGGGAAGCTAGATCAATGTTATACAATGTAAAAGATATTAAATGATACATTACATTAGCTGTATAATCTCACAACAATAACATTTCTTATACGTGACATACAAAAGAACTGATTTATAAGAATAACAATTCGATTGCTATTTAAAGAACGTGTAATTCACAAAATGCATTGCAAAATATGAAACTAGCAAAAGCGATAAATTTTTTTAATTTAGGGATATCTGTACAAGTAGCTGATTTAAATAATTATTTATAATCAATCAAGTTAACCTTACGTAAAGACCCATTGTGTATATTAAGCTGGTTTTAGTCATACACAATAATCGTTGTTTTATTTTTAACTTTGAAATCACTATCAATAAAAATAGGAAAGTGTTTGTAGTTTTGCAAGTTAGCCGCTAATCGTAACGACAGCAGTTAAAGTGGGGCAAGGATTTGATGCCTAGTAACAATGATAACAGAAGTTCGATAAGAAACATTGATTTGTAAAACACCAAATTTCAATAATTCTGAACAGTAAATAGATACATGCAGTTATAAAGATGTGTCATTAACGGCCTTGTTAAAATTAGATTAATATCTATGATATCATATCAGCTTGTTTCAACCATATTTCTAAAAAAAATCTGAATTATTAATCTCAAAAGACACTATTCATTAAAGTGACAGTATGACGCCACAACGGTTCTAAAAAAAAAAGTTAATTGAACTTCATGTTATGTGACTGATAGTTTAATTAATGTTACCCAATACGTGGCCAATTAAATGTCACAACATATAAGCTCTACAATTTTACAGCGATAACATTTTCTAGTACGTTGTTACGGGGTGCTACTGAAGCAGATTGCTCGAGGCGGAATTTCTAACCTCGACCAGGCCTGTGTTGCCCAGATACTCGCGGCGACACTCCCTGTAATGTACAACGTGGGTCTTGCTCTTCGACACCGCCGGAGCCATGTATCGTGGCGACTTTGGACATCGTCGCCTCTCGCGATGACTTTAGCACAACACTGGAGGGACAGGGCACACACAGAGAAGAGTAAGCACTTGTAAGTCGTTTAAAAAAAAAAAAAATAAATATATTTTAAAATAATATAAACAAAAAAATACAAAAGTACTCGCTGGTGTATGTGTGTGTGTGTGTGTGTGTGTGTATGTGTGTAGGCTCAACGAGCGCGAATACTCGACGAGCTCGCGGCGCAAAATCGCGAACCAGGCAGACTATGCGAGCTACTCGAGGGCCACTGCCCTTCACAAAAAATCTGCCTGTTGACAGGTATTTACAGGCGCTACACTGAGATGCTAGTACCTCCGGTCGACGAAGGGTGGTCGAAGGGTAACGAACTCAAGTCAGCAGGTGTCCCTGCTGACGAAGGCTGTAGGTCACTTGGGGTCCTTCTCCAACTTTTCGACTTGGTGTCGACCGTAACTGAATGCCTACCGACCTTTTCCGTCTTTTCCCTACCTCCCTGCCTGACCTAGCCTACCTATGCCAAACGAAGGGGCACTGTTATATCCTCTGACTAGACGTTGGATACTGGGGTATCCAACTCTACTAAATAGGTGCCATACAGGAAGGCTACGGGGACGACATTCAAGGGAGGGGAAAAAGGAATACGGAGGGTAAGAAAAGCCAATGGGTAACAAAGAAAAAGGACACTATTTCTTGTCAGGAGAGAATTACTAGAATAGAAAAAGAAGAAAATAGAAAAGAAAATGAAATAATAATAAAAAAACTTGATAGGGTGGTCTGCCCTTGGCCACTGTGTTGGTGTTGATGGGCCGTTGATGGACTGAAAAGGGTCACTCCTGGACCCAGTCTCCATCTACGTGCTTGAAGCGGTCGTGCTCAGACCGCCTTGGTCACTCCTTGGAGCGCTTAATACCCTTCAGCCCGCACATGTAGCAATGGACGGGTCGGGTGGTGTTCCCTGTTGCCTGCGCCTCTACTTCACGGGCCTTGAATAGAAGGCGTTCGGCCTCCTGGCGAAGCTTCTGAGCCTCGGCTTCTGCCCGGGCCTCCTCGGCACCCCGACGCTCTTCCTCGTCAAGACGCTGACGCGTCTCGGCCCACGCCTGGTGATAGGCCGCAAAGCTGTGGCGGCCGATCAAGGCAATATTCTCTGCCTCTGCAGTAGCAGCCGTGGATCTGTGCTCGTGCACGAAGGCCTCCACCTCCATGAACACGGTGATCGCCTCCTGGCGACTTGCCACGACTTGGTCCCGGGCCTTGCTGAGACGCTCTTGGATACCTCTCCAGGTGGCGTCTGGACCTTTAGGAGCCTTGAGAGCCAAGCGGCGGCTGTTGAGCCTTAAGGGCCTCTAAGGCGGGCAGGCCTGTCCACCTGGTCTTCACCGCTAGGCTCAATGGCCAATTGCGGAGTCGCCTTCACACGTGAGTTGAAGCCTCGTTTGAACGCCTCAACGAGATCGTCGACCTCATGGGCGTCTCTTAGGCGCTTTATTAGACCACCCTGACTGATAGTTGGCGTTGATTCCATCTGCAACAGTTCTGCCCCCAAAAAACAAAAATAACAAAAAGCGAGAAAAGAAGAAAAGAAAATGATTAGTTAAGATGAAGTGGCTATTCTATCGCTTGGTCTCATGCTCGGATTTTGTCGCGTGGTCTGCCATCGCTCGCAGGTGTCTTAGCCATGGTGGGTGGCTTAGACACCATGGTCGCTTTACGCGGGCGGCCTCGTTTCGGCCTGGCCGGTCCGGCAGCTTCGCTTACATCACTTAGACGTGCATTAGGCAGGTCACGCTTCGCTTGTCTGCTGCTTTCAAACGGTGGTTGAGAAGTGCTGACCACGTTTTCTTCAGACTCCGAGTCGTTAGACGGTGGAACTTAAAGCCCTCATGATGGTAAAGGGGCCGAAATACCTTGGGGCCAACTTTGCCGCCATGCCCTGCGTTACCGAGGACAAGACGTGGTTCTCCCACCATACCTGGTCACTAGGAGCGTAGACCACTTCGCGATGCTTGGAATTGTAATGCCGGGTGGCACTGGCTTGTGCCTTATCACTTCACTGAGCTGCTTCCACGTGCAGCATCGGCAAACGCTCCGTACGTTGCCTCCAGCTCTCTAGTGCCTCATTCTCTAGGTGTTGTTGGGCCATCGAATCGACCTGTCAGCGCATCGTACCTGGGGCGTATGGTTCCTTACCGCTGTTAAGCATCACGGGAAAGAAGCCTGTGGAAGCGTGCCTCTCCGTGTTGTAAGCGAACACATGTTCTGGCAGTTTCTCGTCCCATGACCTATGATTGGCTTCGACGAAATCTCGAATAATGGTCTTGATGGTGCGATTCAAGCGTTCGACCGAGTTTGCCTGCGGGTGTTACGGCAGCGTAAGCATTTGTCGTATACCCAGGCCCTCCAAGAACCCATTGACGTCTTTGTTCCGGAACTCAGTGCTATTGTCCGTCAGCAACGATTCCGGGGTATCATGTCAACAGATGACGCGCTCTCTTTGCTCTCTCACGCGCGTTCACAACAGCCTTTCCGTTGGCTCGCCGTAGCGGCACAACTTTAGCCCACCTTGTAAATAGATCCTCGATCCCCGCCCATCATGTCAGCGGCCACTACTTGCCATGGAGCAGTGATGACCCTACACCTCATAAGTCCTGGGGGTAGCCTCTGGTCTACCTTGGTTTGTTGGCAAACCAAGCAGCTCCGCACGAGCAACATCCTGACGAATTCCCAGCCAGTAATACAACTGAGAGACACGTACGAATGTCTCCTCGTGGCTAAGATGGCTGGCAGAAGGTGTCCTGACACTCCTGAAACACTTGGTCGTGCTGGTTTTTAGGCACCACCAGCTTCCATGCTTCGGTATCCCCGAAAGCTTCGTCAACCGTGAAGTCAGGGTGATACGCGTATAGATATCCCCCAACGATTTTTCATCGCGATTGACCCCGTGGATCATCCCATACCTTTTGTACCATCTCTTGGTACCAAGGATCTCCAGCCAGGGGTTTCCATATTAGCGCTGCCACAGCGCCACTCTCGTCATCCTCATATAGTCGTGACAGGGCATCAAGTACGCAGTTTTGCATCCCTTTCCAGTGTTCAACCTCGAAGCCATGGCTTTGAAGCTCCATGGCCCATCTTGACAGTCGTCCGGTTGGGTTGTTAATAGTTACCAACCACCGGAGACTGCTATGATTGGTCACGACTTTGAAACGTGTTCCTTTAATATACGGGTGGAACTTCCGCGTCGCCCATAACACCGTGAGGTACTCGCGTTCTGTCACGCTGTAATTGCGTTTAGCCGGTGTCATCGAATGGCTTGCAAACTCCAGCGTCTTTTCCTGCCCGTTGACTATCTGTGACAGTACGGCGTGGTGGGGCCTAACTTGGAGTCACTGACGTCTGTTTGCACCACATACTGACTCTTGAGGTCGGGTTATTGTAGCATAACTGAAGACATCAGCAAAGTCTTGGTCTATTCAAAGGATCGTTGTTGTTCGTCTTTGTAGTTGAACTGCTGATCCTTGCATAACAGCTTAGTTTAAAGCTCTACTACCTACGAATAGTTCGGCAAGAACTTCCTGTACCATGAAACCATGCCTAAGAACCGCCTCAGTTATTTCAGGTTTCTCGGAGTTAAGAATGCCGTAATTGGCTCTAACTTGGCCGGATCCGGTCGTAAACCTTCTCGAATTACAAGGACACCAAAGTACCTCACTTTCAATTGACAGAACACGCTTTTTCCTCGATTAAAGGTGAGTCCTTCCTCTCAAACGCATTTCAGCACGTGCTCTAGCCATTTGAGATGCTCCTCGAATGTCTCCGTGACAATTATTATGTCATCAAGGTAGGCATAGGCATAGGGCTCGAGCTCCGGACCAATAACGCTGTCGATTAGCCACTGACAAGTCACCGGTGCATTACTCAGTCCAAACGGCAGCCGTCGGAACTGAAAGAGTCCCTTGCCTGGCGCTGTGAATGCTGTTACCGGCTTAGCTTTCTCGGGTAGTGGTATCTGGTGGTACGCACTGCTGAGATCAAGGGTCGAAATGAAACGCGCTTTTCTCAGCTTTCTCGCAGGATGGTATCCATATGTGGCAATGGGTACGCGTCAGGTGTTGTCACAGCGTTTACCTTCCGGTAATCGATGCAAAAATGATACTTTCCATCCTTCTTGCGTGTCATGACCACGGGACTTGCCCAACCACTATAGGAGGGCTCAATCACGCCACTTTCGAGAATTTCACTCACGTGGGCATATATTACCTCCTAGATCTTATCCGATACCAGGTAGCACTTCTGCTTGATGGGTTGCGAGGTCGTGACCTTGATCTCGTACTCGACTCATGTAGTGCATCCTAAGGGAGCTTCACACTCCACGTAACGATCCAGGAGGGTCTGCAACTCCTCTTGTTGCTTAGGTGAGATTTCGTTTAGCCCCATGACAGTGAGTCAGATATCACCGGTTGCCGTCACGCCCGCTACCTCTCGAGGAACCTTGTTACCTTGTCCCTTCAGCACCAGGACTCTCTCAACAGGATCATGGACAGTTCCGAAAGCGCTGATAAAGTTAGCGCCAATGGAGCAGTCAGCGTCTAACTCGGGCAATATTATGACTTCCACGTCCTGTTTCACCCCTCTAAGCTCAAAGGGTAGAGTTACAAAGCCTAAAGTGCATGACGGTCGTCCATCGGCCATCGCCGCACTCCCTAGAATGGGGCGTAGTTGCCGACCACATGAGTTGACTATTTGGAGCCCAACTGCGCGCATGACAGTGTGCATAGCGCCAGGGTCGTATAGCGCTCGCAGCTTAAACCCAGCTACTTCCAGCCGTAGCCACCACCGGCCTGCGTCCTCCGATGCAACCGTGGCCTGTAAGGGTTGGGTAGAGAGAGGCGGCATAATACCCTCGTTTACGTCTGCCTCCTCTCGTTTCTCTGCTTCTTATTCGGACAATCCCGCGTGTAGTAGCCAAGGTGATTGCACTGATAGTAGTATGGCTGTAACTCCTGCGAAGGAGACCTGTCTTTCCGGGTGCCAGGATTTCTCGTGCCCGACCCTTCGTTCAGGTTTCGCCTCGGTGAGTGCGAATCCGAACCTTGGTGTCCATTCGCCTTGGACGAAAGAGGTGAGGGTGATCATCGCCCCTGTTGACGTAGACCTTGTGAGGAGTGAGAGCTCTACTTTGGCTCATTAGCATATTTAGCCAGGCCTGTTCGACGCTTCTCCACGTAAAGAAGGTCAAGCAGCAGCTTCACCATGTCCTTATCAATAGCAGGTTTTCTGACCTTCTTCTTGGTCAACTCATCGACTATTTCTGCCGAGTACTCGTCAATCACGTCGAACCCGGCAATCTTAGAGGGATTGGCCAATTTTGTTTGGCAACTCCTCAATTGACTTTCGAAGCGAAGCTTGTTCGCTGCGGATGGACGCTATCTCCTGTGCATTAGCGCTCAAAGGTTGGGCTTCGCTTATACCCGCAATCCTTGGCTGGTTCTTGGCCTCCGTAGCCTTAGCCTTGGGCTTATCTGCCGGTTCTGGCCGGTAAAAATGTTACGGTGGGGGTGGCTCACGGAACGCACTTCTGAGCTCCAAGAGGCGCTCAGCCTCGGTAGCGCTTCGCAGCAACTCTCCCATGCTGTGTACCTCGTCTCGAGTGATTTGATCTTGATCACTTGATTCGTACCTGTAACTCAGGACAAATATTCCTGTAGAATACGTCCAACTAACGTTCGACCGGCCACGGAGGCTAAAGTGGCCGCACGATATTCTTAATCTGTGTTAAGAAATTTTGTACGGGCCCACGAGCATACTGGGTACGCATTTGCGCATCCAAGATTAAACGGCATTACACCTCTTCGTCTGAGTCATACCACTCCTGTCCTGCAGCTACGAAATCAGCCCAGCTGATCCACTGGTCGCATTCGTTGCGGAACCATGTCGCTGCAATGCCAGTCATAAGCTCTGGCAGAGCTTGGAAATACTCTGCTTCCGTAAGCCCCGAAGCTGTGTGGCACACAGTAATGCACGTGAGGAAGGAGTCAAAGTTATCGTGACTCTCCCCCGTGAACTTTAAGATCCTGTCGGACCCCAACTGTCTTTCCACCGAAGGCGGGAGACTCCCCCCTGACCAGGCTGGACGTGTGGGGTTAACTGGTGCAGCCGAATACGGGGGCAGGTTGAAGTACGTCAGGCGCGTTGACGAGCTCACCACATATGTATATGACCACGTCATAAACGCTTGTGTCTGCATTGTACGTGCTGGTGGGACCGTTGAGTACCTACTCATCAGCGAGTAGCTGATTAATGCCGTGTATGCACTTATTACCGCGCATATTGGGCATTTTGCTTGCACCCAGCTGACTGGGGTAGGTAGCCATACGGTTTCCATCGTCATGGGTGGCGGTGGCGCTCAAATGTGTGCTGACGCCGACGCTATGTCTACGTTGTATCAGCCGCTTCTGAATAGCGTAGCTTGCGATCCTGCAAGATTCGCAAACGCCTGCTCGCCGAATACTGTTTCGCGCTTTCTTGCAGGAACGTTGTCGCTTTGGGCCCCTTGCGCGTCTTGCACTGGCACGTTCCTAAATTGTGGATGGTTTCTATTAGCTGTACAAGCTGAGCTTACTCGCGTCAAGCTCGTGATGCTTTCATTGGCTTGTAATAGCCTATCGCGCAGCCATTTGTTCTTTTTTTCGAGAGTCTGCTCTGACTCAGCTTCTCTACACTCGTCCGAGTTTCTGATGGGCGAGGACGTGTTAATTAGCAGCTCGTCTTCGTTCGTAGCGAATGTTGATCTATAGATAGTCTAAATAGCTTGTGTCATGGACATATACTGTACCACGAACCGGAACAGACCATGCACTAGATACCGGGACAACTGCCGCACTGTGTAGATAGTACTGCTGCTATACTACGGTGGTCCGCCTAGCGTTCAAAGTGGCTCGCCAGCTGTCCCACTGCCTGGGTCGGTAGGCGTACGTTACATTAGGACTCTATCCGACCGTGCGAGGACAGAGGGCGTTCCACTTATCTCTCAGTGCAGTAAACATTCGAAGTCTGCATATACAACGAAAGGTACTTTATTCTTATATGTAACATTTTTAAATTTGAGTATATGCTCATTTTTTCTATCAGATAGAGTAGTTTTACACTTATTTACATTTTTGTAATCAACTTCATGCATTTCTAACTTTTGGTTTGACCAAAAATAGTGAAGGCAATGATCACATACAATTGCAGCACGCTCATGTTCCGATAACTGTTTTTTATTCAAAAAACATTATAAATAATTTTTTATCTAAACCTCATGATATTTATGATCTAATTCATTATTATTCTCTTCTTCTTCTTCTTCTTAAACATCCATGTAAAAGCTCATAAAAAGTAAAAAATTGACATGGGTTTGTTTTTTATTTGCAGTCAAGCGACTTGGAAGAACAGTGTAAGTACTACTTTTTTTAAAAATATAAATTAATTGAACCATTGTTTTGTTTTTAAATTTGTAAATTTTTTTAGGATATACGAGGAACTCAATTCCATCAAAATTCAATGCACCTTCATATTCAATATAGTTATGGATGCGCTGGGGATTGCTTTTCGCCGAATGTATTGTTGATAAAATAGCTCATTTAAAACATTGAACATCTCTGTTTATGACATTTACACAAGCTTTTTTTTATGTAATCCGGCAAGTCTATTAAAGAACTGTCTCGTATAGGATTAAGCTTATTAATATTTACAACTAAATTAAAAATTGAGTGTAGTGTCCAGCCAGATTCTTCATCTTGAAAATCATTAATATTTTTCTCTATCGGCTGTCGGTCATTCATCTCAAAATATTCATTCAAGTTAATTGTCTGGTAAATAGTATGCGATTTCGTATCAAAATATTTTAAATCTACATCCCTGACATTATCTTTTACTATCACATATTCAGCTATCAACATCGTAGTAACTTTGAGTGCTTCATATACCTCTGAAGATTGTTGAATTCGTTGAGCAAATTGCTGTTTGGCATCTTTAAGAAACTCTTTTTATCTGAGTGTTTTAAATTCACAATTAAAGCAGTTGTGATACGATTTTAAAATGCACTACTCATATCATTCAAACTTACAGCTGCGTCATTTTTATCGTGAGGAGCTTGTATTGCAGGTACAATACTATCACCTTGAACACATACCGTGAGTATTGATATTTTTGCTTCTTCTTCACCTTTGTCTTAAACGCAATTAGAAGCTGCTGTTGGTACAATACCCTTATTATTATTATTACATGTAGTGGTCTTAGTTTTATATGTCTCAACTGATGTTACAATATTTTTATTACTTTCTCGTACAAAAACTTCAGGCTCTTTTATCAAATACCTCGACTGCTGTTGCCACTTCTTGCTCACTATCTGTAACCAAAACTTCCGGTTTATTCATAAATATTTGTTTCGCTTCTAATACTTCTAAATGATCATATAGTAGTTGTATAACAGTTTTTAATAAAACCTCAACAGATTGAAATTTTCGTTTTTCTGATGTAATTAAATTACTTCTTTGACTGAAAATATGAAAATCCTTAGCAATTGTAAGGCTGGTGTCTATCAATCTTTGAATCTGAGATGTATCAGTATCACTATTGATGACTTGTTGATATGATTGCCATATACAATGTGTCACATCTTTAAAATATTGAACAGTAGCCATGGCTAACTTGAAACCAGAAGTTAACTAACCGAACAATTTTATAGAAGTAAGCGGTATTGGCGCTAGCAACTCCTTTAATATCCCAAGTTTGGCAAATACGAGAGGAATGAAGAGGAGGTGTAAACGCATGCATGTATGTATGTCAAACTAAAATTTATATATCATAAACCACATTTAGCAGTAGAATTAATTCATTTGGTTACACTTGGCTGAGTAACATCAATTACATTTTTTTACATAATAAAGTATATTGTAGATTTTCAAGGTTTTGAGAGCTTTGGTAACAACTTTATTTTCAAGGAAATTTCTTTTATTGACCTTGACATGGATAGTTTCCCGGTCGTCATTGTACTCAAACCACCTTTTCTATAGGAGGACTTATCAAAAAAGTATCAAAAACAGAATCAATGGTTGGAAGCGAATTTTCATGGTATTTACTGGAATTCTGGTAATATTTCTTACAAAGAGGGAATAGGAAAATTTAAACGCATGCTCTTTGACGTTGGAACAGTTTATGTCAAAGGTCATGAGAAGAAAAATGGTTGCAAAACATACTATCATGCAAGTATGTATCATTAACTGAATGAAAAATAACTTGAGTATGATAATAAATAATGTACATTTTCTTGTAAATAATATATATATATTTTTCAGAGGTATTAATATTGAGAAGTATGGGTGCCCTGCTCTTGCAAATCTCATACAAGACTACGTGCCACGCAAACATCATAGCTTTCATATTAATTCAACGTGTGCTGAGAAGAATGTGTTGGCAATAAAAGATTCAATGCAAAGTCGTAAGAATAATAAAATTTGGAAGGTTACATAGTAAACTATTAATTTTTGAAATGAGAATTAAATGAAAATTTTTTTTCTTAAATTATTGTTAAAACAAATAATACGTCTTTTTACCGATATTTATGCTGAAAAAAAAAATTAATGAATTAAGGTGTTCACGCTTGTAACAAAATAAGAAAAAAAATGAAATCATGAGTCAGATATATAGAAAGTGAGACTCTCAACATCATTTCTGCGCCTCGAGTTACATATAAAAAGTAGATCTCTCAATATCATTTCTGCGTCTCAAGTAAAACGTAGGAAAATAGAACTCTCAACATCATTTCTGCGTTTCGAGTAGAGTGAAGAAAAAATGTACTACATAAAAAATAGTTATAAAGATTTTACTTTACTTTCACAAGTGTGTCTTGACATATGCATTGTGCTACCTCGTAGTTTAACTCCTTTACTCCTTGGTTAATTCGAGTAGTATGACTATGACACTTGAGAATAGTCTAGGGCGTCCTCCATAGTATATTACTAGGGAGAGGACTATGAATGCGTGGGAGAAAAATTTTACATGCGCACTAAGAGGGATAAAATTTTCCTTTCTTACGGACGTTCACACGTGATTCATAGATGGTGGAAGTTAAGTTTTATCCTTTTCCAATGCTCCAATTGACTTATGCGAAAATTCTAAAAATTAGAATAAGATGGGAACATCAGCTACAGCTTTTGGAGTAACTGTTTCAAAGTAAATAAAAGGAGGGCTGAGAGCTAAAATATTTAGACTTTTAAAATCATCAAAATGGCTCATACACGTCCATCGTCGTCTACGTCCTATAGTAAAATGTAACTCATAGAAATAGAGAGTTTCCGGGATATTTAAAAAAAATAATCCTAACTTTCTTAAGTAAGCACCTTCAGCATAAAGTTGCTTTAAAAATTTTTGATTAACTATGTACTGCTTGGGATAGAAAATGTTCCAAACCTGCCAACAAAAAAAAGTTCCGTTGGGAATTGTTGATCTTCGGATTAGTCAGCATCCGTAGGGGCTTTGAACTATGCATGTAGAGCCACAATTATATGAGACAAGGTATACATTTGGCATACAAATCATGCGTGGGAAAGGAAACTGTGCTCGAACATTTAGCTGTTTTAATTTATCATAGAGGAAAAAATTTGGAGCGACTACAAAGCTTACTGTGATATAACTATACTTTACGTCTTGAGATTATCTGCTTCTCTCATTTTGAAAGAACAACTCTTCTAAGTGGAAAGCATGAAAAAGTACAGTGGTGCTTCTAACTATCAAACTGTTCAAGTATAGTCGCAGCTTTTTTAAGTGTAGTCACAGCTGCTTGCGAGCTCTGGTATGCTCGCAGTGGCTTAGGTGCGCGGAAAAAAGAGAAGCTACATCTCATATTCGCTCACAGAAGGGAAGGGGGTCAAAAAGAAGGGAAGTTGCATCTCATACTCGCTTACAGAGAGAGGATTGCAGAGAATTTACGCAAACTCAAGCAGCGCTGCGGGTGGGAAGATGTCGCTAGCTCTGATAAAGAAAAGTTATAATTAGTGGTTGTATCTCATTATTCTCCGAGTTTCACTAATGCGACACAAGTAGTAACGGCGACGGCGAAAAAGAGAAGAAAGTCAAATAGAGAAAACATTGAGAAAATAATTTTCAACCTTAAAATTCTTAATACATAGATACTCATCAAACGCATCATGATGGATTTAATCATCAGAATCCATGGCTTTCATAATGCTGATAGATACTTAATAACAAAAGAATTTTCCGTGATTTCATTGCAAGGAAACATTGTTGGACATTAGGTAATCAAACCACCCTGCAATTTTAATGATTTACCACTGGATATAAGAAAACATAATAATTAACAGACATTAGAAGTCCACGAAATCGAATGGTTTGTAGGTGACATTTCATTAAATGATTCAAAGTATTGTCTCACAACTATTACTAAGAACCTTAAATGAATGTATACATATGGAAGTGATGAAGCTCAATACATTAGCTCAATTCTGAAGCGGCAAGTTCACGATTTATCACAAATAGGTCGTCCCTTCAAACACCTCAAAGATAAAGGTCCTTTTCCTGTATGCCTTACACACGGACAAAATTATTTTGAAAAGAGAAAACTATTTTTTACCTTACATAAAGCGCACTTATTAAAACAATAGTTAATTACTTGTACATCAGTCAAGTCATTGAAGCAATACATTGATTCATACTATGCAGCATATGAACGTCTTAAAATACAAAAACTGATGCCTACGTGATGAGTGGTCACGACGTGGTTGGTTAAGTATGGCATATGGTGAAAGAAATAGTAACGAAATTTTTACTGTGTATACTTTTTCATTTTAAGAATAAGGTGTTTAACAAATCATTTTGCAATTCTAGTTTTGTACATGTAAATTTTTTTGATTTAAAATAAACTGATTGATCAAAAATAAACAACAATATTAACAATAATTCTCCTTCCACTTTACATCCTACGGTTTCATGCAACGCCCTCGCTTATATTAAAAAAAAAAAAAAAAAAAATGGAAATAACCATTGGTGTGAAAGCTGCACAAGATTTTACATATTCAAGCAGCGCGCGCAAACCAATGCTGCAGACATGCATTGCACTACACACAAATTGAGTAGTAGTTTCTTGTTCAGACGATGAGTAATAACAAGCCCTTTTTACTTTAATAAAAATAAAAATTACGTTGAAAGTTAGTTTTAAACACAACATTGACAGTTTGTCTATTGTCGACATTGCAACACGATACTATTCATAAAAAAAAATGTCGATTAAAGCTTAGTTTAACAAACACCCATTTAAAGTAAGGCAGCTAAAGTGGAACGTAAGTTGAATTTCCTGTAAGAGTCATGAGAAAAGTTGGCGTAAGGGTCAAATTTGCACCACAAGTAATTTCAACGGTTCAGGATGATGGTTTTGACGAGATGTCATAATCGGCTTTGATTACCTTATAGTAAAATCTATAATACTTAAGCAGCTGATTTTAACCAATTACTTTAACAGATTTGAGCTTATTGATCTTGAGAAAATTAGGTGTGTAATCTTGCAGCAATAACGTTTTTTTTGTGACATGCTGAAAAAAATTCTTGTAAGTAACACAGAGTATGTTATCAGAAAACCTGTAACAAGAATTTAGCATAAGCAATTAATTTTTCCAATTTAAGGCAGATTGTACAAGTATCCGGTTTAAGTGAATACCCATAACCACCCAAGTTAACCTTACGTAAAGTTACATGTTACCTAGTAGCTGGCTTACATCTTTTTCAATAATAGTTCTTAGATTGTCGACCTCAGAATTGCTATCCATAGAAATAAGATAGTATTGTAGCTTTGTCACTTAACTGTAAATCTTAAAAACAGCATTTACAGTAGGAAAAAGTTTTGATTCTGGGTGAAAAAGAAAACAGGAGATTCTTAAGAGAGTTTAATTTAAAAATACCTAATTTTTACGATTCTAGATAGTATATGGGGAGAATCACGTCAACAGTTGACGTGATTCTCCCCATATATACATGCGTACAGTTAAAATAATTTGTTATTACCGGACATGCTCACATTATAGGAAAATCTATAAGTTTATATTAGCCGATTTTAACCGTTTATTAAAGGAGTTTCTAAAAATTAAATATTAATTAAAGTTATTCGTAAACAGTAAAAGTATGACATTTCAACTAAAAAATAAAAAGAGAGAAGTCATTGTAGTACTATGTCATAAAAAGACTAATTTAACTTACACAGTACGTTGTCAATTAAATGGTACATTATATAAGAATTAAAGTTTACCAGCAATAAAATTTTTTGGTATGTGACAAATGGTATAACTCAATATTGAGATATATTGGGTGTATGCCATGAAAAAACTATACGTACAAGTTGCTGGTTTCTGCGATGAGGATAAACAAGCCCTGTTTATTTAAAAAAAAAAAAGGAAATTCATATCAAAAACTAGTTTTAAACACGACATTAGCAGTTGCTTGCTTGTCGACCACAAGATACGATGTATAAAAAGCAAAAAGAAACTGAAGCTTAGTTGAACAATCGCCAATCTAAAGTATGACAGCTGAAGCGAGACGTAGGTTAAGATTTTTGCAAGAGTAATAAAAAAAGTTGGCATAAGGGTCGAATTCGCCCAAAAAGTGATTTCAATGGTTCTAGGCGTACGTACACGATGATGGTTCTGATGAACTATCAAAATCGGCCTTGGATACCTTATAGTGAAATCTATATGATATAATAAACAGGTACTTACAGTTTTCTAATACAGATTATAACTCATGCATCTTGGGAAAATTAATATACATAGAAAATGATAGTATAAAGATTATTAAAAAAATTATAAAGTTAATGTAATGTTTTATATTATAAAGCTGATTTCTTGTTACTAGACCAGTAAAGGAACCAGCTAAGTTACAAAATTTCTGGCAGGCTGAATTTTAGATACATTATGTTTTCGAGTTCACTGATCACCGGAAAAATACTTAAAAATTCGAAACCGGCCCTGATCATTGTAAAATTTCCGTTTTTTTGCAAATTTTTTAGAAAAACGCGAATATCTCGAGAATTCAAATGCTTAGCAAAAAACGGATTACACCATTCGAAAGAGCGCGAAAAAATGCATCACAAAGCGCTTTCATCTAGATTTTGACAAGCGAAAAATCTTGAGAAAAACAGTCAGGAAGATGATGATTTAAAAAAATGGCCGACGGCGAGAGGAGAGGAGGCCCGCTATAGCTGGTACCCCCACCATTCCACCGTCTGCTTGAGATAAATATATTCATATATAGTGATGAAAGAGAGGTGGTCGAGGAACCCGAACGAAAATTGTAAGTAGGCGATCAGTAGGACCTACTTAGGCTGCCTCTCTTGCCAACTGAGGTCCTACGTTGGCAGCGTCAGGTGGCGTTTGGTAGGCCCTAAGTAGGCTGCCTCCATTTACGTAACATAACCACCTTACAATCGATAAATATAGATATGTACATATGAGAAACACATTGTACTATAATTGATCAAAAGTCATGCTTCATTTCAAACGAATCATATTTCATTTCTTTATGAAAATTTTTCATCACAGCATTGTTGATCACGTGTAGTTACAAAAATATAACCCTAAGATAAGTAGAAATTTTATATAAATAAAGATATAAACGTCACCTTAAAAATATCTCTCATTCAAAATTGATATCAAGTTTACAATATGAACATGCGATTCGTGAGTTAATTCTGAGGAACTATTAAATTAATTACTAAGAAATTAATACAAACTAAATGCTCACACTGCAGTTTGCTTTTCTTTCAAACAAAAACATATTGATTTAATTAAATGACAGATGAACTTGATTTGACGGTGGACATCTAAATGACGGTGTACAAGTTGTTGAATGTTAAACTTCATGATCTTAGTACGGTTTTTAAATAGTTCTTACTAAAATTTTTTGAAGCAACAATTATTATTTTTAATTCAATACTTTGAGAAACTTCGTTTAGTTGACAACAAATTTAATGTCGATGGATTTTGTCAGTCTCATATGTATAAAAATACTCATTAATCATTTGTACAGGATTTAATGAAAGACACTTGTAACTTGTATACCTGTGTATAAAATGACGCTACAGTTTACACTGCTACTGTAGCTAATACAACTGTATATACTATTCGAGAAGAAAGATAAAGGTAGGTTATGTAGGCTACCTTATAAGAACCTCACGCACGCCCCCTGACGCGCCTACTTGTGCCCTCAGTAGGCTGCCTAAGTAGGGCCTCATGAACTAGAGAGGCAACCGACTTTCATTTCTGTTCGAAAAGCCATTGCAGTATGCTATATATGTGTGTGTATCTATGTTTGGACAGTCAAGATTTAGTCTCCGTCTGCTGTTCGTTTGCATATACACGTTTGTAGAGGTACCAGCTATAGCGGGCCTCCCCCCTTCTCACTGTTGGCCTTTTTTTTGCATCATTATCTTCCCGACTATTTTTCTCCAGATTTTTCGCTTGTCAAAATCTAGATGAAAGTGCTTTCTGATGCATTTTTTTCGTGCTCTTTCGAATGGTGTTATCCGTTTTTCGCTACGCATTTGCATTTTCGATATATTTGCGTTTTTATAAAAAATTTGCAAAAAAACGGCAATTTTACAATGATCAGGGCCGATTTCGAATTTTTAAGTAGTTTTCCCGTAATCAGCGAACACGAAAACATAATATATCAAAAATTTAGCCTGCTGGAGATTTTGTAACCTGGATGGTTCCTTTACTGGTCTATACACAATGTAAGGACAATTAAATAACATTAACTGTTAAATTAATTAAATACATTACATTAACTGTTTGATCTTCTAGCAATAATATATTTTAGTACATGACATACAATTAACCTGATTGAAAAAAATAACATGTTGTAGTGTTACGTCTGAACTTCTAAGTGAAGGGCAGAACTTGTAGATTCGTTCTACAAGCAAATAAATTTAATTTTTGTTCGTCAGCAACCAGCCGTCAGCCCAAAGGCCTTATTTGCTCTTACTTACAGTATGCATTTCTTTTGAATCGTTGACTCGGCGTTGTGGTGTTAGGTTTCAACGAGTGGTATTTGTAGAGAAGTGTTGGTATATCGTACGCCAAGCTGGCGTTCACCTACTGTTTGAATTTATCTGATATTATACGGTCGTAACGTATTTTATTCGTCTCTTTATCTTACGTCTTTGTAAGGTCTGTGTCATCCGTTATGTATTTAACTTTTCCTTGGTATATAACTTATTCATCAAAGTAAAATTTATATTTCTTTCAATTAAAATTTTGATTCTTAGAATACTTTATATAATTTAGTAATTGGAGTATTTTAATTAAGAAAAGAAATATAATCAAC
The DNA here is from genome assembly GCF_000648655.2 of Copidosoma floridanum. The sequence goes on from NW_019379916.1 coordinate 25,768, forward strand.
AACCAACTTATGTCTTACATTTTCTTGAAATGCACGATTTTAACACGTAGTTCAATTACCGAACTAAGTTTTACATCCGCTTAAAAGACGCAACAGAACTCACTCTCCAACCTTTATAGTTACTTTGGAGCACTTGATGAAAGAGAAAAGGCAATTATTGGTATGTGCAAGGAGTTTTTATACTCCTGCATTTAAAGAGGACACGTCAAATTGGTGATCCGAACGACCAAACAGAGCTTAACCCAATTACTCTTAATTTACACAAGCATAAACGTGGTGCAACAACTATACCGCGAACAATGGTAAAAATCGCTGATCTCTTGAATTTTGCATTTGGTACAGTTGATGTAGGAACTGTGCACGACATTCGCTGTAGATCATTCTCAGTAATAAATGTTGAAACTGTTGATTGTTTTCATTCATGTGGACATTTAGTGCAAATCGATTTTGTAATATGAGCGCTATATAAGATTATTTAAAGATTGCACGCGTAGTTGGAGTTTTGCGACGGCAGCTCTTTTCAAAGGAAGTAAGTTACATGTCACGAGATTTCAGTAGCAGCTATACAGCTCAATGTTTAACAATCGCTGAGCATTCGCTTTTTATAAGTTTTTAACGGAGCTGTGTATTTCAAAACAATGAGTATTAAGTATATGACATAGGGTGTCACAGTATGCAATCAAAAAAACGTGTAAGTCACAAAGTGCATTGTAAAACATGAATCTAGCAAAAGCAATAAATTTCATCGATTTGAAGCCATTTGTACGAGTAGCCAGTTTAAATTATTATCTACAATTGCCCAAGTTTACCATATGTTAAAACCCATTGTGCGTATTAAGCTGATTTCAATCGTATACAAATTATCGTTGATTGATTTTTAACCTTGAAATCACTATCGATAGAAATAACAAAGTCTTTGTAGTTTTGTAAGTTAGCCGTTGATCGTAAAGACAGCATCTAACGTTGGGCGAGGATTTAATTTAAAGTAACAATGAAAACAGAAGTTCGATAAGAAACATTGATTTTAAAAATACCAAATTTTTGTAATTCTAGGCAGTATATCCATACCCTGAGAAAAGTGGTGTTAGAAAAAGTGTTACAAGTATAATAAGTATTTCTATATTTTATAGGAAAGTTAAGACATATTCCTCTTATTATAATAATAACTATGCTACATAGTAATACCAAATTATATTCAAATTTGCTATCATGACATAGTAAATTTTACTTTAATTAGAAAGAACTTTTGTATTAAAGTAAGAAAAGAAAAATATGTTATATATAACATGTATATGGCCCAGTTAATATAGATACTCAACGGAAGATGAATATGTATATTATATATATATATATGTATGTCTATAGATAGTGACTTATGCGGATGTCTGAATAATTCTACCATGTCATTGATATATATGTTAGAAGCACGTGAAGTCCGCATAAGTCACAATCTATAAATATATATACTTCCACAACGTTAGCTCAGACGCGTTATCTAGAAATCTAATCGACGTTCACATACTTTCACTTACCTGTACATACGAAGAGCCGCAACAGCTGTCAAATACAATATTAGAATAAACCTAACAATTCGGCATAACGACACACCAAAGGGCAAGTAAAAACATCAGCTCCTGCTACAATCAGCCTAAGCTTCCAATAAACGAGAACCCAAAAAAAATAAAAATAAAGACCATGCTCCTAACTCATCTTTGTTCAAGAACACCGTTCAAGGGCAGGTGATCTTCTCCGTAAGAGAAAGGCGAACCGAAGGAAACTTGCTAACCACCCATCAAGAAAAATCAACAACGAGACTCTCATAATGACGAAAAAAGTTTTTTTTATACCCCACCATTACGTTAAGCGTCCACTCTGGGAGAGCACGAAAACAATAATACACAGAATAGCCCACCCACCCAAAGCATGCAAAAAAATTAAATAATTTTTTTTAGAGAAAAGATCAAACGAGAAAAGACAATTACGTTTACTTTACCGACAATCTTGGCCAACCATTAGATGACAGAGCATAAGATCTCCGTACAACAAACAAATGACCTTACTTGGAAAAATTAATCGTCGGTACACCTAAATTAATCAAGTATAACACCAATTTTGACATAGTTTTACCCATAAGAGGTCAAGATCTCCGCACAACAAACAAATGACCCTACTTGGAAAAATTAATCGTCAGTACACCTAAATTAATCAAGCATAACACCAATTTTGACATAGTTTTACCCATAAGAGGTCAAGAAAGAAGAAGCATAATAAACATAACAACAGCACTAAAGAAGTCACTTAATTTTAACGAAATATTGATAGAAAAAAAAATATCGACAGTCTGCATCGCTAGAACCACCAAATTAGAAAATATCAAGTTCTAAAAGCTATTGCAGATGTTACAAAAATACATTACACAAAGGAAAATAACAATCTGTCTGGGAATAATACAACATCTACCTCCACAAGAAAGATGTAATATTATTCAAGATATGCATAACTCTACTATAGGAGAACACAAAGGAGCTAATTAAACTTATAATAAATGAAAGCACAAATACTTTTAGGAACATCAGAAAGAAGATATCTAATCATACATAAAAAAATGCCTTGAATTCCAACTAAAAACCTTAGCGCGTGTAAAAAATAAATGAAAATTAATTATCACTGATACTCCTACTAAACTTTTTGCACAACTTGCTTTAGACGTAATGAGTCCGTTATTACCAGCAATGCAACAAAATAATGGGTATATTATAACAATGCAAAGTTTGTTTTATAAATACGCTATAGCATAACTACTGAAAGATCAAACTGCCATATTAATTATAGACGCATTTGTTAAAAAACTCATTTGTACTTGTAAAGGTTCAGCAGCTATACTGACGGACCAAGGCACTAACTTCCTTAGTAAATTAATTAAGAGTGTAGCTAGTAGATTCAAGATATAATAATTTAAAACAACAGCCTTTTATCCCCAATCAAAGGCTTTTTTGAATGATCACATCATACTCTTGCTGAATACCTTACAATATTTATTACAAGAGAACAACAGTGGGATGAATGGATAGAAGCAGCGAAATTTAATTTCAATACTTATAAAGGCAAAAGCACACAACACATACCTTTCAAGTTAGTTTTTGGAAAAAGGGCACGGCTACCTAGTATCGAGCCCCTCGAAGAGGATGATTTATTACCTATACACGCATAACACATGACAGGTCCAGTCACTCAACTAAATACCCTGTATGAGATGACTCAAGAAAAATTGATAACAGCTAAAAATAAAGCAAAAACATGAATTTAACGATCAGTATTCAGGACCTTACTTAGTGCTCTATACATGGGAAAAAGGAAATGCAAAAATTAAGATCAACAAAAAAAACAGTAAAATAGGACATATCAGATGCTTACGTTACATATATATTTCTCATAACACCCTAATAAATAAATAAGTAAGAAAAAAAAGTAAATGAATAAACACACACGAATGTACCACCTACAGATAAGTAAAACCTTTTTGCTTGCTTTGCTTAATCAACGCTTGTGTCTATCATCGTTGTATTTTTGTTCAATATGCTGCAGAAGATTACGCTAACGCATAAAATAATGATATAAATTACAGAAAACCAATTAAAAATTTCTCAATTTGCAGACGAAAACAATTATTTGCTTGATCATCTTTGCCAAAATCTTCAGCCAAGCCACAGCAATTGGCTAGCTCTAGTCAATATAGGAAAATGTGATATTCCGGAACTAGTCATAAGCTCAATCAGAGAACACATCTCGCTCATTCAATTAAACGATTACGCATCCACACGTGTTGCACAATTAAACTTAAGAGATCAATACAACATTTTATGACGCATACGTTGAATATGAAAATGTACTCGTACAGGGGTAAGCAACTTTTACTTTAGAAGAGTGTTACAACGCCATCGATTTAAACAATAATAACATTCTTATGTTATTATTGTTCGTCTCGAATCTGAAACATCATGTACTTTTGTAGACGATCACTGTATTGACAGATTATTGAGATGTGCATTTTGGAATGTAATCCCAAATAATTTATGCGACCATAACGCTACACAAATCTTCTTACATGATACGTAAACAGAGTACTCCAAAGAAAGAACGAGTTCAAATTATTGTACATCTTTGAATCAGACCATGTGTCGTATGCATTTAAACACATGGGTACCGTAGACAATTGCTGCTTCTTGCTTTCTAAAACAAAGCATCCAAAAATATTTATATTGTCTGACCTCACAAAGTAAAATTTTCCAGCAGAAAAAAACGTCAATATTGACAACATAGATATGTTTACATAAGTAAGTACAAAATTTATCTTTATAGAAAAACACTTTAGGAAACATATAAAAGAATTATACACAGACATACTGTTAAAATAATGCGAATTAGAAAGAAAAGTAATTAACTTATAGCTGGTCAAGGTTTTGTCAGTTTTTAAGCCAGGGAAGTAGCGCATATTATTGAGTGTTTACAAGTAGAAGTATACGTAAGAGAAACTGATGCATGTTACCAGGAACTACCAGTTTTTTGTAATGAAAAACCGTACTTCTGAGCCATGCACTCATGTACTTAAAGAATACAGCTCTAAAACAGGATGCGATACAGTACTCCTCGTAATGTTGAATTTTCTAGATCACGATGGTACAAAATGTAACTACAAGTTACAACTCAAGATGAGCCGCAATTACTAAAGCTTGACATTAATCAAGCTTGGAAATACTCCGGTCCCCTCAATTTAGTAAAAAGCGGTAATTATTCATATAATGACACAAAAAAATTAAAAACCTTTATTGTCCTACCTTCTAAACGCGGAGCAATATTGAATCAAGTAGCTGCAAGTATAACAGAAAAAACAAAACTCGCACAGCAATTTTCACTGCTACATATCTTTGATCAAAACACTTTACAAACACTCGCTGAAAACGCTTGGAACAAAATGTAGCAAAAATTCATTTGTTTCGGTTCAGCAAGCGTCACTTTTATTACAATAATAATAATTTTTAGGAACACTTAATCCATTCTAGACACATTTATTCACGGACACGCTCTACACAGCATTTACGGATGCTCAATTCACATTTTCGGAGAAATCTAGAACTCACTTGCAAATCTGCTACTGCATCTGGCCTGATCGTCAACTAACAGCGAAAACTCAGGCAACGGAGGAAATGCCACTGCAACAAACCCACCAAGTTACCAGCAAATACCAGTGAAGCAACTCACGAAAACAATATGTATATATAGACTTATACCCTATAATAGATAAACCCCGGATTTTATCTTTAGCTGCTCATACTACGAACGCAGAAACAGTAGTTTGAAAGTATTTTTTAACGTGGAAAAAAAAAAAATCTTTAACTTTAAGACAAAAGTAAGATATTCTTAACCAAATAATTTATATCAATGATGCAATAATTTGGACAAAACAACATAGAAATGAATCGACGACTGACTACTCTCGCAGAAATGACCGTGTC
>NW_019379916.1:48634-74306 GCF_000648655.2 Copidosoma floridanum
CAAAAAAAAAAAAAAAAAAAGTTCAGCACATAAGTAAATCGAGAAAGAATATGCAGAGTCTAATTTCGAAGAGATTAACGTTAAATTAGAGAAGAAAATAGAAAAATCATGTAACACCTCATTAATCTGAAATCTAATTTGTCATTTATCACCTTGAATTCTCTATCAATCTCACCAAGTTTAAGCTTGATTTATGCTTTGAAATATAAAGAACATGCGCATATTCTTCTTTTTTCGATAAAATAGCTAGTTATGAAAAAAAAGTGTTTAAAGCTACAAAATTAAATTGACCTTATGGATAAGGCAGGTAACTTCAATTATGTCTGAATTACCTTCAACCAATATGCATAATAGTATAATTTTTACTATGACAGAGCTTCAATTAAAATAATTTTTTTAATTTTTCAGTTAATTTTTTACAAAAACTTTCAAACTGGACGATTTTCAGTGATAAGTATTATACTTAAGCCAGTCATATTTTTGCGCACTCCATAAGTATTGTTGGGGATGTCATTTCAGACCGAATTTAACAAAAAAACTCTGTTTTATCTCGCCAAAACCTCTGCGAAAACGCCCAGAGTATTAGTTTCATCTTTAGCCATTTCAATTACTTTTGTACATACCCTTCTGATCAGTCCAATAAATTTATAGAATAACTTTTTTAAGTTCTAAAAAACAACTTTGATTAAGAGAAATTTGTCGAGCTATAATGTCCCCACATATCTTCTTTTGTTAAGGCTTATAATTTTTTTAGTCTGTGCAGTATCAATTCGTTAATAATTGTTTATTAATTATAGTGTTATATATTACTAATAATTTATAAGCTTTTTGTACTAATAAGGTTCAATTACGGTCTTATTATCCTGAAAAATAAATACCAGATCAAACATTTTTTAATAAGAACAGTATGATTTTTTTTTTCTACAAGCTAGTTTTTTTCTTCTTCTAAACATTTAGGGATTTTTTAATATACATACCTTTGTCTCGGAGTTCCTTAATATTAAAAAAAATTTCTTTCCCATTTTAGTCTCTAATTAACTTAGTTTTAAAAAATTGGTTAAACCTTATACTTTTTCGTACACCTTTGAAGTTATCAAATGATCTTCTTTATTAAATTATTCGCTCAATCATTCTTACAATAGTTAGTTCTAAATTTATGTCTACTTTATTTACAAAAAGCTCATAGCACTTAATCTAAACTTACTCAAAATAGGATACACATTACGGGATCAAGCACGCAGAAAACCATAGTTCATATGTTTGGCACCTTCAGTTGAAATTTTAAGTCTAAATAAAAACATAAGATTTAAGATGCATTTAATTTTGCTACCTAGGTGTGCAATATTGTGAAAATATATTTATTGGAGAATCGGAAATTAACTTTAGTGGTATTAGAAAAAATTTCGAATGAATTATTAAAAGAACATGTACACAATTTTTCATAAATAATCGTAGCGTGTGAAACTTATATTTTTACTTTGTAAGCAAATGTGTAGTACAATGATGCTATTTCAACAAGAGGTAAATATTTTCGTAAATTATATTGACATTCTGAAATAATTATTGACTCTTAATATAGTTGCAACTCATTTTAAAAAGTATTGAATTCCATAGAACTTTGTGATAATATTATTAAATACGTACATTGATGAACACATATTTTATGCAAAACTCTTTATCAAATTACTGTATTAACTAGTGTACATTACAAGAACCTCGGATACTTATAATTGATTACCATCTTTTACTTATTCAAATTAAAACGAAAAAAATAAGAAATAAATAAAAAATCTTAAAAACAATGTATCAACTTTATTGTTTTCAAACTTAAGAATTATTTTTATCTTGTAGAAAAATCTGATGAACTTAAATCTTTTAGTAGAAGTTGTACGGTTAAAGGATTAATTAAAATATAAATAATCTAAGATTGAAAGTCATAAAAAAAATCATCACAAAATAAAAATTCTAATAACAAAAACAAATTCCATTTCCGACCGACTATAACTCTGTCCCGGTCATGACTCTTAAATATTTCAGACAGTGCCTCGTTCATTGCGTCATCGTTACTATAAAATGAATATGCGACTCGCGTCTAACTCGCAGTTTTGAATTTAGTATAGTTTCGGGAACATCTAGAGACAAAAAAGTATAACAATGGTATGTCCTTAAAATGTTTGTTACAATGTGTAAGATGTACATATTACAGGATAACATTGATTAATCATAAATGTGATGTACTATTACTTGATTATAACTAAATAATCCGATAAATCATTTTTTTCAGGCTGACTTGTCTTCTAAAGATCTTGAGAGTAAGTACATTTTTTGTCTTCTTATACTCATTTATTTAGTTTTAGTTTGATTATTGCTATTCATAAAGTATCTATTGCTATAATGTTAGACTACAAAAAAGTAAAACATTTTTCAATACAAACTGGAGCTTTATGTACAATGCAAATAAGTTGAATGTTCGAAAAAAATTCCAAACAGTAATAGCTTATATAAATAAAAAAATAACGTAAGATCTATTAAATAATCATCTTGTACCTGCATTTTCATAATGCCCTCATTTTTTAGCTTTCATTTCATTACAAGCTAAATGAATAATGTATACATAGACAAAAAGTATGACATGTAATTTTAAAATTAGTATACCAGTCACAGTTTACTGACCTTAATATGAATATTGCAAAATTTAGTGGAAGATGAGAAATGTCATTATAGTTCCTTCAAACTTTTACTTTATATAGTAGACCAATGTTTCGTAGTAGTTTTAATCACTTTTATCAGTTTTCAGTGAAACTAAATACATAATTAGTTGTTTTTTTTCGGCATTTCAATTTAATTTTTTTTCTGATCTCCCATCTATTATGGAACAATAAAATTAATTTGTCAGCGTAATATATTATATATTAGGTATTAAAAAGTTTTTTCGTATTTTTCGAATACAAATTTCCATTTAATGCACGATGTACGTTTGCAAAATGTGACATGTAAAATATATTTACGAATTTTTCTGATTCACTGATTGACCAATAATTTTATTTTGAAAAATACTGAAAATAATTTTACAGAGCTGCAAGGTTACCAAGGAAAAGCAATTAGATAATTTAAATATTTATTATCGTTAAGAATGAGTTCCGTTTTTCAAGTAATGTTCTATTCTTCAAGTTCTTCATAAACATTTTCTATTAATTTCTTACTATTAGCTCCTTATGCAACAAAATAACATATGTGAGAAAATGAAAGTAATATTTTACAGTTAGAAATATATTTGTCTGCGAGACATGAAAACTAATAAAATAAATGTGACCCAGTACATTAATTATTTTGTATTAATGAGCCTAAAAGATGCTAAAAATATGTTTTTTGGATCCCATCTTCTCTCAAATTAAAGATTCATTGTTTCCATTAGAAGAAAAATAAAGATGATGCAAACCACCTTTTAATATCTTTACTTAAGTCTTCATTAAATTTTTATTTAAAGATTCTATGCAACAGAAAACATTAATATGACTTTAATTATTCCACAGTTCTAATTAATCTTACGATTTGTCTTTTTAGTCGGTAAGATCTTGTATCTACTAACTTATTTCGGCTAATTACTGAAATCTCGAATAAGAACTTTGCTCAATGACTTCTTTTATTTATACTTGCGTTTGTAATAAGAAGAAGACTAAAACATAGTATAGCTAAAAATATTTTGACTTTCCTATCAAGAAAAATACTTTTAATGTTAATAAGTTATATTTTAGCCATTAGTCAGCAAAAAGCTTGTTGGAAAAAGTTGATCATGATTTAACAATAAATAAATTTAGAAAAATAAAATATAAACAATTTATTAATATTTAAAGCTTATTTTTATGGTTCCCAAATATAGTATTTTCTTGGAAAACCTTACACAAAAATGTACGCGATTGCCACTAAGATATTTTAAGACTAAGAGAGCGTGTAGGAGGCATGCCTAAAAGAGGAGCGGTACCACGATAAATGTATTCTTAGATTTCCTTAAAAATTCTCATATTTAAATTTATATCACGAAATTGTGCTATGGTACAACTCTATGAACACAATGATGTCACTTGCGAAGGAATATACAATAAATACGTATATCTACTACTTTCTGTTGATTTCCAGTCAAAAAAGGATTTTACTTCATGAACGTTGTTTAATGCTTTTTATTTCTTTTACTTTGACACACTATTGCAAATACTGTTTCTTTTCCATAAAAACTTTAATAGTTTATTGAATTGCTACATTAAGTGAGTACTAGCTCATCAAAGCTAAAATAAAAAATTTTTTTTTTGACTGGTCAAAGTTTTTTTCTGTGAAACAAGCTATGTATAAACTGTTTATAATAGTGCATTCTTCTTGCAAGTCATTTTTGCACAGAAATTTATTAGTAAAGTTTTAAAATCTAAAGTTGGAAACTTAAGAGGATAAAAATTTGTGAAAAATGTCAATAATTCTGGTTTACTTAATTTTTAATATTTTTTTGTATAACTTATACATGCGTTGGCAAAATTTTTAATAAAAATATTAAGTAGAAAACTTTATGTCATCAATTTTATAAAAATGGATTCTGTCGTATAGGCTTGACATATTTCAACAGCAAAAGATGCTATTTTTTACGGACATTCAGCGTATGTGGATGAATTATCCATTCAAATTTTGATTCATACTTGATATTATTAGTTTATGATAATATTCTACAGTATACTAGTATACTGCTCAGAATTGGATAAGCATTCTTTCTTTGGGTTTTCGTTATTGTAGTTTTCTGTTGTAAGTGTTTTTCTTGCAAATAAGTACAGAAAAATAAAGCTTGTCGTAAGACCTTGTGTTGCAGTTTTTAGTTTTCTTGCTTCGTAGATCGGAAAATCATTTAATGAAAAAGGCTGAAAAAATTTTTAATGTTTACAAACTGTCTATGAAATATTTTTAGATTTTGTAAACAAGGCTTGAAAAAAATCATGTACAGTATTTTGTTTGGGAAAAAAGATATACTTTCTCATATTATAAACAAAAGTCGACATATTCTATAGAATTTAAGAGTTTGACGATTTAATTAAACGATAATGAACATTTACACCTCGTTTTTTTGCTACTAAAGTTCAATACCATACGAGAGTTAAGCTTAACTACTACGTATAAAAATGTATACATCAGTATACCTATAGAGTAAATATGTGAAAGCAACATGGAGCTTTTACACTATCCAAGCAATCTTTCAAAAATAGTGACATGGTAAGATTCTATGAATGTACAGGAAAATAAGAGCTGAGAAATTCATGTTCTTGTTAATACGAACAGTTTTAATGCATATCCAAGCATCGATGATCAATTTTACGGTTTTAATATTAACAATGTTAATTTCAATATTAGATTTATCTTTATGTAAACCATAAATAAAGGTTTTTAAGGACGATCGGTAGAGATAGCGGGAGGGAACCACTTTCGGGGCAAGGGGGAAGTAGCGATGAGTGAAGACTTGGCATCGCCGCAAGGGTCACCAATGTGTGAGTGTTCATGTACACACATATATACACACATCAGGTGTTGTGCACACTGCAGTGTCTGCACTGTCTGCTCGTCTGCTGCGTCAGTTACGGCAGCGTATGTGTATATTTGGAATGTATTTGTGCTAAGAATGTAAGTATTTGATTTTTATTCGTTATAACAATGTAATGAAAATCAGTAAATAATTAAAAAGACTTGTGACACATGTAGGTACATACAATTATATTCGTAGCTCTCATTTGTAGAGTAGATTTTAACGTCATTGTTAATATATTTATGGAAGATGACGCTAGTTTAAGATCGTTTTTATTAAATGAACAAAATCCTTTTATCAAAAGAAAAGCTAATGTACATAAAATTCTTGAATTTTTATGTGACTTGAAAAGTCTCATTGAAAGTGATATGTTAAATAATTAGGACAGACTCTAGTCTCTGCGATTACTACAAGCATATGATTTTGTTATCTTGTGTAAAAAAATTAAAAATTAAAAATTTTGTTAAGAAAAATAAATATGTGTTATTATAATACATTGTTTTGTTATGGGTACAGGTGGAACCTATGTAAATACACTCACACTCATATATAAGCTTATGTTTTATACAGAAATACATAAATTTCTACCATAATATTCAAATATTTACTGATTTACGTCCTGGAATATTTTGAATTTCCCGCTTATTGCGACGTTGCCCTTGCGTTTTTGTCGAACTAATATTTAATTTTTTTGTTTATAAACTAATCAGACGATCGTCGCGAAACTTTGTGTACATATACTTAATAACATTATCTGTGACATAAAAAAATTGGAGACATTCATCACGCCAATTTTCTAAAAACTGAGTTTTTATAAGTTTCCCCATAAGCGATTGTGTTAAAATGACTAAACTTTGAAATTCAATATCTTGGAAACGAAACAGACGAACCTCTTGAAATTTTAACAGCTTCATTGTTACAACAATAAGAACGTCTGGTTGAAATTTCAAAAAGATTCATCACAGGGTTCTATCTCTACCGAACGTCCTTAAGTAGAAAACAAAATTTTAGCAGTAACTAGATCAAGTTTTATAAGTATGTTACTAATAAGATTTAAAATAGAGAAAGCCTTGGCAATCACACTTCTATTTACTTGAATTACTCATTTATTGTAAAGCTAAGACGTTTAAATCACAAAAAATATCTCTTAATTTAAGTTAGTACATAGTTTTTAAACATTTAATTGTCTATGACAAGCCAACACTCAAATAAAAATTTACTTTGATTATTAAATAATTTAACAATTGAGATTATAAACAATTAATTAACATCCTCGAATTACAGTTTCTCCAGTTTCAATTTTCATGAACAGGTCTATGAGTATACCTCCCCCATAGAGCCATTGTCTTCACAATTCGTCTGCTTCGTATTGATCCTAATTGAGACGATTTTTCTCTATACGCTAGGTAATTATCTTTGGCGCGAACCAGTAACGCCATCTCTTGGATTTTTCATTTGAATAGCGGTGTCATCGAAACGTATGTGTCATAGCAAAGCCAACAGAAAATAACGTTTTTTATTTGTAAATTTAAAATAAAATATAAATTTTAGAGATAAAAATATGGTTGTTATTTTAAAATTAGGTATTCAAAAAGTAGAAACCAACGTTTTTCGCGAAGAAAGCCTCTCCAAAGATCGGAAACTTGCTGACAGTTTTCATATGTTAGTAACACTTTAGAGAAAATTTGAGACGATCAGACTCATTGTTTAAAAGGACGGATTTGAAAAGAAACCCCTGGAGCTGCAAGCGAAAAGTCGAATACTAATGATTGTAATGTTTAAATAGAGGTACACAAAACTAGGTTATATAAATATTATGTTTACTTAAATTTTTTGTGTCAAAAAAAAAAAAAATTGTTTGTACAATTTTTCTCACAAACTTATAAAGTATGTCTTAGTAGTTTTTTTAATAAGCATTTAATTTTACATTATCATATTTTGCTAGCTACATGAAGACCGGACTAAAAAAAATTCTTTATGCAATTGTAAAGCAGGATTGAGTCTGTAAAAACATTTAGCAGCAATATGCATTAGGGTAAATTTAGAAAGTAGTCATTCAAAAACTAGAGAGCCAATGATTTGGAATAGGCCGTCAGATCAACAATTACAGAAATATTAGAAAGGCTGTAAATTAAAAAACCTGTTTGAAAAGAGAAATTCTTGTTTTTAAATTTGTATAACCAACAACAGACAACAGTAACGATCTTTTATCTGATCTTTTTGTTCAGTTGTAAAACATTGCATCCATCGATATTTTAAAGCTGTAACAACAGCAGAATTATTTGTGATGCAAACGACAGACTTTTCTCTTTGGTACTTTTTTTCACGAGGAATAGCGGAAACAGTGTACGAAACAATAGCACATTCAAATAGTTAAAACTAGATTTTTCTCCTTAAAACCTGTAGTCCCCCTTCCTAAGCGTCTACTTTTGTATAAAAAATACATTTTTTACCTTATAAATACCTAATTCATTACCAAACTTAAAAATAAAACGGTCTATTTAGCGTGGCTATGCATAAGCGTACTCGCTTGTGCGACACCGCATTTCAAATTGACTTCGAACAGCTGGCGTTGTCAGCGCTGGTTACCCAGCGTATTCTACGCTTGCTAACTAAATCGTCTTACACAAAGCTTTTAATTAGTGTACACAGTTTATATTAGGTATTTTTCAACATGTATCACATATTAAGTAGTAACGGTAACCTCAGTAAAAAATTTTTGGCCTCAAAGAGCAGGTTTAATAATAGCTACAATAATAAATAATGACAGCTATAATTATCTATAACATCGTTATAAGCATTGGTAAAAAATAAGTATAACTTACTTTTTTGATAAAAAATTTTTTCCTTTTGCCAATAATACTTTAGCAACCCAGATTTATGTTATAATATTTCTTTTGATTTCTAACGGTAAAGATACCTGTAATTTATAGATATTTTTTACACAAAGTAGCAGCTACGTTATAGGTAGTTGTAGCTTTTATTATTTGTTATTCATGGCTAAAAATTTCATATTATTTCTATAGCGAAACATTTATTGGTGTTATTGGTGCACTAGTTTACCACTTTTAAATTAACAAAGACTTAAGACGTAGGTACAGGGTGTACAGAGCTTTGATTGTAAATCGGTCCATTTGATAAGAATAAAGAACGTAGTATATATGAGGTAAATATTTTCGTAAATTATATTGACATACTGAAATAATTATTGACTCTTAATATAGTTGCAACTCATTTTAAAAAGTATTGAATTCCATAGAACTTTGTGATAATATTATTAAATACGTACATTGATGAACACATATTTTATGCAAAACTCTTTATCAAATTACTGTATTAACTAGTGTACATTACAAGAACCTCGGATACTTATAATTGATTACCATCTTTTACTTATTCAAATTAAAANCATTAGCATGTTAACAAACTGCATCAGATTAATGTGAATCGATCACTTACACAGTACTAAGGCTTTCTTATTTTATATGGCTTTGAAATCATCGTACTACAGTTGAAAATAGGCACATCTTAAATTAAACTTGAATAGGTGCAAGCCAAGTAAGTAAAGGCTGTGGTTCAAACTCGTGAGCATGTGTTACTAAGCCCTCAAGCTACAAAAACTGCAACCTCAACCACGGTGCTAACGAGGCCGCAATAATATCATGTTTTTTCGATATTACTATTAGCAGAACGGTTATAACCATGTAGATCAGTGTCAATGAAGCAATGAAAGTATAAAAAAAGATTCTTTGGAACGTCTTCATTTAACTATTTATTATTGAAATAATTTAGTGAAATCTGTTAAAAATAAAATGAGCCTGGGAAAATAAATACTTCACAACATCTTTTATAATAGACTTGAATTTATAAATATTAAATCTTCATGTATTACATAAAGCATCTTTCGTTAGCAACGGTTGTCTATACACTATGAATATACGTATCGACATCAAACATGTACCAATCACAGAACTCGAGAGCTTCTACGCATGCTCAATGCCTTAGCATCCCAGTGCCACGCGCGTAATTTCAAATTTACTTATATTCTAATACGCCTCCTTAAATTTGAAATTTTATCGTGTAAGAAATTTAAATTAATTATGTTTTTATTTTAAATCGATCTTAAATCCTTTCTAAACTTAACAAATTTAATTTTTCCTAATACCTTAGTAAAAATGTCTGCTTCCTTATCTTCTGAGTTTACTTTAACTATAATAATTGTATCGTTTGAACGATTCTCGTTTGCAAAGTTAGAATGTGTTTTGATATATTTCGAGTTTTTCGTATAATTTCCAAATTTAGCAATACTAATCGCACCAGAGTTATGTTCAAAAACATTTATTGGTTCATTAAAAAAAATAAAGAAGTCTTTTAATATTTCTCTTATCCATAAGATTTCACTTACACTTTCAGACAACGCCTTATACTCAGCTGCTATGAAAGATTTTGTTACGCTTTCTTGTTTCTTAGATTTCCAATATATTACATTATTAAACAGCTTTATAACATAACCAGTAGTTAATTTTCTATCAAATACATCACCTGCCCAGTCTGCATCCACAGAAAAAGTCAAGATTTCTACTTTGAAATTTCTTTCACACATTAACTTAATATCTTTTGTTAAATACAAATATTTTGAAATTCTTATTGCATATTTGTAATGAGTTTGATTTGAACTGTTTTCAAATCTACTTAAATAGTTTATGCTATAACTGATATCTGGTCTTGTTCTTGAGCTTATACATAGAACTGCTCGTATCAAATTTCTGTAGTTTGTAAATTCAGATGCGGACCATGCGAGCTCACATTTTAAGTTTTGCTCCATTAGAGTTTAATGTAATTTTGCGTTTATTACATGATACTTTTATATATCTTTCCTGACCTAATATCATTATACCACTTTTACGATCGTAATCAATGTTTATACCAAGATATGTATTAACATAACCAATGTCTTTCATCGTAAATTAATTTGTTAATACCCTTTTAGTTTCGTTAAGTTTGATTTGGCTTTTACTGCATAGTAATAAATCACCCATAAAGATAATTACATAAATTGAATCCTATCCATCATGTTTATAATACAAGCAATAATCATTCTCGCTTCTTTAAAAATCCAAACTTTTTAAACATGTATCCAAACACTCATACCACGGTTTAGGGCTCTCTCAAACCATATAGTGCTTTTTTTAACCAGCATATTCTGCCTGTTTCATCATTATAACCTTCTGGTTGTTTAACATACACTTCAGATTTTACATTTCCATTCAAAAAAGCTGATTTTACATCCATTCGATTAATAATTAAATTATTTTGTAAGCAATAAGCCAATAAAATTTTAAGAGTTTGTGTTTTTGCTACAGGTAAATATATGTCATCAATTTTCTTTTTGTTCAAAACCTCGTACAACTAATCTCGCTTTTTATCTATTGTCTGATTTCTCGGTATACACCCATTTTAAATCAACAATCTTCTTATTTTCTGGTTTATCTACTAATTCATAAGTTTTATTTTTAATAATGCAATTTATTTCCTTATCCATATCTTCTTTCCAATTTACACACTCTTTATTATTTATTGCTTCATTATAATTTTGCGGAATCTTTGCACTAAAATAATTTACGTAAATACATGTTGCACAATTTTCTGGTTTATACCTTTCTTTACGCGTTCTACTAGACCTTCTTACTATACTATTATTTTTATTTGTTGTTTCATTAGTCTTTACAGTTTTAATGTTTTAATCAAAAACCAAATCATTATCGCTACTATCATTATTATCATTTTCTTTACTGTAAAAATTTTCATTTTCTTCACCATTACAATTTAACATCCTCCTCTACAATATCAACATGTCTAGCAATTATAATTTTATTATTAATAAGTATTCTATAACAAACACTTTCATACCCTACTAATATTCCTACTTCTGCCTTTTGATCCTATTTATAATTTCGTTCAAGCTCTGGCACTCTTACAAATAATTTACTTCCTTACTATTTTATGTTATTTAAAAATTAATACGACTAATAGTAAACAAGCGAATCTTAACACATCTCAATCATTGTATCAAGAGGTGCATATGCATAGATGGCGGCACTTTCAATACAAGCACACTATATCCTCTATACATGCCTTTTTTTTCAATATCCAATATACTTAAGACTCATAACACTAACCCACATAGCTTCTTTTTCAAGAAAATGAAACTATGTGGTTCAAACGAAACCGTACGACCTCTTCTTTTGTTGTTGCAATGAAGTACAGCATTATTCCGTACCATGCCCATTAACGGTTAGGGGGGGGGGGAGCCAGCCTGTTGATGGTGGCTCGGCAACTTGCCAGAGCTACCAAGAGTACTTTTTGTGCACATTTCTTTAAATCGGAGACACTTTTTTTTAATGAGAGGTAGCTCTTTGAAATATTGACAATGGCGGTAAGTACCTACTTTTCGGGGCACCCTTATAATTTTCATTTTGCCCGTATATTTTGTCGTATAAATATATACTTATACTTTTTTTATGGGAAAATTACAAATTATATTTATATTTTTTTTTCAAAATGTCTATTTCTCTGAAACTGTTTACAACATATACATAGCAAATTGTGCGTTAGTGCATCGTGTAGTTTGAGTTTTACCTACTGTTGGTGCGATGTTTCCGAACTAGACATTTTTCACAGTTGGTAACAACAAAAAAGTAACAACTTCTTATAGTGATTTTGCATTACAAAACCTTGTATTACATTTTTACGAAAATTCCATATCCTCAACTATTATAGCAGATAATACTAAAACAATAGTATTCAAATTGTATGGCTTGCATCATAAACCAAGATTACACTATCTGAAATATTACCTGTTTTAAAAATTAACAACCGAAAAAAAATTTAAATTAGAAAAACCCACCAACAGATGTAATTGTTTTTCAACATGGCTTCAGAGTTTATCATCAGGTACAACAGTGGTTGGGTATGCAATGCAGGCTTAAAAGTGGGGATAAAAGCTTACTGACAGAGGATTACATCCACTTTGTAATGTCGAACCAATGTTTTCAAAAAATTTGCTGGAATTTATATTTTGTAGGTGTCAAAAAGGATTTCGTTCTTCGGTTTGTAGCTGCAGAAAGTATAGTCTAAAATGTTCTGATATATGTTTATCTTGTCGAGGACAGTTGTATAAGAGTAGAGAAACAGTTTATGAAACAGATGTTACAGAAACAGAAAGTATGTCTGAAAATTTAAGTGAAGATAAGGGCAATCGAAATTTATATATATACACAATTTATTATTTTCCCATAAAAAAAGTATAAGTTCAGACGACAAAATATACGGGCAAAATGAAAATTATAAGGGTGCTCTGATAAGAATGTACTTACTGCCATTGTTAATATTTCAAAGAGCTACCCCACATTAAAAAAAAATTGTCTAGGTGCAGTAGAAGCCGAGATACTGCAAGGTTTTCCGCTGTCTCCAATTTAAAGAAATGTGCACACAAAGTAAGTACTCTCGGCAGCTCTGGCAAGTAGCCGAGCCACCATCGACAGGCTGGCTCCAGCCCCCCCCCCCCCGCTCCGTCAATGGGCATGGTACGGAATAATGCTGTACTTAACTTCATTGCAACAACAAAAGAGGAGGTCGTACGGTATTTCAAGTATAATCATCATTAAGTATAACGTTTCTACTCCATTACGCTAAAATTTCTAGTTTGAATGTCAATTAGCAAAGCCACAGTGGTTTTTAAAAAAATAAACCGTAACTCCCTTTTTATTGGTCGTAGAAAACTTTTTTTTTAATTTACAAAAAAATTCTAGCAATACCAAACAATCACTACTCAGTTTTGAAAAGTAAAAAATTTATTTACGTATTGATTAAACCTAAAACCGTATTTATGGAAAAATAGCCACTAATTATTTAAAAATCGTAATTTTTCTTTTAATATTAAATTCAACGATCATCTGAGCGTGTGAAATTGAGGACGCTAATTGAAGATCCCCCAGAAAATTTTTATAAACAACCGAACTTTTCGACTTTTTTTAATTGCAAAGTCAATTGCTCACAAACTATTGTGCTGATCGATTTAATTTTTGGAATACTGTTTCTACGTGTCTTCAGCAACATTTCCGTAAAGTTTGGACATTCTAACTAACTTGTAACAATAGTTATTTAATAACAAAGATTTTTAAGATTTTAGTGGTTTTTTTTAAATGTGCAACTTAATTATTGGTCGTAGCATATCCTTTTTCTCCAGTTGTAGATAATTAAGTAGGCTACAACTTTCATGTAGAACATTTTTTTGTGCGACCCATATTTTTTTGCGTATTTAATAAATGCCGAAAAAAAGTCCGATTTCAGATACTTCATTGCTCATAAATAATGAAACTTCCAGCTGTTTTTGTTTCAAATGACATGTGTTATTTAAAACAACATTACGAAGAGATAAAAAAAAAGAGTTGGTACTTCTTGGTCAGAGCGAACGTCCCAACGTCTAATTCTACTGGTCTAGGCATTTATAATGACCCTTTATAGTAGCTTGCTTATATTTGCTGGCTCCTTCAAAGGCTAATGTATTGGTGAAATAACACGTTATTTTACGGTGCACTCAAATTCATACAAGCTGAGTGGTGAAAGTAAAATCCTCACTGAACGTGGAAAACTATTTTATAAATACGTGTATACACATTACAGTAAATTCACTGTGCATGAAAAATCTATATATTTATATGATGATAAATATATAGAATTAAAAAAGATGTTCAACTTATGTGTATACATAAGATCAAACGACATTGTATTTTACAATACATCTTAAGCTGTTGGATAATTATATTGACTACTTATTATCTTCTAAACATTTCAACAATCTTTTTAAACAGAAAAAGTCTTGCGGTAACTGTTTGATGATGGTTATTAAAGCATTTCATTAGGCAAGACTGATACTTAGGAGTGCACTGCATTTTTGCTAGAGCAAAAAACGTAAATTACTTTGAAACCTATTTGTTTTTGTGTAAAAAAAAATTTAGTAAAAGAAAAATTGCGATCCTGGATCTCGGCGCAAGGGTGTATTAATTGTTACGAAACAAGCTTCAGAGATTTTCGTGTAGATGGGGAGCAGGTAATTCTGATCTATAAAAATAAATGGATTAAAGTGTCCGAAATATTGTAGTAAGTACCTCCACCGAAAAGGCGGAGCTGGGCTCGAACATGATCAACTAAGGATTTGCGAAACTGTACGCTGATTGCTTATCCACTGCCATCCCCAAAAGCAGCTATATTAATTGCACTCTTAGATGCACTATTTTGTCGTCAGTTGTACGCCGGTGTGCCAACACACGGGCGCTAACTTGACTGAGCCAAGCCACGTCCGAGACAGTATGTATGTATGGGCATAATCAAGTTTTTTGACTAACTGATGCAGTTTTTGTTGAATTGGGCGGAAATTTGACAGAGAGCTTGGTATTTAATTTTGAAAGTGACGGTTTAAAATCGGCAAGGTTTCTTGTTACAGAAAAAAAGGCAGTCACTTTCAGATGCTACTTTCAGTGAAAAAAAAGTGCTGAAAAATTTAAAAAATATGGTTTGTCCTTATCTAACTTTTACGTTTGGGATTATAAAATTAAATATAAAAGTTGTAGAACCCACTAAATGCAACTTCTTTGCCTAAAACATTTTGACGTTGGATACAACCCACACTTTCCATGAGCCAATTGGCAGAAAGTGCTTGTAAAATTAATAAAACGTCGTTTTCCTCTATCTTAACTTTTTGTTTTGTATTTTAAATAAAAAATTAAACGTAAGAGTTGTAGACCTCGTCAAGAGATGATTTTTTTTATTTAACATACTTACTTATAACGTCAAATTGGCGCTCTAAGCCGCAAAAAATTGCCGAAAAATCACAAAGTTATCGTTCTTTCCTATCTTACCTACTCGCTTTATATTTTAGGTCATAAAGTTAATGTAAAACTCTGAGATCTTTCATATGTATGATTTTTTGGATTTAAAATTTTTGTGTGTAAGTTGAAATTAACGCCATAAATCACAAAAAATGATAAAATAATAGCTTGTTTAGAACAGAAACAAATATCTTCGGGACGAAGCTCAGGGCGATAATCATTGTGCTCTGAGACTTGCTTCTCCTACAATAAAATTTACTAACTTTCAACGTAGTGTGGTTATAACAGTTTTTGCATAAATTTAGCCACGTGTTTAAAAGGGTACTATCTCAATTATTTAATAATTTGTTTATTTAGTTCCCTTAAAATACACATAATATAATAATAGTATACGACTTTACGATATTTATTATTTTTTTACATGAAACTGAAAATTGCTCAACAATAAAAAATTAAAAACTAGTTACACAATCCAGCATAAAATTTCCATAGAAATGCCTCTTCACTGGAGTGGTGTACTTGAAACTAAAAAACTAACTGAGGACTAAGAAAAACTGAAAAAAAAAAGTCTAATAAAAGACAGAAAGGGATTATTATTTTAAATCAGAGATGCAAAGATACAAAGACGATAGTTTAACAAATGATCTTACTTATTTTATTTTACAATTTTTTGCACTAGTCTTCAAAAACTGTTTCTTTTTTTTTTTTTTTTTTTTTTTTCATTGTACATTGCTTTAAATTTCAAGATTTTATGGAAGTTCATTAAAAAGTTTAATAAATATTATAGCAAAGATTTATTGTTTTTCATCACGTTATTGATGTGACTGTGTCAAAAAAACCTAATTTAGATCCAAGCGTGAAATTGAGGACGCTAATTGAAGATCCCCCAGAAAATTTTTATAAACAACCGAACTTTTCGACTTTTTTTAATTGCAAAGTCAATTGCTCACAAACTATTGTGCTGATCGATTTAATTTTTGGAATACTGTTTCTACGTGTCTTCAGCAACATTTCCGNTAAAAAGTTTAATAAATATTATAGCAAAGATTTATTGTTTTTCATCACGTTATTGATGTGACTGTGTCAAAAAAACCTAATTTAGATCCAAGCTACTTTTCATTATGTATACTAATTATACGGCTGTTAACTATAAAAGAGAAATCACGAGATCATTATATTGGCTAATTTATGCATATAGAACTAATAAAATAATATGCTAACTTCATTTCTAAATCTTTCTTGTAAATAAGTCCAAGAATTTGAACTGCAGAGTACAGCCATTCAGCAAAAAAAAAAGAAATAACACCTTTTACTGGTATGAGCAATGAATTTATGTAACTTAACACTGGACCGAGTATAGAATAAAGAACCTGACTATGAGCTTTATTTTAATGTCCATAAAAAAGTACAAAAAGTAAGAGTAAAAAAGACTGTTGCTTGTGATTTTTACGGACAGTATGTACTTAGTTTGTGAAAAAAAGTATTATTAAAAACATGGAAAGTCTGTATTGTGTCAAAAAAAAAAAAAAAAAAAAAAAGAGACATCAGTAATTTTGAAATTGTAACTAACACAAGACACTGCAAGAACAATTTTATCACTACGACCGATTTAGTTACGAAACTTCTAATAACGGTGACCTAGTTATTACCAATTATGCGTTAGGTGCATCTAAGCAGAAGAACCCGGCTGTTTGCCTGCAAATTGGATACTTAGCTTTACTCTCATTATGGAGTCTGGTATTTTACATTTTCTTGACGTACTGGCTGCAGGCTAACCTTGCTAAATTTTATCCAGTGCCCAAGCACCATTTTCTATTTCGTATAAAAATCGAGGGTGCTTGTTTTTCTTTTCTATACCCATTGTCACTTTCCTCGTTGGATATTATCTCTCGAGTGCAGTTACGTTTTAAACTTTAAGAACTATTATTTAACGTGATTTGGTAATTATGAGATTAAATAAATCCTAAAAAGAAATATAATAAGTGTGTATAGGTTTGAATGCCAGGTTAAGCGGAGTTATAGAATCGGAACGCTTTGGACACAGTTAGATAAAGTCAATCTATGACTCCGTCGCTTAGTAAACAATTACAATTTAAGATATTAACTTTTTTCATCAACTGAACATGTAATGTATATGGATTACTATACCAAAAATGGTATATTTCATGCAACGGTCGATTACAACGTTGTAAAAGGAGATATTGATCTAAAAAATTTTTTAAATATTTAAGGGATGTTTACTTCTAAAAGCTCAAGAGAATTTAAATCATAAAAAAGTATCGCTTTTGTTCAGATGAGAAAAAGAGACTTAATTAGCGTAATGGGCTAATGTCTCACTCGTAAATTTACAGTTTTGACAAGCCCGCAATCAAAATACGGATTTTTTAATTTTTCTGTGGCAAGGAATTTCAAATTTATTAATCCAATTAACATTTTTACGCATTGTAGACAACTAAAATAACTGTATGCAAGACTCGGATGCTGTTAAAGTTGCGGAACCGAAATCTGATAAATTAAAATTTCAACGAAAATTGTGCTCACAAATGTACACAATTAAATTAAGGCGTTCGAATTAAGACGTATTGTATAAAATCAAGGTTGAGGACGTTGCAGAAATTTTTTTTGTTTTTTCCATCCTGGTAAGTCAGTGCTACAGGTTCGCAAATTCGTAAATTGTGTCTCCCAAAATAAAAACTCAGAGTCCCTAACGCTATAGAATATCATGTTACTTTTGAAGGAGTTGGATCATCGACTTTGAAAGTGGTTGGTTAAAGTATAGCCGTTCTAATATGATGCAAGTGCAGAGCAACGTTTAATTTAAATTGGGTACATTACAATCTTATATTTTCGACACTTGCATAAGGTTCTTAACGCTCGTTTTGCAAAACCCCGTAACGCTAAAGAACGTCGGGTATCTTTTTGAACTGTTAGATTATCGACTCAGAAGGTGATGGATTAACAAACAGCTGTTTTTTATATGATATGAGTGCAAGAGCAAAGTTTAGTTTCCATTTATTGCGTCACAATATTTAAGCGATTTTTGTAAAAGGCCCGTAATGCTCCTTTTTTTGCTAAGAACCGTAAATCTAGCCCATAACGATTCAAAACGCATTGTATCTTTACTTAATGTTGGATTATCGACTTAGATAGTGTAGGATTAGTAACTTGTACGAATATTAACAGTAAGTACTCGATATAAATGTAAGAACAAAGTCATATTTTCATTAACAGACCCGTTACTTCGATTATAATAAGATTCAATAATACCCTTTTCTTTTTAAACATAATACGAAAGTCGTCGTAAAAATTTTTCTCGTACAGATCCAGTAGGGCCTACAAAAATTTTTATTTATTGTGGTCATGGACTATACGGAAAATTTTATCATACAAATAGAAATCCGTTTTAAGCGTTTGTCTATTCTAGTCCTTGAAATATGCCGATTTTCGTAAAACGACCTGTATATATCTTCCTATTATATATAGTTATTCTCACTATTTTCTAAGATTTGCTTTCCCACCCTGCCCCACCGTTTCCGTTTCCCCCGCTGCCCCACTCTTTCCCCCGCTGCCCCACAGTTTATGTTATTTTTCTTTTATTTTTAACCTTAATCTGACTGTTAGAAACTTCCCCAAGCTGCCCTATCCTTCGCTACGCTGCCCCACCCTTTCCCCAAGCTGCCCCATCCTATTTCCACGCTGCCTCACCCTTTTTCCCTTGTCAAATCCCTTCTCCACCTCTTTTTAACCTTTAATACATTACACGTATGAATAACAAAACTTTTTGTAACACGTTATAAATTTTCTTTTATTTCAAAATGACTTTGAAATTATGACCATGTTATCTGAAAATAAAACAGTTTATAAGTAAACAAGAATTTTTAATGATACATGTATGTTGATATTTCAAAACAGTTTAATGCATTTATCAAATTGATTACTTATTTAATTTTGTGTAATTTCAAATATCTTTGTAAAGCATCATTTCTTAAAAATCCTCTTCCACATTGTCAACAAATATTTATGTTGATAACCATTTCGTCTGTTAAGCGCAATGGTGGCATGTATAACTTTCTTTTGTATGAATTTTTATATCTTTGGTTACTAAAGAGTAATCTTTAAATCTCAACATGGAATAATTACGTTTAAAATCTCGATTTTTGAAAATAAAATAGTTTTAAATATTTTAAAGCTATAATACATATTTTTATGTCAGTAATACTTTTTTAAATCCATTAATGTTTGATACGGAGATATGATTACGACATTGGAGTATATCACGAATATATTCTTAGATTTTAAAAATTTCTTTCTAGACAACTTTTTTATTTTCAATGTATCTTCAGAATCATTTTGAGTGAAAATATTTTTTAGATTTGTGCATCGGGATAAAGCTACATATTATTGGCCATGGGAAAATAAAGGTTCTTTACAATGTCATCCTACACAATTAAAACTTAGGCCCTGTGATTTATTTATTGACATAGAAAAGCCACAATCAATGGAAATTGTTTTCGATGTAAAATAAACGTAAAAAAACAATAATCCTCGGCATTAAAAGTTATTCTAGGAATAAATACTGTTTGTCCTTTGTTTTCACCTGTAATGATTTTAGCTTCAATATTATACTTAAATAATTTTGTTTGCGTAAACGAGTTCCATTAAATAATCCGTCTATTATACTTAAATTTCTTAGTTTTTCTATGACTTCATGAATTGCATTTAAAACATCTCATTTAATTTAGTATTTTCGTCAGATTCATCTGTTCATTTTACTGTTGCATAATTAATACTGTAGTATAACATGGCTGTTCCTTCCACACTGCTTAGTATTTTGTTGTTTAATAAGAGTGTATTCGTTATGAGATGTTAAAGTAACTCGATTTATGAAAAAAATATTTTGTTTATCAATAATTTTACTGCAGATGTCTTTGTTTTTTCATTCATATGATATTGTAAACGAATTAATTTTACTTTCTCCTATACCTTACAAAAATGAAGAAAATTTTTCATTCAGTGAAACTGTCAACTGGAATTTTGGTATGGCAATTTATAATTTTGTACAAAATTTTATCTGAACTATTATTTCGTCTTTTGTAATGTGGATAACCACTAACCGCAAATAGAGTACTATCATTAAATAGTTTTGGACAGCTTTTTTTACAATCATCGGAATTTTTTTTAAAACAAGGACCATGAAGCATATGTTTAATCGCAAGTTTTTTCAAAATTTCGTCATGCGTTGGTATTTCAGCAGAAATGTATTGATCTACGTTTTCAGGAGTATGCAATTTGTTTGGATGAAGCGTTACTACAATGTGAGCATGTGTCAAACTTTTTTTTTTAATTTTGTTGATATTTGCATTAATAGAATTGGTACTTAACGAATTGTTGGGCACATGATGCAGTACTCCTTCGCTTACAGCCATCCATAAAAGATACCCGTACTTTCATCTATACGTTGATTTCGGTAGTACAAATGTTACGTCTATCTCGTTCTCTCATACAGGTTTTATAGCCCACTACAGTGAACATCTGGTCAGCCCTTTCCTACAGCCCACGTGACCCTGCAGCCTATAGCTATATGGGCTTTCAGGGGAAATTTTACCGTTGCCATACAGTAAAAATTATAGTGAGTTTTGGATAAATTTTACAGTTACCATAAAAATTCCTGTAAACTACAGTAAAAATTCATGAACATCTACAGTAAAAATTTACGTAATGACAAATTATCACAGGATTACCGTTGCTTTTACGGTAAAAATTCCTGTAATTCTTTTCTGCGTGCACATTTTCGCACTATAGCCATTGCATCTTGATAGTGTTGTTGCACATATCGAGGACCGCCTACAGAAGTTTCTGGTTAAATAAAAAGATTTCCTATTTTTCGTTCATCTTCAAAACTTTTTGAAAAATTTGATGCATTTCATAAATATGATCTAAAATTCCTTGGTAACACTCTATTCGTATATGCTTTTGATTACTTCTAAAAAATTAATGCGATTATTTTCTATCATAATGTATACGTTTAAAGGATTTTGATACGATAATTGCTCCACATTCAGAAGTAACTGGTTTATTGTAACGGTTTTGTAGATAATTGGTCATTCTTATAAAGTATAATTAATCATTCGGAAGTTTTTTTATGTTACAAAGTTGATACAAAAGTTTGTAATTTTTGGAATAAGTATTTTCGCCAAAAAGTTTTAGTAATAGTTTTTAAACGTTTTTCAATCAAATTCGGATTTTTGTCCAACCTTATTTTTATAGCACTATCATTATAGACAACATAAATTTGGCGACATATCGCTTCTTTATTATTAGATTTTACCATATTTGATTTTTTGGTTTTTGTAATTACAAGTTGCGTACGACCTTTTACTTCATTAAAAACGTTTGCATTGAAGGTAGCGAAACAAAAGCTGTTATAATATCGTATCAAATATCTAAAATCAAAGTCGTGTAGTAACAGCTTTTTACATTTTACATTATATTTCCTTAATAATGGTGAAATTATTTTTCCATTTCGACGTTATTTAAATTTATGTCTCTTTCCTAAAACAAAGCAAAGTAATAAGGGCATATTATAGTATGTTCTCAAAAAAAAAAACACATTTTATTTTTTGTTTTTTTTTCGTTGTGTTATGATTTATGTCAATATTATATAAAAATTTTTCTTTAAATTTTAAAGTTTTGGCAGTTTTGACGTCATCTGCTATTATATATAGTTATTCTCACTATTTTCTAAGATTTGCTTTCCCACCCTGCCCCACCGTTTCCGTTTCCCCCGCTGCCCCACTCTTTCCCCCGCTGCCCCACAGTTTATGTTATTTTTCTTTTATTTTTAACCTTAATCTGACTGTTAGAAACTTCCCCAAGCTGCCCTATCCTTCGCTACGCTGCCCCACCCTTTCCCCAAGCTGCCCCATCCTATTTCCACGCTGCCTCACCCTTTTTCCCTTGTCAAATCCCTTCTCCACCTCTTTTTAACCTTTAATACATTACACGTATGAATAACAAAACTTTTTGTAACACGTTATAAATTTTCTTTTATTTCAAAATGACTTTGAAATTATGACCATGTTATCTGAAAATAAAACAGTTTATAAGTAAACAAGAATTTTTAATGATACATGTATGTTGATATTTCAAAACAGTTTAATGCATTTATCAAATTGATTACTTATTTAATTTTGTNTATAATCAATATCTTACCTTGGATTTTTCTTGTTTACGCTTCTCTACTTTATAAGTTGGTTTTCCTTTGTCATTTTCACCGTTTTCGGCTAAGTATTGGTCAACTTTCTCTTTTTTTATAACCTTCGTCATCTTCTCGAATATAGCTTCGTTTTTTTTCTGCATACAATGTTTTTTTAGTTTTTGCCAAAGTTTAATGTGTAATAAAATGCAAATATAAGATATAACTAAGATACGAAAAATGGCTACATTACAATATTATAGAGATTTGTTGATTTCCTAAGGAACTATTTATTACTTCTTTCAATAACTTTAATAAAATTAAATTCGAAATTGCTGACTTTTTGGTGAGATTAAGAAAACATAGTGTCACGGGATAGGAATATTGCGCTGTTATTTAAAATGCTAGACAGCTCTGTCTCTAGGTGTTTTCCGAATGCAACCACTACCTCCAAGTCCTTCACATGTACATTATTGTTATATTGTAATTAACCATCTTATGCATAGTTAAACATTGATTAGCGATAAAATGTAGTTATCTTGCTACTTGTAGGCATTGCAATGGCACCTTATCCAGTCAATATATTACTACCAAAAATTATTCATAAAAGTTTAACGGATACAGTTCTATTCCAACATATAGTCTAAACTCTAAACTGGACCTTTTGAAAAGATCACCTATTGTACTCTCGGTACAATTAACGTATGTCTACCTACGACCCGGAAAAGATTTAATACGTCTGACTACTTTTGAGATAAGTTCGTAAAAGTATAAAATTGGTTTTTCAACAGCATATATCGACGCCTGGAGGAACAAGTGCATAAATCAAATTAGCACGAATAAACGGCATGATTCAGTGTAGCCTTGAGAAAATTAGTTTTAGTTACTTCATTAGTGCTTTTCCGTACAAATCCAATGGCTGCTTGATTTCCGGATATTTTGTCGAAATAATTACTATTGCTGGCTGTAAGATATTCTTAATTTATTGTTTGTGCAGAAAGAGAAGCAGACCATATAAAGAAAAAATGAAATCTAAAAAAACTTTTATATACTGGCTATAGGGTCAAATGTATGTTTCCGCACTAAAACTGGATGCAGTGGTGGTTTAAATTTCCGTGAACTGAACATTAAAACTTTACATATTTTCTGATTTACCATACACTTTTTTCTGGTGTACTACAAATTTTTGTCATTTATCAGATATTTTATTAGCCAAATATTTTATTAGCCGAAAGAAAATAAAAATTACATCAGGTTTTACAAGATAAATAAAATTTAGTTACGTTAGATCTGCTAAAGTACCAGGAACTATTTATACAGTGAATTTTATTATAAAATAGCATGTCAATGTAATTGAATCGAAGTTTTTTATATATCTGTTTTTACAACGGTTTAACTATTTACAATTTCGAGAATAACATGAGAATAGCATCAAAACGAAATGTATTGCGTTATAATACATAATTTTTATGATAAAAGTAACTTTTGCAATATAAATTGAATAACATGCTTTTTTCTAAATACAGTGTATTTGCTACGCAATACCAAAACATAATTGTTTTTTTAATTTAAATTGATAGTCATGAATAACAATTACAAGGATACGATTTTGCATTTCTTTCTTTTTTTCTCGTCATTCTCTCCCGCACAGCTTACTCACCTAAATATGTTATAATTATAATCTCCTACGGATAAACGACTACAGGACTTAAGAAGTAATTTTCATGGGTTAAGAAATAAACTGTATTTTTCTATTATTTGTTTATTTTTTATCACAACAATCGTCAACAACGAAGAGCCCATCCGGCGAATCAATCAACATAAAGTTTTTAGCAGCGTTTTTTTTATTATGCTATACTTAAGAAACACTTTTCATATATATTTTTCATAAACTATAACTAATGCACATTATTAATTACTGAGTAGAGTAGTAACTATTTAACAACGATTACTGTTTGTTACTTAAAATATATTTTGTTTAAATACGCAAATTTTGATTTAGAAATATAAATGGCTGACTAATGTAATTTTCCTCGTACAACATGTAACGAATACAACGAAATTATGGCATTGTATCTTAGCCGATCCCTTAGTACTTGCAGTACTTTACATACGTTTCTCTTATCAGTTTAACTTTATGTATGTGTAGTGAGTACGTGCATGACAATCATCAAAAATATAATTATAATTAGTAAATTTTTCATTGGTAATATAATACTTGGATTATTAATTTTTCATAATCTATAACTACTGCAAATTATTAATTACTAAGTAGAATAATAACTATTTAGCAACTATTACTTTTTGTTACTTGTAATATATTTTGTTTAAAATACGCAAATATTGATTTAGAAATATTAATGGCTGACTAATGTCATTTTTCTCATACAACATGTAACGAATACAACGAAATTATGGCATTGTATCTTAGCCGATCGCTTAGTTCTTGCAGTACTTTACATACGTTTCTCTTATCAGTTTAACTTTATGTATGTGTAGTGAGTACGTGCATGACAATCATCAAAAATATAATTATAATTAGTAAATTTTTCATTGGTAATATAATACTTGGATTATTAATTTTTCATAATCTATAACTACTGCAAATTATTAATTACTAAGTAGAATAATAACTATTTAGCAACTATTACTTTTTGTTACTTGTAATATATTTTGTTTAAAATACGCAAATATTGATTTAGAAATATTAATGGCTGACTAATGTCATTTTTCTCATACAACATGTAACGAATACAACGAAATTATGGCATTGTATCTTAGCCGATCGCTTAGTTCTTGCAGTACTTTACATACGTTTCTCTTATCAGTTTAACTTTATGTATGTGTAGTGAGTACGTGCATGACAATCATCAAAAATATAATTATAATTAGTAAATTTTTCATTGGTAATATAATACTTGGATTATTAATTTTTCATAATCTATAACTACTGCAAATTATTAATTACTAAGTAGAATAATAACTATTTAGCAACTATTACTTTTTGTTACTTGTAATATATTTTGTTTAAAA
>NW_019379916.1:74668-97141 GCF_000648655.2 Copidosoma floridanum
TTCTAACCGAGCTATCCGTGGTTTTCCTGGAATTCCGAGATATCCGGTAGTAGCCAAAAAATCTGAGAAATCAGGTTTATACCCGAAATTCCGAAAGCCTTCTTTTTATAATAAAAAACTGTCCGTTTTCTTATTTTACTTTTAAATTTTTCCATTTATACCCGCTAAATAGAATCATCCCATTTTTTAGTGTCCATTTAAGTTAGACGCTTGTTTCTTCCCGGCAGCGAAACAGCCCAGGAAAATTGTATATACTAAAAACTGCTTATCCTATTTTTTCTGTCGTTCAAAAAAAAAATTTAGTTTGTTGCTTATTAGACAGTTTAAAACAATGAATGTAAGAACGAAAGGCTTGAGCTTCCTATTAATGTGCACGTACAAATCAACCCCATAATGTTATAGTAATTCATTGAATATTTACAAACCTCGATCATCAAAGCATCAATACGATGTTTATTGAGCTCTCATTTATTTGCATCCATTTATTTACATCTCGTTATTAATGTATATATCGTCTCCACGTATCCTAATTAGTTTTTGAAGAGGGTATCTTGTTTTCTGTAGTTAATATAACTTGCTACATTATTCCCATTTGTTTTTAGAATACATAACCAATACTAATGTCTCTTTTCGATATAGACAAATTGTTACATTAGTTGTAACAATATTTTTGCCTCTTAATGTCTTTCATGCATATTCGGTAAATACAAAAGATATGCTTCTTCTCCAGTGTTTGTAATAAAACATTTACGTATAATACTATCGACATTATAAAATGTTAAATAAGAGTTTTTGTTGCTTAGTATCATCAAATGATGAACAATTAGATTACCATCACCATTGAACCTGTTTTTTGCCACTATACATTCTACGCCACTAATGTAGCATGCTTTATCCGTGTATATTATATAATGAAGCTCAAAAAATTTTCCATTACGTAATTGCACTATTGAATCATTTGTTTTTTTGGCTTGCGTATAGTAAATGGTATGAAACAGAAAGTTTTTGTAAATGCACCGATGAAATATCTCGACTTGCAGATCACCCTTTCCATGAAATTCTTAAAAAGGTCTTGAATGTTTTCATTTTTCGAACTACTTCCGATTATAGTTACGTTTTCTAATATTATCCTATTTTGAGACAGCGCTCTAGACTCCATAATGATTTACAATAATCTAAAGCAACATTCGCATGGTGTGTGCTATTTTCAATGTAATTTAGATAGTAACACTTGGCCATCCACTTTCTTGCGATTTGCTTATCGCATCCATTTGGTGCATTTATTTGCCGATTAAAATTATAATTTGCGCTTTCAAAGGGAAAGGCAGAGTTTGCCCATAGTGGCCCGGTATTTCGTACACATTGGCAATAGTGCAATAATGAATGTACATTAAATGTCATAAATTGGAGTCCGTATAAACTTTCACATTCGCCAACAAACTGCATTAAATTATATTCGCAATCGTGTAATTCCTCATCAGTTATGGATTCTTGCAACAGTACAAAAATACTGTTGATAAACAGTTGAGCAGATCGAAGCTTTGCAGGTTCTAAAATTCCATTTAAACACGGTAAGCACACAAACAGCAACCAGATTTTCCACTCTAATGCTTTAAACTTGCTGACGAGTTGTAATGATTGTAAGGCACGTCGTAAATCACGACTTAGAACTTCTTTTGACATTCTATCGTCCAATTGTTTTCTTTGCTTCTTAGATAATGAGTCCATCCAATTTTTATACAACTGTTTCGTCACTCCCATTAGAGCTCCATGCATGTAATCGACTGGCAGGTTCCATACAATGTCAAAATTTTTTAATGTTTGGAAAACTAATGGTCCTTTCACTCCACGCTCAGAACTTTTTTTGCTAGTAGTAACATTACGCACATCTTGCGAGTGACTTAAGCTAGTTCGTAGTTCTGGATCATCCAGCAATAAAGGATACCTCATAGATCCACTAAAATATGTTCCATAATGATAACACCAAGAACATCCGGAGTGTTCGTTAAACTGCAGCCTATTTTGTAATATTGGTCGTGCTACACTATCAACACATCCGCAAAAAGGAACAAGTTTTTTAATAGTTACTTATTTAGTATGGTAATCAACAATTTTCACACCTGCTGCGGCTAATTCATCACACTGTCGTTTGAACATTGACATGTAGAGATTCATGAAAGATGGTGTGGGCTCCTTTTCAGTTTTCCATAATGCCATAATTATAGGATGTTTAAATCGTTCTGGTCCCTTTATACAATTGACGTGCAACTGCAGCGGCCATAACGATTTTTTAGCACTAGTGAACAGTTGCGCGCCATCTGTATTAAAATTGAAGAATATCATATCATGAGATTTGTTATTTTGGTACAAAATTGATTCAGTAACATCTGCAATGACATTTGGATTTTTTGTTTCTGAGATTGTATCGAGATTGATAATTGTTTTTTGGATAGATTGCTGATTTAATAACTGTTCCACTTGATACTCGGCAGATAATGTTAAAATGTAGTTACGATTCCTGTCAGTACTTGAATATTCTTGACATTGAGAGCACTGCATTTGTGTTGTTGACGTTTTATATAGGCATGACTCGTGGATAACAATATTACAAGAGGGGCAGTAATACACCTTTTTTATCGAATTTTTAGGTGGGGCAAAATGTGTAGCTATTGACGATGCATTTTGATGTAATTTACTGAACCTTGGGCCGGCACAAGTTTTAATTAGAGTCAAAAGAGCGTCAATCATTTCTCTTGTAATATTTGCACTGAATTTGATTATAAAACCATGTAGCATTAATAATACATCAGAAACTTTCAGATTGCTTTCATTAAACGTAATTCTTTCATCTTTTAAAAACGGTTTATTTTAAATATTTACAGTACATTCTGATGTGCTCTCTCTGATTTTTTCCTCATTTAATTGCAAGTCGCTATTCTCATCGCTGCTGTGATCATCGTCATCACTTGTATCATAACGAGAACAATTATCTTCGTAGATAACATTACGTAGGGAACTCTCATCATCCTTATCAATACTAATGCTATTAACGTCTGCTGATTCAGTGAAGCTATCATTTTGAAGTTTCGAAAATTTTGCAGAATATGAAGTAGTAGTGGTAGCAGAGCTACTGGAGGATACGGGGAAATTAGCGTCCGCTATCATTTGAAAAACAATGTTTGTTATTAGTTATTAAATGTTGATCACAATTTATGTAAGTACTTCACTTAAAGCATATTAAATAATTCTAAAAGATGTGAAACAAAGTTAGCTCATCCCATTTTTTAAGTGCTGTATACTCGTGTATAGGTAAAAACATACTTAAACACGAGCTTCAACGCTTACATGTATCAATAAGGGTTATTTTACCGTCAAATGGCGACAGTGTGCCCATGGAAGATTGTCACAAAACTGTAACTATATACATCTATATCCAATCCACTATTTAAAACTATAATCTAATTGAAACTATATCCATCATTTAATGTATGGATAAACATCTGTAACAAACCTGCCTGGGCACACTGTCGCGATCTGACGATAAAATAACCCTCATTAGGATGAAATGATTCAGAATGTAAATAAAACTTGAACTGTGCGCAATGCTAAGAGTACTTGTTGTATGTAATACAAACTTAAGGTGGATCAAACGTTTGATGCCGTAGCTATCGAAGGGCCCTGGTATCCCCCGGTGGTAACGCACAGTGTACAATAAGGTAATACTCAGTTGGAGTTGTAATAACTATCGTTTGTTATGTGAAACATAAAACTATTGTAAAAGAATATAATAGTACATTTCGTACACGTTTGGAAGGGCTTAGATTTGAAAACCAAGAGGTTTGCGGCCCGAGCCGAAGGCGAGGGACGTAACGTGGTTCGTAAATAAGCCCTTACGAACGAGTTACGAAAGTTACTTTTCCGCCTGAGACTCAAAATCAAGCGGCGAAGGTGCTATTTTGATGTTAGAAGGCGGAAAAATATTTTTTAACCCTTGTACTGTAATAATACTTTAACAGAAGTTCGCTAAAAATCTTCAATTGTTATCTGGTAAGCTTCGAACGTACATGGTTATTACGTGCATAATGTACATTCATGCCCAGTACAGTATAAACATATACAGTATAGATATATGTAGTGTGCATTTAGCACGTAAAAACTATGTACGTTCGAAGCTCACTGGATAATAATTGAACATATTTAGCAGACTTTTGCTAATGTATTATTAGAGTACAAGGTTTAACAAATATTTGAAGCACTTGTTCGTCTTTAAAAGATTAAATAACGATTGTTTGAAGTACAGCTGAAAATAGCAAAAACCGTGTATCTTGAAATTTGTCGAATTTTTTGCGGAAGAACAAATGATTTTCAGAAAAAGTTACAAAGGATCTTTTTCATGTAAAATGAGTAAAAGAATGAGGAAAAAACTTTTTTGCAGTTACTTATGATTTTCTATATAGTTAGCGAAAATTGGTAGTAACAGTTGTTAATAACAATTTTCTTCAGATAAATGGTATGAAACAGTAAGTTTTTGTAAATGCACCGATGAAATATCTCGACTTGCAGATCACCCTTTCCATGAAATTCTTAAAAAGGTCTTGAATGTTTTCATTTTTCGAACTACTTCCGATTATAGTTACGTTTTCTAATATTATCCTATTTTGAGACAGCGCTCTAGACTCCATAATGATTTACAATAATCTAAAGCAACATTCGCATGGTGTGTGCTATTTTCAATGTAATTTAGATAGTAACACTTGGCCATCCACTTTCTTGCGATTTGCTTATCGCATCCATTTGGTGCATATTTGTAGGTAAACAAATATTGAAAAGTGAACTACAAGCCAACACTTTTCATTCCAAGAGGTGAGCGTCGAACTCGAGAAATTCAATATTACGCAGGACTCAGTCAATAAGTATACTTTCACTCTTACACTTCGAGATTTATTTATGCGTTACATAAATAAATAATTACATACGTATTAGACGTCTTTGACATGAATTGAGACAAAACTAATATTATCTCTAACGATTACGAGATACATTGCACTTTGATAAAAGAATGTTTAAATTTTGTTATATTTTTTGCCAAACCAGAGACTCAGTGATTGTAACGATGGTTTACATTTTTGTCGAATTGTACTTCGTTAAGTATTTGAGGATAATAAACTTGAATGAATGATCAGTTACGTAAAGAGTATCAAGGGAACAGTGCAGAACGGTCCAACATTTTTTTGTTCCAATATCGTTGCAAACAGTATTTCAGATTTTTTAATAAAATCCAAGAAATACACGTGATATTAAGGTTATTGATAAAAATAATCCATGAAATATGAGTACAACTTAGGAATAATCAAAAGAGTTTATTCAACTTACCTCATTATGCAAGATTTCTTTCAGAGGTGATTGTTTTACGAGTGTGTTCAGTTCTTTCGAGTCGAATGTTATTTGGGACTCATCACCAACAATAGATACAGTATTATTCTGGAATAGGACTGATTTTTTTCCAATTTTTTTTCTTTTCAACTCACTTTCGACAGAATCCATTTCCTTTCTTCTTTTTTTCTGAATTATTTTCAAATATGATTACTATGTACTGACATGTAAAAGTCTNACCACTACTGCCATTGCTTGATTCAGAATCACAATTACTGTGATCATCAATATTATCATCGTTATCATTAGGTTTATCAGAAGCAGCAACGTTTTCGGTAATTTTGTAGGTTACAATCTGTTTTGTTTTTTCTACATTATCCGTGTTTTTGTTATTCTCATTTGTTGCTTTACTCTTAGGGATGTTAGTCTTGGGTGGTCGACTTAAATCCCACATTTTTTCAGAGACGTATTTCCCAAAGTTCCCGAGTTCATCATGGACTTGCACTTCATCCATTTTTTTTTCGTTTTCGAGATAGTATGAAAAAATATCTTTGAGCACAATCGTTATAATTACATAGGTGTAGTATTACTAACGTTTTATTCAATTTACATACAGCATTTACCTTTGACTGCCTTTAACCGAGTACTGTCTAGCTTTGGCTTATCAACTATTTTAGTGCGTCGACATCCTTATCCTTTTCCAGTGATGCTACACCTTTTTAGGTCTTCGATTCCAATAATACTGACTACTATTGACTTGACGAACATAGAGCCTTCACATTTTTTTCCAGTTGCTTTGTTGACAGCATTATCGTAATTAATTTCTGGTATGTAAATGTCATTACCACAATGGATCTACAAATAATATAATATATCGTACATTGTATTGTTTAATATTAATTTTAAAAATTAGTTTTAGTTACTTCATTAGTGCTTTTCCGTACAAATCCAATGGCTGCTTGATTTTCGGATATTTTGTCGAAATAATTACTATTGCTGGCTGTAAGATATTCTTAATTTATTGTTCGTGCAGAAAGAGAAGCAGACCATATAAAGAAAAAATGAAATCAATCCTACCTGATTCATCTAATTTTTCTAATATTTTTTGTTGCAGTTCAACATTTAAATCACGTAATTTTTGCACTTCGCTTTCAAGACCTATTATTTTCTCCTTATACTTTTTTTTTATCTCAGATTTATCAGCTTCACATTGTTTTAACCTTTCTTCTAAATCGCTTATTTTTTGTTCATCTTTTCGAGAGCTGCGCCTTGATTTTTTTTCCTTTCTTACTGTTTTATCAATACCGG
This sequence comes from Copidosoma floridanum, assembly GCF_000648655.2. The sequence goes on from NW_019379916.1 coordinate 81,350, forward strand.
ATATTGGACTGGTAACTGCATTTCTTTTTTTTTCTTCGTTTACATTTAACGAAGCTGAAGTGTTTTTGTCGGCAGTTGGATTAGGTAAATCCATTAAAGATTTATTCAACGTCAAATTGGAATTTTTTTCAACTTTCTCCTCTTCGTCGACGATTGGATTGTCTTTCTGCTTAATTGAAGGAGTTGGCGTAGAATCTGCGTACGTTCGAGAACCTTCTCTACTTAGAGCTTGGGACATATGAAGTCCATCTGCAGCCCTTGATACTACGCTGGAATATTTTTCATTCTCATCAGTAAGTAAAGTAACGTTATTACTTTCGGTATTATTCTGCAACGAAAAATTGATTGTTACTTTTCATGAGTGAATAGTTGTATAATATTTGATACATATATCAAGAAATAAAATGCCAAGCTCCAAATATATGATTTTGACTTGGTAGATATATGTGGTTTTCAAATGGGCAAAAATTTATAATTTCGGAGTTTTTAGTGTTAGACTTTACTGTAGCAATTTTATCAAAAACATTATATTATTCTACTTAAGCATACATTCATCGATTGATAAAAAAAATTCAGACGGAAAAAGTTAAATTGTACATATTGACAGTGCCCTAATAGTATAGAACGACTCGAGCCCATAGATCGAGGCACCGGACTTGAAGAGTCAAAGAGTCCGAAGACTTGACTCACACAGTGCTGTATGCGTACCTGTATATTGTTGTTCACATAAAAACAGTTATAAGATCATATAGTTGTACAATAATATTTGTAGGTAAACAAATATTGAAAAGTGAACTACAAGCCAACACTTTTCATTCCAAGAGGTGAGCGTCGAACTCGAGAAATTCAATACTACGCAGGACTCAGTCAATAAGTATACTTTCACTCTCACACTTCGAGATTTATTTATGTGTTACATAAATACATAATAACATACGTATTAGACGTCTTTGACATGAATTGAGACAAAACTAATATTATCTCTAACGATTACGAGATACATTGCACTTTGATAAAAGAATGTTTAAATTTTGTTATATTTTTTGCCAAACCAGAGACTTAGTGATTGTAACGATGGTTTACATTTTTGTCGAATTGTACTTCGTTAAGTATTTGAGGATAATAAACTTGAATGAATGATCAGTTACGTAAAGAGTATCAAGGGAACAGTGCAGAACGGTCCAACATTTTTTTGTTCCAATATCGTTGCAAACAGTATTTCAGATTTTTTAATAAAATCCAACAAATACACGTGATATTAAGGTTATTGATAAAAATAATCCATGAAATATGAGTACAACTTAGGAATAATCAAAAGAGTTTATTCAACTTACCTCATTATGCAAGATTTCTTTCAGAGGTGATTGTTTTACGAGTGTGTTCAGTTCTTTCGAGTCGAATGTTATTTGGGACTCATCACCAACAATAGATACAGTATTACTTATTCTGGCATAGGACTGATTTTTTTCCAATTTTTTTTCTTTTCAACTCACTTTCGACAGAATCCATATCCTTTCTTCTTTTTTTCTGAATTATTTTCAAATATGATTACTATGTACTGACATGTAAAAGTCTCATAATTAATATCTTACCTTGGATTTTTCTTGTTTACGCTTCTCTACTTTATAAGTTGGTTTTCCTTTGTCATTTTCACCGTTTTCGGCTAAGTATTGGTCAACTTTCTCTTTTTTTATAACCTTCGTCATCTTCTCGAATATAGCTTCGTTTTTTTTCTGCATACAATGTTTTTTTAGTTTTTGCCAAAGTTTAATGTGTAATAAAATGCAAATATGAGATATAATTAAGATACGAAAAATGGCTATATTACAATATTATAGAGATTTGTTGATTTCCTAAGGAACTATTTATTACTTCTTTCAATAACTTTAATAAAATTAAATTCGAAATTGCTGACTTTTTGGTGAGATTAAGAAAACATAGTGTCACGGGATAGGAATATTGCGCTGTTATTTAAAATGCTAGACAGCTCTGTCTCTAGGTGTTTTCCGAATGCAACCACTACCTCCAAGTCCTTCACATGTACATTATTGTTATATTGTAATTAACCATCTTATGCATAGTTAAACATTGATTAGCGATAAAATGTAGTTATCTTGCTACTTGTAGGCATTGCAATGGCACCTTATCCAGTCAATATATTACTACCAAAAATTATTCATAAAAGTTTAACGGATACAGTTCTATTCCAACATATAGTCTAAACTCTAAACTGGACCTTTTGAAAAGATCACCTATTGTACTCTCGGTACAATTGACGTATGTCTACCTACGACCCGGAAAAGATTTAATACGTCTGACTACTTTTGAGATAAGTTCGTNAAAATTACATTTTTTTAATCCTGATACCATATAAGTGATTTCTATCAAGTTTTCACGAAAAATTTTTTTTTGCCGATGCAAAGCTTCCTTTATAAGGAAGCAAAAGTACCACTTGAAAATAGCTCAAAAATTTATGTCCTTCAATGGTAACAGCCAATAATTATTAAATTTCTAAAGATTCCACAATAAAAAAATATTCAAGACAATTATAGTAGTGTTTATATTTATTGATAAAAATAATTCTCGTTCCAAGGTGTGGTTAAACTAATAAAAATTGTTTTTGTGTATTGCTGTTTCACTACTGATACGCTTCAAAACATAACCTTCAATACTAGATGACCTAGTCTTGAAGCACCCAAACTCCATTTAAATAACAGAAAGCATGTACGTTTCAGTAGTGGGACAGTACTCGGATATCACTGAAAAATATGGCCTTGTTTGAATCGCGGGTGTTTCATTTAACGTACAATAATATAAAATGAACTTGTATTACTGCACGACATTTAAGATCAAAATAGAATTCTAAAAGAATTAAAATTAATTAGAAATTTTTGATTGATTGACGACGATGAAAGTTCTTATGAACCTTGTCAATAGTAATTGTATACGAACTTGAAAAAAAGTTTACAAAAACAGCTTTTGTAGATGGTACTTCTTACTTTAGCAGGTGCATGATTAATCTATTACAACAATGGATAAACCGTGTTTATTTACACGATTTTTTAAATATAACAATTAAATATAACTTTCATATAACTCAGTTGTATTAAAAAAATTTTATTCAATTTCATTCACTATTTCAATAATTATTTTAAAATTCAATCGTACTTGATGGCTTCAGCCAATCATGAAACGAATTCAATGACTTCAGTCATGTGAGAATCAATGTTGTAAGATTATAAATATACATATTATAAATTAATTGAAATCTCTGAATCATAGTCAGTGAGGTGTAGTGGGTGAAGTGGGTCACTTGGGATCAGCGTTGGTATACCGAGGGTGCTTCGCCTCATATTCTAGGGCGTAAGACCGGTGGCGCTGCAAGTGAAATTTGCGAGAAACCTTGACAGCAATTTGAACGATTTAAATATGCACACCAGTATTTTTGGCCATTATAAATATTATTCATTTATGTATGTTATGTTAGATATTGTGTGAAATGAAATTATTGAAAAAAATACACATACTGAAAAATAAAAGCAATGATTTATTAATATTTATGTACCGTAATCCAAATCATAGGATAGGATTGTCAATACGTATCAATAAGTCAATAAAAAATTGCATAGGTAAAAAGTGTATACCGTTTCTGATTTATGTTTAATACATTGACCCTAGAGAATTGGCGGGATCAAGTTGTCATTTATCTCTTGAATGCATTTTCTTCCATTTTAATGCNAAAAAAAATTTAGTTTGTTGCTTATTAGACAGTTTAAAACAATGAATGTAAGAACGAAAGGCTTGAGCTTCCTATTAATGTGCACGTACAAATCAACCCCATAATGTTATAGTAATTCATTGAATATTTACAAACCTCGATCATCAAAGCATCAATACGATGTTTATTGAGCTCTCATTTATTTGCATCCATTTATTTACATCTCGTTATTAATGTATATATCGTCTCCACGTATCCTAATTAGTTTTTGAAGAGGGTATCTTGTTTTCTGTAGTTAATATAACTTGCTACATTATTACCATTTGTTTTTAGAATACATAACCAATACTAATGTCTCTTTTCGATATAGACAAATTGTTACATTAGTTGTAACAATATTTTTGCCTCTTAATGTCTTTCATGCATATTCGGTAAATACAAAAGATATGCTTCTTCTCCAGTGTTTGTAATAAAACATTTACGTATAATACTATCGACATTATAAAATGTTAAATAAGAGTTTTTGTTGCTTAGTATCATCAAATGATGAACAATTAGAGTATCATCACCATTGAACCTGTTTTTTGCCACTATACATTCTACGCCACTAATGTAGCATGCTTTATCCGTGTATATTATATAATGAAGCTCAAAAAATTTTCCATTACGTAATTGCACTATTGAATCATTTGTTTTTTTGGCTTGCGTATAGTAAATGGTATGAAACAGTAAGTTTTTGTAAATGCACCGATGAAATATCTCGACTTGCAGATCACCTCTTTCCATGAAATTCTTAAAAAGGTCTTGAATGTTTGCATTTTTCGAACTACTTCCGATTATAGTTACGTTTTCTAATATTATCCTATTCTGAGACAGCGCTCTATACTCAATAATGATTTACAATAATCTAAAGCAATATTCGCATGGTGTGTGCTATTTTCAATGTAATTTAGATAGTAACACTTGGCCATCCACTTTCTTGCGATTTGCTTATCGCATCCATTTGGTGCATTTATTTGCCAATTAAAATTATAAATTGCGCTTTCAAAGGGAAAGGCAGAGTTTGCCCATAGTGGCCCGGTATTTCGTACACATTGGCAATAGTGCAATAATGAATGTACATTAAATGTCATAAATTGGAGTCCGTATAAACTTTCACATTCGCCAACAAACTGCATTAAATTATATTCGCAATCGTGTAATTCCTCATCAGTTATGGATTCTTGCAACAGTACAAAAATACTGTTGATAAACAGTTGAGCAGATCGAAGCTTTGCAGGTTCTAAAATTCCATTTAAACACGGTAAGCACACAAACAGCAACCAGATTTTCCACTCTAATGCTTTAAACTTGCTGACGAGTTGTAATGATTGTAAGGCACGTCGTAAATCACGACTTAGAACTTCTTTTGACATTCTATCGTCCAATTGTTTTCTTTGCTTCTTAGATAATGAGTCCATCCAATTTTTATACAACTGTTTCGTCACTCCCATTAGAGCTCCATGCATGTAATCGACTGGCAGGTTCCATACAATGTCAAAATTTTTTAATGTTTGGAAAACTAATGGTCCTTTCACTCCACGCTCAGAACTTTTTTTGCTAGTAGTAACATTACGCACATCTTGCGAGTGACTTAAGCTAGTTCGTAGTTCTGGATCATCCAGCAATAAAGGATACCTCATAGATCCACTAAAATATGTTCCATAATGATAACACCAAGAACATCCGGAGTGTTCGTTAAACTGCAGCCTATTTTGTAATATTGGTCGTGCTACACTATCAACACATCCGCAAAAAGGAACAAGTTTTTTAATAGTTACTTATTTAGTATGGTAATCAACAATTTTCACACCTGCTGCGGCTAATTCATCACACTGTCGTTTGAACATTGACATGTAGAGATTCATGAAAGATGGTGTGGGCTCCTTTTCAGTTTTCCATAATGCCATAATTATAGGATGTTTAAATCGTTCTGGTCCCTTTATACAATTGACGTGCAACTGCAGCGGCCATAACGATTTTTTAGCACTAGTGAACAGTTGCGCGCCATCTGTATTAAAATTGAAGAATATCATATCATGAGATTTGTTATTTTGGTACAAAATTGATTCAGTAACATCTGCAATGACATTTGGATTTTTTGTTTCTGAGATTGTATCGAGATTGATAATTGTTTTTTGGATAGATTGCTGATTTAATAACTGTTCCACTTGATACTCGGCAGATAATGTTAAAATGTAGTTACGATTCCTGTCAGTACTTGAATATTCTTGACATTGAGAGCACTGCATTTGTGTTGTTGACGTTTTATATAGGCATGACTCGTGGATAACAATATTACAAGAGGGGCAGTAATACACCTTTTTTATCGAATTTTTAGGTGGGGCAAAATGTGTAGCTATTGACGATGCATTTTGATGTAATTTACTGAACCTTGGGCCGGCACAAGTTTTAATTAGAGTCAAAAGAGCGTCAATCATTTCTCTTGTAATATTTGCACTGAATTTGATTATAAAACCATGTAGCATTAATAATACATCAGAAACTTTCAGATTGCTTTCATTAAACGTAATTCTTTCATCTTTTAAAAACGGTTTATTTTAAATATTTACAGTACATTCTGATGTGCTCTCTCTGATTTTTTCCTCATTTAATTGCAAGTCGCTATTCTCATCGCTGCTGTGATCATCGTCATCACTTGTATCATAACGAGAACAATTATCTTCGTAGATAACATTACGTAGGGGACTCTCATCATCCTTATCAATACTAATGCTATTAACGTCTGCTGATTCAGTGAAGCTATCATTTNATACACTTATGGCGCCCGAGCCGAGATTTCTCCGCTCTGTTTTCTCGAAAATGTGTAAAGAATTTTTCGTGAACAAGACCCTTCCCCTCTTTATTTTCAATTGACTAAATGAGACAGAAAAGGAAAACTCTTTGCAACTTGTTTTAATAACGTTACACGTAATACGGTAATCGAGGTAAGCCGGTAGATGCCCTTAATAGATTTTAGTTGCGATATTAAATATTAACCATTGTACTCATAATGGACGTGATAATTTTCGATATTATACAATTTAAATTGCATTAACGTGGAATTCGAAGTGAAATATGTTCATTAGTGCTTAGTTTGAGCTCAAGTAAGTAGTTTCGATTTATACAACTCAAAAGAGTTTTAAATATGAAACTCGACAGCGATTACACAAGCTGAGTTATAGAAAGCAACGTGTTGAAAGTTTAGACCTCGATATCTCGAAAACGAAGCGATATATCGATTTTTTCAAAAAAATTAAAAGTAATTTTCTATGTCGTACATTGACGAGTCATTGAGAACGTTAAGATAAAAGAAAAATATGAAAATGTACGATTTTTTCGAATTTGTAATGATATAAAAAAAAACCTGGTTTTTCAAAAAATTTTTTTGAATTAGAAAATGTAGAGTTTTTATTATGAATCTTTAGTAAATTTTCTATCAAAAAGGCATACGTGGTTTTAAGAGTGCTTGTACTAAAGTGCCACCATCTACATATTTGTCAATTGATATGCTGATAAATGTTTTAATGTTGCTTGTAAACTTCTAAGACTCATATTGAAATTTCTAACTTACCAACAATCATTAGAATTATTTTCCAATTACTATTTTACTTATTTTTAAACTGAGTTCATGAAAAGATAAACCTTCATAGACACTATTCAACATGTCCATTGGAAAATCGATTTAAATATTATTGTTTCACGTATCAATCCCTTTATACGTTGCGTTACTTTGCTGTAACAAGTTCCAATTTTTCCAGATGATTTAAAAAAAATTCTTTTATTCAAGAAACTAGTATACCCATTATCTGATGTAAGAATAACATTTTAAACTTAAAAACTATTTTAACCACTAAAAATTTTAGAACATACATTATGAAGTTAATGTTATGAATTAAGTTACGTAAATATTTATTTTTCATTATGAAGCCACGGTTACGTGGGACGGAAATAGACAGTGGAACGTCACAGCAGAAAGAAAAAAGAGTCCCCCCATCACTATTTTAATGAGCCACGCTTTCCGTTTCCACTGAAAAAAATATTCATCGTGCAAATAGAGCGTAACACACCGAAAAGTAACGGCGGAATCCGACTAAATGATGATGCAACTTTATATAAACAAATACTAATTTGTAATTTTAGAATTTCAAATATCCAATAAAATAATAATTCAAGAGTTTCTTCAGTAATGATACATTTATAACTATTTTTTTTAATAAACGAATTTGACAAAAATTCCCTCTTAAAATAATTTTTTATTTCTGAAATATATTTTCGTATTTCATTTATCTTTTAAATTTCTGTAAACTATTTAAAATGCTTTGTTTTAATAACTAAAAAAAGCTCGAGCCTAAATGATCAAATCATTTTCTCAAGGTTTTTTGTTATTGTTTTTGGATTCTAAAAATACAGTTTCTATATTGTTTCAGTCTAATAGAAGACGAAAAAATCAATTGTTATACTTTTTGGAATTAATACTAATACCACGCCAGTCGAAGCCTTAAATGAATTTTTCTAATCTTGATAAATTAAATAATAACTTTATAAAGTTAATTTAAAAACAAGTGTGAGAGCTATGATGGTTTTGTGTAGAGCGTGCCAACCTCCTAGTCGGAGTTACTCGAGGGTTCGTGGGTTCGAATCCTGTAAAAAATTATCGAGATTTTTTCTCGGTCTTTTCCGATGGGATGAGTGCCCAGAACGGAAAAAAACTACTCATCCGATTTTTATAACTAATAGTCAATTTTTCTGGTGATGTCTGGACCTCCAGGGGCTTTCTTTTTGAAAGAAAGCCAACACCTGGCCAGCTCATCGGGTGAAGTCACCGTTGGTTAAAAAAAGGTCGGTAAAGCGAGTTAGATGGTTGTTCGGAAAATATCTTTCAATTAAACTTGATAATAGCTGGGGTGTGATCGAGACTGAATATTTTCCGGAGTTGAAAACCACTCAAAAAATTGTCTTATTTAATTAGGAAACCAAATAGTATTTGTTTTTTTAAAAGTTTCTTTGATTTAAGAATAACGTTCGATTAAACCTGTTGTGGTAGCAGTATCTTTAAACGTCAAATATTTAATTTCTTCACATATTTTAGTGTCTTTAAAAGATGCTGCACCATTTATTCTGTTCAAAATGAGTTTTTAAGAACCACTTATAATTCTTTAGAGAAATTTAGTTCAATCAATCTATTGCAATATTTTCATTAAATTTTCTTTTTCACAAATATTTAACTTATAATTGAAAATGTAATTTTCTCTAATGTTTACATACTTTATCGATTTTGCAAAATAACCAAGTGTGTTTTTATACATCTAAGCTGTTAGTTGTGTTTGATAGTTGTATACAATTTGTAAAATTATTTAAATCAAACATATATTTTTATTTTTTTCCAAGGTAGACAGCTGAATTTATAACTATATGACTTCCAGCATACATTGAAAATTATTGTAGTCCACAAGGTGCTGCCCTTAGACCCACGCATCTAGCATTAATATAACGACTTATTAACTGAAATTTCTTTGTTCATTCATCTTTGAATTTTTTAATCTTATTCTACGCTTTGTCACCACCTCTATAAATCCACCTATATTCATAAATCTAATTACGATATAGCAAAGTCACAAAAACTTTTGTAACCACTAACCACTAAACTGCTCAACCGATCTTACTAAACTTTTGCATACTTATTCTTCTCACTTCCTAGATAGTTTAAGTACAACTTTTATCTTGAAAAAATTAATAACGTTAGTGATAAATAAGCTCAAAGTTTTGAAAAAATAGGTAAGCTTTTCACTTTAGTTCAGTAAAATCCGCTAGGTAGTGTGGACGTAAAGTCGAGGCTACCTGCAATATAATTAAGTAAGTCTGGTTACTATATCCCCGAGCCAAGTGCCGAGAACAAGAGTCAATCATCAGCATTGCATGTAGCAAAGAGCTGGGAGTAGTGCAGCTGGATATCCCGGTTAACGATAACACTATTCTCTAATGGACAAGTGACTGACGTCAAACTCTATCTCAAACCATCAAGATTAAAGAATACCACCAATAAAATGGTGTTCTAATAACAACGTCTCTGGTAAAATCCCAGGAAACCTGTCTAGCCAGAGCACAATCAACTCTAGCATTTTGGAGTTTCATAGCCATTCTTCCAACCATCCTGGGACTACTAGAGCAGATTTTGCTTTAACAGCAAGCCTGGGAAAACAATCCTCAACAGTATCCAGGCAGCCACAACAGCCTCCTTCTAAGTAATCGTTTCAAACGCTTACCCACACATTAGGTATTCTCCAGGCCCACTTTCCCGGCTAACGATAAGTGGTTGGTTATCCGGGGAACGAACTGAAGACGAGATATTATTTGGTCAGCGGTGTACCTTTCTTTAGAACAGCCTCCGTACACAGAGACTTCGAGGGTAAGACTCAAGCTATTCACAGCTGGCTCTCCACTATGAAGAATAATAATAAGAAATGGCTGAAAGTATCATCACTGGCCTTTTTCAAGGTCACCATAAGTATTTACTTTTCCTAATTAACCATCAATCTCATTGGTTTTATTTAGGGTCATCTAACGTTAGACTACCTTGCCAACAAATACATTTTTATTATCATTTCTGGCATCAATTCGTCGACCAAAAGACTATATGTAGCTAAATTTTTTTTACTTTTAACAGCTTATTATTTGACCAAATAAACTGCATGGATTTGTAACAAAAATGTTTTCAGTAAAAAGATTTTTGTTCTGAGAAGTGTCAGGAATGAATAAAAAATTTTCAACTAAACGTTTTACATTAATTGTCAACACACTGCTGCGTTACATCAGTGAGTCTCGGGCAAAGCCGCTTGTATATTTTATGCTTTTGATTGATGCACAACTTTTAACGTTAACATAACATTTATATTTTATCAATAAAAATTTTTTATTGGAAAAAATCATTCTATTATCTACTAAAATTTTATCTTTTGTCCAAATTTTGTAAATATTTTTTCTAGGTGTATTATTTGTTCTTTTAAATCGCAGGTAACCGTTTGTTCGGAATGTAGTTTAAAATATAGTACGTTTATAGAAGGTTTTTGACATTTTTTGTAAACCTCTGATTAGAATAAACCAAACGAGGACTGTGTTCTCTGTGAGGCCCGTTAAGCATGTGTTTAATGACTAATTTTGTAAGTTTCACATGACCCGAAGAAATTTCCACAGAAATAAGTGTATTAATTTCTTTAAGGATAGTATTTTCTTAACAGGATGCAGAGTTATTAAGACGTGTGACCACATTCCCGTAAATTATTGTATAAACGTATGACAATACTTTACCGAAAATATAATTCTTAATATCATCTAAAATCGATAGTAATTTACAATTAATTAAGCTTACTGTAATATTTACAATACCATTAGGTGGTATATTTTTGGAAATTTAAATAAAAAATTATTTGATTTTTTTTTCGTTCATGATAATTTATTACATTTTCAAAAATTCTGGTCTATCACAATTTTTCCACATTTTTTCATTAGACCCATTGAACCTGATAGTGCTTCTGCATATATTTTGGCCTTCCGATGTATTTAGATCGTATGACGAAGAAATTTCCAATTTTTTCTCTTCCTTTTATAATTTTCTAAAATATTAAATGCTCTATTAGCATTTGCATCTTATCACCATTAATGAAATTTATTTTTAAAAAATNATTTTTGGGTCAATATTCTTTTTGATAATGATGGACTAAAATTCTTGTAATCTGATCTGTAAGACAGTCTGTGTCCATAATATGAAAACATAGTAAATTTTTCATTTTTTAGATATGGGATTTTTTTTTTTAATCTTTGTTAAAGTTCCAACATGATGTTTGAAAGGTTACAGTTTTTCTAGAATTTAAGTTACTTATATTTATAGTCTACCAGCAATTTTACCAAAAAAAAGCTTAGTGCACAAAAAACTTTATAGTTGTGTATAAATGAAAATGTAATAAATATAAATATGTACAATGTGATTAATACATGTGTTTCTAGCAAATGATATTAACTAACATTTATACATGTATTTATTAGTTTATTTTTTAAGTTTATATCTTATCATAGTTTGTTGAAAAGATAATATGCATACAAATATAAGTATAAGTTTAGGTCAGGGTTGAAAAATTAGTAGCGTATCGGTAAAATTTCACAAAAATGGTATGGTAAGATGTGGGATGAGACACTAGGGGTTAAAAAAAGTTTAACGTGATGTGGTAGAGGTATGTGGAAGGCACTTCACGGCTGTAGGAGTTGTATGAATAGTAGGAGGTCTAAACAAAAAGTAAGCTAAGAAGAAATAAAGAAGAAAACGACAGAATTTTTCTTTTTTTGGAGGGGTGATTAGGGTTGCACAAGGGTCTATGGGGGGAGTGTGTAAGCGATTCATTAGGGGCTGAGTTAAGTTTTTAGGGGTTCGGGTGTAATGCTTCATACAAACAACTATATAATAAAGGTATATATGTATACAAGTAGGCTTCACCCCCCTTACACACTCCGCACGCCAACCCTTAATACGTAAACTTAAAAGAGTCTTTAGATTTAATCTATGAGTTGGGAAAGTAGAGTCTTAGTAGGAATTAAAGTTTTTTATATATTTGATCTACATCGTTATGCATCAGTTATGTATTTATAGGTAAATTTCCACACCACCTAGGGGCACTACTACGACGGCACCTTGAAAATTTTTTTTGAAACTCTTTGCTATGTTTAGAGAAGAAAAGTAACTGCGATAACTACTTGACCGTTCTTGCTAAAGATTTGCATACTGATTCTTGACACTTCCTAAATAATTTAAGTATAGTTTTAATCTGGAAAAAACTAATTATAATAGCAACAAATAAGCTCAAAGTTGAGTAACAATAGGCTAGCTTATCACTTCAGTTCAGTAGGATCCACTAGGTGGTGTAAAAGTAAAGTTGAGACTACCTGCAATATAATTTAGTAAGTCTGGTTATTGTATGCATGAGCAAAGTACCAATTACCACGGTCGATCATCGGCAGTGCATGTGGCACAGAGCTGAGAGTCAGGCAGGTGGGTATCCCGGCTACTGACAACGCTGCTCTCTGATGGACAAGCGACTTACGTCGAACTCCATCCTGAGCCACCAAGATTGACGAGTGCCACCAACAAAAAAGTGTTCTAAATGCTAACGTCTCCAGTGAACCCCCAGGAGACGTGTCTAGCCAGAGCACAATCTGCTCTAGCATTATGAGGTTTTATGGCCATTCTTTTAACCGTCCTCGGGATACCAAAGCTGATTTTGCTTCAACAGCAAGTCCAAGAAAACAACCCTGAAGAGTTCAGTCAGTCACAACAGCCTTCTTGTAAGTGATCGTCCCAACGGCATACACACACAAAAGGTATTCTCCGGGCTTTCCCGACTATCGATAAGCGGTTGGATTTCTGGGGAAGACCCGAAGATGAGATATTCTTTGGTCAGCGGAGTACTTTCCTCCATCATGGTCTCCGTACACACAGACTCCAAGGTTAACAGTCAAGCTACCTATAGCCAGCTCTTCATCATCAAGAATAATAAGAAGAAATAGCCTGAAGTTTCACTACTGACCTTTTAAGGTCCATTACAAGTATTTACGTTCCCTCATTAGCTATCTCATTAGTGCTAGGGCCATCTAACGTTAAATAACCTTGCTAACAAATACATTTTTATTATTATTTCTGGCATTGATTCGTCAACTAAAAGACTATATATAGCTGGCCACTATTAAACTAAGTCAGTTATTCAATGGCAGACGTCACGAGCAACGTTGTTTATCCCAATCCTGGGAATCCTGGCGAGTGATGTTCCTATTTTACCCTCTCGACTATAAGCATTCAATCAGGAATCACTGATCTTCTCCGAGGTCTGCGCTGGGTGAACCTAACAACTGTGAAGGAAAAATAAACTTTAGTAAACGGTACAGTCTCCAACGAGCAAGATCGCGAACCAATCTCCCCACTTTAAAGCACCAAAATAACTGAGTCTGCATAAAAAAAAACTCTAGACACCGACGACTCGAGCGTTATACCAGGAGCCGTTAGGAAAGAGCACTACAACTAGCTCAAACGCTTTAGACGTTGTTTTTTTTCATGTCAATCAGTCTGGCACTACAATAACAGGCAAGAGAAGGTCACCCTAAGGTATAGAGGCAGTCACGCTTGCTGGGAACTTCAGTTAAGAAAGAGTTTACTTAAGAAGCTCACTGGTCCTTTTTAGGGCCATGTTTTGCTGAACTACCTTGCCAACGAATATATTAGAACTCAACAAAGTGACAAAAAACAGCCTTTAGGGATCACAAACGTCTTAACCACGCCAAACGTCGCAATAGGGTGAATTAAAAGAGTATTTTCAAATGTATCTAATTTATACAATTTTCGGCACCAAGAAACTGACGCAGAACATTCATCGAGATTGAAGCAGCAGCATCAAAATCGACAAATAAAGAATTTATAAAGAAAAAGATCAACTTTCCATTATAACCTTGACAGTTATCATTTAAATCTTTCTGGTTTTTTAAGTAGGTAGAAAAATGTGTATTTTCTATTTCTGTGGCATTAAAAAATGCATTTTTTTAAGATGTTGAGATTAAGCTCCAGGGCGTTGTTGCTCTGGTTATAAAGTTGTGAGATAATAAAAAAAAATTTTTCAATTATATATTTTTTGTGAGTTTTACATTTTTTTAGCTACAAAAAATAGTTCTTTTCATAGATTATACGGGAGAAACTTCAAATCAACGGCCCTGTAGGGTCAACGATTATTTTATGGCATAAGGAATGCACGGTATTTTTCAGCATAGTTACATTTTGTTCTATCTTTTTAGCTTATTATTTGACCAAATAAATGCATTCCGAACAAATATGTTTTGAATAAGATGACTTGTGTTCTGAGAAGTGCCAGGAATAGATGTAAAATTTTTAACTGAAAACGTTCCATATTACGTGTCAACAAACCTCGGCGTTCTATTTAGTGAGTTTTGGGCGAAGCCACTAGTTAAAATATAATTGAAAAAATCAGTCCTTCAATTTCTATGCTGAATGTTAATACTTCCATAAAATACAAACTAATTTTATAATAAAAATTATCATTATATATTACAATATATTTTGATTAAATGAAAAATACTTATCATGCCATAAATTTTTTAATGAGTTAGATAATCAAAAGAATTACATCTTGTTTTTGAGAAAAAATAGTCAGAAAATACATTTTTTCTTCAAAATAGCCATATAAAACCTTTACAATTTTATCACAATACGAATGTAATAAAGAAATTAGTATTTAAATAAATATAATGTTTAAATGCGATTTACATTCAAAGGATAGGCTAGATTAATGATAATCTGTTCATAAATTAAACATTTCTTATCAAACTACATCTAGAACTTTAAATTTCTTATCTGATTCATTTCTAATGAAAATGTTGTTCGGATTTCGAACTCTTGAAAAAGCTACATATACTTGACCGTGTAAAAAAAAGATTTTCAAGATGTATCCGAACATTATCAAAACTTTGATCCTGAGTCTTATTTATTGTCATGGAAAATGTAGGTATCAAAGGACATTGGTCTTCGGTATAGTGTAAATGGTAGTGAAAAAAGTGTTCAGAGTATTTCTTGGTATAAAAACCTTGTCTTCCATTTTTCTCATATTATTTTTTCCACTTCAAGGTTGTATTTAAATAGTTTATTACTACGTAGTCTTGTAACATTTCATAAACCATCTGATATACTTAAATTATTGATCAACATAATAAGGGCTCCAATTTGTAACTTCAGTACGCAAGGTAGAAGCCCTTCATTTCTATTATTTAAAATTTCTACCGAGAAATTTGAATATAATATTATCATATGTTTGATCTATACGTTTATGAAAAGCATAATCAATGCTATACACTCCGTGCACAAACGGCAAAAATTTAAACTTAAATACAAAAATACTAGGCATTTTGTTAAAAATTTTACCATCCAAATAATAGTATAATCATTTTGAGTTGTTAAAATAACACTGATCCTAAAATTATTATCATTA
>NW_019379916.1:97848-113511 GCF_000648655.2 Copidosoma floridanum
TCTTTTTGATTTTTATTTAATGTCAGAAACATTAAATTAAACTCTTTTTTATGAAGTTTTATAGTTTTCTTGTTGATTTCAGAATTTATTTTAAAACTGTTACATGTTGTTTCTGGTAAACCAAAATCTATACAAGACCTGTCATCTAGTTTTAAAATATTTTTGAAGTTTTATTTTTCTCATCCACATTAAAGTCTTTCATAAGGTATTTTTTAAATGAATTCTGAAATGTGAAACTCTTTAGTTTGAGACAGAATAAACTATGCAAAAAATTTAAGTATTTATAAAAATTAAATATCTCAAATACAAATAATATATTATCATAACTCTGTATTCCGTGCATCCGCAATGAGTGTTTGAGAAGATAGTTCTCATCAAAGTTAAGCTTATTATTAATGAAATTTATTATCATATGCCTATATGTCTAAGTATATAAATTTATGGATACTTTACTACCGCGCCTGGTAAGCTATTTATAGTGTTTTATTACTTCACTTATTTTAACTAAACATAAGAAAATAGTATTTACCTGAAAAGTCATTGTTCACCCACATACTATACATTTTCACATACGTGTAATAATAAGCCAGTTTGACATGCTCAAATAAATGATATGTACTTTAAATTTTGATTAGTCATGACCAATAACAAACTTGTAACTGCAATGTTACAAAAAATAAAATTATAATAAATAATGTTTTTCTCTTCTATTATCTGATTTTTCTTTTTGTACTATCACGTTGTCTTTTAAAGCAAAATCAAACCTAATCTTCTATATTAATACTTATCATAATATCAAATACGTTATTAAATAAATCGCAAAGCGATAACACTTTCAGCATGCACAATCACGATGTCGGTTATTATTTTTTGGACAACAAGTTTTTGTATTAGTTCTTAATATTACTCAAGAAAAACTGGAAACCGTTTTATAAGATACGTAACTTCTGACTTGCAAATATTAGATATTGATTTTAAAAGGTTAAGTTTCTGATATTATTGTAGTTTCACATACAACAACTATTGGAAAAACTTTATTTTTTCCAACAGATTATTAATACTACTACTATTGTTTTTTAACAGAATACTGTTTCTAAAAATAAATGTGATTAATATAAACACAAACAATTGTTCTTGTATTATAAGGCCTAAGAGGAAATTAATCTTACGAGTTAAAGTAAGCATACAGCCAAACAGTATATATCATAAATTAAACGATATGTAATAACTTTATTTTATACTCATGAAGTAACTTTCTAGGCTCTATTTTTTTATTATAGATTAGTCCTTCATATCTAAGTTAAATAAGCATTAGGAAGGTTGCTTAATGATACAATTAGCAAAACAGCAGTCAAACTATGGTGACTCTAGAACCTCCTTCCAGTTCGCCCTAGGGTGGTGGTGGGGGGAAGACCGATCGGGTGATGGGTGAGGGAAAGTCAGTGGGTGATAGGGAAAAGACTAGAACTATAGCATTATCGGGCGTTGAGTGGAGGAGAAGGTGGTGGTAAAGAAAATCTAGCCACCCAGTGATAGGGGAGCTTGTGTGGTGGGTGGAGAGGCTGGGGTGATGGGTGGTGAGGAAAACTCGGGTGGTAACGTCAGGGGGTCTTGTGCTTCACATTATGGTAGCTATGACTAGGATGGTACCCAAAGACAACTCCCTTCCTTTCGAACTGCGGATCATCAGCTCTTTCATCAGGATGGCTTGAGAGGTTCAGGCAACTGACAACTTTAGCGTACAGCGAGGGGAAGATGATTAAGCATTAAAAAGAATTTCTTATCAGCCAATTTGTTATCTTGTGCTCATAATTGAGGCATCTTGGCGTGTTTTTTTTGTTTTTTTTCGAGAGCGGACATAACGAAATTTCAGAGAGAAATTATGTGCTATTTTATTACAAAAAGCGGATTACATTTTTTTTTTAACTGACCAACACTGGCTTACTCTACGCAAGACCTTGCTAAGTAATAGAGCTTTTATTTTATATCCACATGGATGCATTAGACTTGGCCAATGACTTTTTGCTCCTTATTTAGGCGTATAATATACTAGCGTAATATTTTTCTCTTCTTAAGAGCGGGCTCATTAAGTGATGCAAGATATCAGAAAAAACATGTATACCATTTTATTACCAAAAACAGATCACGACTTCTATTCGATTATTCTGCGCTTGCTTACTCGTTTTTGACGCTGTACTTTGCCAATTAGGTTTTTTTAAATACTAAGTGTCCTTTCTTAATGTTTTTGGTAGCATTTTTTAAAATGCTAGAAATGCGAAGGTCCGAACTTGATAAGACATTAGACACTCAAGATGATGAGTCTGTGACATGAAATGATCTTGATAGGGCTTTTAAAAATCGCATAAGAACGGCTAATATAGTAAATAGTAGGCATTTAGATATTGTCAAATTTCTTAGGTCTGAGAAGCAAATATTTATTTAAATAGTGCAAAAAATAATCGATGAGCAGAATGCTTTAAAAATCAATACAGTATAAGCAACAAAGTTTTTGATGGTAAAAAATAATACAGAGACTGTAGCAGTGAAATATTTTAATACTAAGTGAGATTCCATATTCCATATGATAGACCTACATTAATGGTTTGGAAGAAATATCTAAAATAAAAATGCACAGTGAGTGTCTAAACAATTTTAAAAATTTGAAAAACAGAATGATGTGTCTAATAGCGTACACTTTTTAAAAAAAAAGTAAAAAACAATTATAATACTTAACCTCTTTATTCAACAGCAGATAATAAGGATTAATACATCGATTTTTTGCTTTTACAAAATTGTTATATCGATACGTATAGAGAAAGGGAAATCAAAGCAAAAAAATAGTAACTAAAAACATGCTGATTTTTTTAATGCTAAGCAGCGGATAAAGATACGGTAAAAAAAAAATAAAAAAAAAGATTAGGAACAATATGGACAAACAGATTCAGATTAGTTTGAAAAAGATAGAAAATAATATTTAGAAGAAATCCAAGATGGTGATAAAAGTATTAATAATTATATAAAATACCACTTCACATGAATGAAAGACTAATCTAGAAAGGTAAGAAGTTCTTTAAGAATACATAAAAATAGCATATACATTTTTAAGGATGCTGTCTTTTCGTAGTAACTTTCATCACTTTCGTAGTAATAAAAATTCAAAAGCACATACAGTGAAGTGCGTTCAAGTCAATAAGTGTAAAATAAGCTGGCAGAGGTGCGATGATAAAATTTTAAAGTTTTTAAATTACATTAACAAAAATCGTGTACTATCCATAGAATACGCAGAATTCGAGTGTTTATATAAACCTTTTTATAATAGCGAGTGAACAATATAAAATCATAGACTATCAAGTGTTGGATATTATGTAAAGTGCAGTTTTAATAATGCGAAATCGCGATACGTTTGCTACAGACAAGAAACTGAAAACAGTGAAAATCCAGCTATCTGGTCTTTCAAAAAAATGCAAGATCTTGCCATAGATTTACAGATCATGTACAAAAGTCCAGTGCCAATGAGATAATTATCTCAAAAAAAGGATTTTTTCGATGCTGATATATGTTATACATGTTAGAAGTGTATGAAAAACGATAAAAAAGTTTACAAAATCATTGCCATTTTACTGAAAAGTAAGTATGACACTTATTGATTATTCGACAAAATTTTTCTCTTTAAACGAAAATTCGTTTGTATTTAAGTATCAAGGTCCAGCTCACAAAAGATGTAATGTCAAGTATCAAAACTCTTGAGAAGTACCAATAGTTTTCCATGATCTCAGCAATTACGATGCCCACTTATTTATTGAATAACTTTATATATTTAAGATTATATACATGCTCAAACAGTGTGGAAAACTTTCGATATTAAAATTATTAGAAATTACTAAGATCTTTACCTCAAAACTGATGCACTTTTGTTAACAAAAATATTTAAAAACCTTATTTATTCACTTATTTTAAGGCCGTATTTCAGGCTTAACTCAACAAATTCTTAAATATACTAGTACTCACAACTTAGATTTACCTGTTGCTGTTCTCAAGGTTAACACATCAAGAGTTAAGGTATAACAACTGAAGATGATGGTACTCTTGAGAGAACAAATGTAGGAGATCATCTCCACTCCTTCACTAGTCAAGTGGTGTAACCGCTTACCAACGACTACAGTCTTTGTAGAGCTCTCAATCACGCCAGACCTATGTATATGATAAAGTGCACACAGATATACGCAAGTCTCTCGGCTGACCCCAGCACTATCTCCCACGACGCTATATATATACTAGTGAGGCTTTGCCCCCCTTCACGCCAATCCTCAATTTGGGAACATCACCTATATACTTCATTCTTTTAGTTTGCCTTGTAAAATTAAATAAATGCAAAAATCGTGCACTTGTACATATTCATAAAATTTTACAATTAGAAGACCAATTATGAAAAATTTCTATACACCCACACTAACAAAAACTGACATAAAAAAATAGTACCATAATGAAAACTATTTTTCGTACTCAAATGTTCAATTCAATGAATGATAAACTTAATAGAGATCAAATCATTATGTTTAAATTTAAATGGGATTATTAAAAAGATAAAATTGTTTTGCTGATAGCCAAGGAGGGTCAATAAGAACGTTTTTGTAAAAAACATTATTTGATCATTTCATTTCTCGTGAAAAAAAATTTTATTTACGGCACGGAGTGGTATAAAAATAAAATTGAGATTAGGGAGCCTCCTTAAAAAACATCGTAACAACTCCCAGAGCTGTTCCCAATATTATCATTCATTAATACAGGTTAACACAATTTATGTGACCGATAAACATGTCAGAATTACATTAGCAGACGCTGAACAGGTACTCCTAAACATGTCAGGGTGAATATTATGCTTCTTTAATTTGTATACTTCAATTTTGTATTCACTCAATTTAAGTATTTTACACAGTTTAAATTCTTCTACGCCAGTAGTATAAAAATACTAAAAGAGAATTGTAAGGCAGTTGTAATAACAGATAGTCAATACAAGGAAAATCTAATGTCAAACAAAACTAGAAACGGAAAAAATAGAAAGTTAAGAATGAAAAAAATCCTGGTAAAAGAAAAACCAAAACTTTTAGTCAAAGAGATCTAGCAACTGGGTTAACAACTGCTTAGCAACCAAAGAGCAAGAAGATTGATAAGTAAATAAATGTGATTATAAGTATTAAAAGTGCCATTAAAGAAAGATAATTTTAATTTGAAAATTTAGAAGAGAACTAGTGTATTAAAAATTTTATTACATTAAGCAGATTGTTATACTTTCAATTGTTAATAACATAAAAATAAATTTTTATTGTATCAATTGTTTTTATAATAACATTATTACATTTGTGTTAACGATGAGCAAAAAGTTATTCAACTAATTCGTTTTAAAGGATTAGGCTATTGTTTATTTAGTTAGTGTTAATGTATTAGCACATTCCGAGCTGCCACGAATGCCGCGTCAAGTGCTTGCATCTTTTATGGACCAGGCACACCCTACTAGGTGTCAGAGCCTACTTCATAAAAGAGCATTCCCAGCAGTTTTTAGTGTTCTGTATCTCGATTTTTTTTAGTCAATTACAAAGCTTGTAAGAAATTTTTAATTAGTCGATTCATTTACTGAGAGAAAAACCATTCAATCCAGATACATTTACGGCTATAATCATATTTATTTAGGGTGCCGATGTCGCCCCACTGTCCCCTATTTAAAACATAGTGTTTATCTTCATGACGTGGGTTTCATAAGGATAACTTATCCAAAATAGAAAAAAATGTAGTTGGTAACGTAAGATCCTTTTGAAAATATAGTAATAATCTACAAGTAAGCATTTAGTTATTTTCAATGATTATTACAGTATATTTTGGAAGAAACTTTTTCCAGTGTTAACTTATCCTAGTTGTTCCTATAGTACATGTAATGCTTGACAATATTCTCGCATCTACTCCACTTGTTCAATTTTTTGAGGATAAATTTTGTAAAAGGAATTCCGAATAGCTAATTTTACAGCAGTCTTTACAAGCAATACTTTTATAATTATAGTTAGTCTATATTTTGCCTCTTATTTTTAAAATCTCTTCAGAACTATTAATATCACGCAAGAATCTCAAGCACAGACAGCCAATTAAATTAATTAACATGTGGATAAACATATGTCTAAATAAGAAAGAAAATTTAGACCAACTATTAATAAAGAAGTATTACTCATAAAGACTATTCTGAAGTTAGTTATTTGGTATATTAGTTTATATAATGCTAATACTACTTCATTACTATGCTTCACGGTCACTTAGCCGTCCTTGATAGTACTTTTTTGTCTATCAAAGAGTGTTCAGAGTTAAATGACCTAATTCAGCGTTTTCTACATGATTTCTGATCTGTTTTGAACGATCCCATTTATGTGATCTTTTAGTATTCCCTCAAAAAAATGTATCTTACTACATTTTTGAAAAACCTCCTTGTGCCTTTCTTATCCACCTAAAAGGCAGTAAGCATGACATAATAGAGGATATACCTATCTCCATACTGCTTGTATTTAATAAACTTTTGGATTTTCTCGTTGCTGAACATATCGTAGAAAATTACCTTTTGTAGATTGTATTTCTACAGCATTGCTTTGTTAACGGTCCCTCTACTTGTCTCATTAGCCCTCGAACAAACATCTCAGGTATCTTCTTTCATGAACTCCTTCAGCAAGAATTGAATATGATCCCAATACCTGATGTAACTGGGCTACAACAAAAAAATCAAATATTATTATTAAGATTTTTTCTATTTCATCGTTTTTTTAGAAGTCTACACACTCATTCATATAATTTACTTCATTGGTAATTCATTTTTATCAAACGTTATGAAGACTTCAATCTCGACATATTTCCAAATCATAGCTGCAATTCAAATAACAGCCTTTTTGTTCCTCAAATTCAAAATTTAATTATTAAAATCATACGAACACTTATTAATTAGACTATGCAGAGATAAATGTTTAAATTTTTAAAAAATGTATAAAAATGGTTATAATTTATATAATAATTATAAAATTGTATAATATTTTTGGGTTGTATTTATGGAGCATTAGATTCTACGTTAGCCAAATCACTAACTAATGTGAAACTGCTGCTGGATAAAGCTACCGGAAGTCTCACCCTCACTAAACATCAATACAGAGAGCCCAAGATTGCTTTGTACTGTAGGACACTTGCGTACGCCTGCAATGATGACATAAAAGTCGTGATCTACGGCCTCAGCTAGAAACTAAATAACAGTGTTTTCCACTGTCACCGCAAGAAGATACCCTGAATGCAGATGCAAGTACGTGACATTTTTCTTGGGAATGGTGTTAAATGGCTACAAGAATTGATTTTACTGGTTCGAAATTTCCCAAAACTTTTGTCTACTACAGATTTTTTTAATGAACTATTTCTCTTTGATAAACAGTTAAGGAGATATGGAGTTATGGGAACATAGTGTTGTGGGTTCAATGGTGTAGTTGAATGGGCTTAAGATGTTTTTAACTCATTTATCAACTCATAATAATATAAATTAGACCCAAACAGCTCATTCCCTTCGATATTGGATTATAGGGCAATATTTATAATTAAGTACTTATGAAAAAATTTACATCATGTCATCCGATGTAAAAGTTTGTAGGAATGATTATGTAAAATTTGCGTTTAACATAAAAATATCAGCTGATTATACTTGCCTATGTTGTCAACATAGGATACGAAAATTTTTGCCTGTGTTTATTTTAATATCTTTTGATTAAGTCCATGAATATATGTATTTCGAGATGACAGTATGTTTAGTACTACATATGCTTTATTGTGTCAGTTTTTTACCAAACTATGATCAGTAAGTAAAAAAACTAGGCTACAACATTTAGTAAAGAAATATTTAGTTGTTATAAGAGCACATGTTTAGAATTTACTTTTCGTTTATCATTTTCTTACGTTTTTATTCGTCAGCTTTCACTAAAATTTTGAGAGGTAGTGTATTGAGACTTAATAAATGATTCCTCAAAGTTTCATGTTATTCTGATCATAATTATTTTATGAAAGAACTACCTTACATTTACACGATTAGGATATCCATAGCCTGTGTGGCAACTACAAATAATACATATTGCCCGTCGAAAACTATTTCATTACAATATGAAAAGAGTTGTGGTTATTATACAGCTATGATGGTAGGAGATATAAAACTATGATATTTGAAGGTTATAACGTTAAGGTACCATATTTATTGTTACTAGATTATGTAACTTAAACTATAGAGTTCTTGGGGTACTAGTGAGCCCCTGACCTAATAAAATTAATCTGGCCTCAATTTTGAATTAAATCGAACCCTTAAAACAGACAGTGTGAATATACTGTTGACTGAGAACTTTAAATTTTTCTGTAAAGCTCTATTATAAACAAAAAAGTTGTTTTCTACTTTTTAGTTAATTTATTAAAGCATACAATAAAAAAGGATTGTTTTTGAATTGTAAGGTTACTTAAATACTGGAGTACTATAAATATCCATATCACCATGTGATCATTGCCTTACTTCAATACAAAATTCAAAAAATAAATCATTTGCTACTAAATACATGGCAAAAATTTTTAGCACACTGTTTACTAAACAGTATAAAAAAGGTTAAAAAAAATTATATCGTCAAAAAAATTCATCCGTTTACATTAACTTTAACGTACATATACTCAAGATTATAGTGACCCATGTTTATTGTTTGTAAGTTGTAATTAAGAAGACGATAAGACTTGACTTTTCGATTATTTTCATTATCATTTTGATGGTGACAATAAAACTGCCTTACTCAGAATCTTAAGAGACAATGATAAAATGCGTAGGTTGCAATAGTCCGCATTGAAATTAAATGCATAAATTAGAATTTAATTTGTTTATCTTAGTAGTGAAAGAACTGATAAAAAATTAAGTAGTAATACAAGCTTTCTTACTTTTGTAAGAAAAGTCTATAGTTACTAGCAATTATTACTTACTCTTAAACGTATTTTACTACATCAAACTTACTTCGTCTCACTTCCACGTGACTTGATACGGAAAAAAATACCGTTTTGCTGAAAACTCCTACCATAAAAAAGCTTTAAATTGGATTAAATTCCGAAATATTTATTGTTATTGTACTTAACGGTTCAATGTATCTTACAAATATAACCAACCATTTTTCAGTTATTAAATGTAACTATAGTAGATGCAGTCTTCTAAGTAAAAACGCATTTATAACTGTAAATGATCTGATTTCTAAAAAATTTATAGAGTTTAATGTTTTATACTTTAGAAGCCGAATTTGCTTTCTCTATCTATGACGAGGTTGGTTCTGGAGTTATTGATGCTGTGGATCTAGGAAATGTTCTTCGAGCTTTACATACTAACCCAACCAACGCAACCATAGAAAAGCTTGGTGGTACAAAGAAAAAAGGAGAGAAAGCGTTAACTCTAGAAGAATTCTTACCTATTTACAGTCAAGTGAAAAAAGATAAAGAGCAAGGCTGTTATGAAGATTTCATCGAATGCCTAAAGTTATACGACAAGCAAGAAAATGGAACCATGCTTGCGGCAGAATTATCTCACACCTTATTATCTTTAGGTAAGAGTTTTTCTACTTACAACGTTTCTTACGAGAAAAATCTCAAAATACGAACGCTTAAGCAGTGCCATTGGATCAATAGTCTAATTTTTTTTTCTATTTAAATACTCAAAGAAGATGATTAATACATCATATTATTTTTTTCTTTTCAATGACTATAACAGGTTTTAAAAACTTTCCAACTTTTTTCAAACTATGACACGTTCACGCTTTAAATGGTTTCTTAACATAACAATAAATTATGCTTATTAGATACTTATTACTGTACAAAACGGAATGGTGAATGCCACAACAAATCAATTAGTAACTCAAGTTATCAAAATGACAAATGAGAAATTTATTTTAAAATACAAACAATCTTAATCTTAGTTCACTTTTATTATACTAGGTAATAATAGTGATTGTACGAAAAATTTAAAATGATTCATTTATCAAAGTAAACTGTTGTAATACTCATTTAAAATTTTAACGAGATTTTTAAACATGCTATGGATTTTCTGTACTGTAATACAGTTGACAATTGAACACAACAACACTTTTACATAGTAATTTTTTTAGATACAACGAAAAATATTAGTTTTTGACTTTTTAGTTATTTCAACTTCGTGATACCAACAAAGTTGCAGAGTCAATAAAAAGGGAAAGAAAATATGAAATTTAAATCATTACAATTTAACACCTTAGGTTCGACCACAATAATATAATGATTTTTGTCGTTCTTCCAAATGATTTTTTGGAACTTGTGTTGATAAATTTTAAACTTTTCACTTCCATAATGATTACCCATATTTTTCACATGGTTCTGAGTAAAAGGTTAATGCAAACGTATATTTCCAATAAAAATGAGAAAAAAATCATGTAAGTATTGATTGTTGTTTTTAATCTTCAACGATACATTGTTAACGGCACCACATTTTAAGTTAACACAGACTTTCACAGGCTTCTTAAATCATTTTACCAATTTATGATGTTCATTAATTGTGAACTCAAATTATACAATTTTTATCTACATATTTGCTCAGTTCAATGTAACGTTTTTTAGCTAATTCTTATTAGGAAAGACTAATGAGATTAATGGACATTGTTACAATTAAGTGATCAAACCTTTTTTCTAGTAAAATAGAAACAACTACAAAACAAATATCAATGGTTAAACCATGATACACGTATTTTACTAATGCTATATTACATTAAAAAATACTCCAGAATATCTCCTTTAATTAAGCAAATTATAGATGTTATAATTATAAAATATTGTCTCACAAAAAAGTTTGAAAACAATAACTCAACTCAACACGTGGAAGAGTTGGTAGTTGGCGAAGGATCGGTGCTAATTACACTATAAAAAGTGACGCTCTAGATCCAAGATTTATACAGTATTGTAGAAGAACGTGAAGTTGAGAAATTCGTTGAAAAGATCATTGAATACCAAAATCAATAACTGAAGGTTCAACTTCTTAAGGCAAACGGTAGAGAATAAAGAACAGCGTTGTAAACCCTTAATGAAGCTGCTGCCAAACAAGTAGAATAAGAGTAGAGAATCAGAATTATGTTCGTTTTCTGCCGTGTAAGAAAAATACTTACCGTTACAAGGTGCCTCTGTTGTCCAGGGTATGGACATATATCCCACGACTGCAAAGATAAAGATATGTCAAAGCTGTGGTTTTAATGCGGAAGCTCAAATCATCGCAAGAAAAACTGCAGCAGTCCAGCACGGTGTTCCTTTCGTAAGATAGGAGACATGAAGCACAAAGTAGGTAGTGAAATTAATGCGGACCCGTGCTGCACTAGGTATCCTTACTTATCAGCTAGGAAAAGCATAAAAAATTTAGTGGCACTTGCAAATACTGTAGCCTACAAAGAAGAGCTTGACATAAGTGCCATTCTTAAGGGACCCTGCGCCCTTTTTAGGGCTCTAAAGAATTGGCACCTCTAGCTTGCTTGCTTGCTAATGCTGTAAGATACGATAACCTCCTAAGTGGCTCCACCCTGAAGTAATGCTAAGGTGGTTCCGGGGTGGAACTAAAGCCACGCAGCATGGGGGAGGGGGGTTTAGTAGGTATTATTTAAAAAACCACCAAGTCCCACACTATCGCTGTCTCTGAGGAGTGCATTGAGGTATTTCCCCTCCCTCCACTAAAGAAAGAAAAACTACTTCTACTACTACCACACCTACTACTACCACTACCCCCCCCCCTCTACGGTATGTGTAACGTTGTCGAAGACCGTATTGCTTGCAGCCAGGTCGGGTGAGGGGGCTTTAAACCAACGGCACATCACCCCATCGTATATAGAAGTAAGCGGTAGTTATAACATTCTTCTTAGATACAGGCATTACACTTTCACTACACTCACACAGGCAAATTTATGAGTTATTTCGGGTTGCAGGTTGATCTCTTCCTGGATTGGGTTCTTTAATAACCCAATGACAACTTCCACTATTTAGTATCAACAATATAGTTTCTCCTGATTTACTCTACTATATGACTAGAAATACTATGTTATGCCAAAATATCTATGTCTAAGCCATTGAATAATGAGAAACCAGTAAAAAAAAGGAAAATGAGTTCATGACTAAAAATGTAACATGACACACAAAAAAGAGTACACAAACTTTGTCAAAGCGTTGATGTAAGACTAAAAAGTAAATATAGAGTGTGCTTTTTTAGAATTCGAGTCCGATAAAAAAAAATGAGAAGAGTTGATTGAATGATTTTGGATGAGGCATCAGTACAATTTTTTAAATAAGAAGTCTATATTTGATAATGGGCTTTTAACATCGATTAAAAAATTAGGAAAGCCAAAATAGAAACTCCTAAAATTTCTAAAAATGAGATATAAATTGATGTATGTTATGAAAAATTTATTGCTGCATTACTTTTGAAACACTTTGTTAATTTTATAATTATTAAAGTTTTAAATTACAGCTGTAAAATAAAATTTTGAGATATCTTACTTATATATCAAGCAAAGTCGCAAAAATTGTTGTAATATCGCTAACCACGAAAACTACTCAACCGACTTTGCTGAAATTTTGCATACTAATTCTGGACACTTCCTAGATAGTTTAAGTATAGTTTTTATCATAAAAAAAAATGAATAACAAAAGCAATAAATGAGCTCAAAGTTTTGCAAAAATAAGCAAGCTTTTCACATCAGTACAGTAGAATCTGCTAGGTGGCATCGAAGTAAAATCAAAGCTACCTGTAATTAAATTAAGGGGGTCTGGATATTATATCCCCGAGCCAAATGCCGAATAATATAGTCGTTCATGGCAGTGCATCAAGAAAGGAGTTGTGAGTTCTGCAGCTGGATGTCCCGGCTATCGACAACACTATTCTCCGCTAGACAAGTGACTTACGTCAAATTCCATTCTAAACCACCAAGAGTAACGAGTGCCACAAATAAAAGACATTCTAGATGCGAACATAACTGGCGTAATACTAGGAGACGTCTAGCTTGAGCAAAGTCTGCTCTAATAAAAAGGGGGTTGTTCTTCCAACCTATCTGATGCTTCAAGAGCAGATTTTGTTACAACAGCAAGCCAGAGAAAGCAATCTCAAGGAGTACAGCCAGCCTAATCAACTCAAAATTTCATCAGCCTTTTCCTCAGTGGTTCGTCCCAACAGTATACTTACAGAGAACGTATTCTCCAGGCTCACTTTCCCAACCAACGGTGAACAAATGGTTACCTGGGGAACAACCTGAATACGAGATATTCTTTGATCAGCAGCGAACCTTCCTCCAACACGGTCTCCGTACAAAGAGACTTCAAGGGTGAGAGTAAAGCTATCCGTAAGCTGCTCTCTTTTATCGAGAGTAATAATAAGGAATAATTAGAAGTATCACTACTGGCCCTTTTCAGGGCCATTACAAGTATAAACGTTACCTAATTTACCATTAATCTCATCGGTTCTATTCAAGGTCATCTAACGTTAAACTTCTTTGCCAAAAAATATTCTCAACAACGATTCATTCACTAAAAGATTATATAAAATCAGCCACTACTAAACCCAGTCAGTCGTTCACTAGCAGATGTCATGGGCGCAGTTGTTGGTCACGAGGCTGGAAACCCCGGCCACCGTCAACCCTACATCACGCTTTTAACTCTAAGCATTCAACCAGGAATCACCAATCCTCTCCAAGGTTGGCGCTGGGCGAACCTAACAGTGAAGCTATAATCGAAAAATAAACTGAAGCAAACAGGATAGTCTCCAACAGGCAAGAACTATGAACCAATCTCTGCACCTGAGATCACCTAAACGACTGAGCTCTACAAAAAAAAGGTGCTTTAGACACTAACGTCTTCGGCGTAATACCAGCAAACGTTGGAAAAAAACTTTGCAACAAGCTTTAACGCTTCAAACGTTGTAGTCTGGTGCTACAAGAGCAGACCATAGAAGATATAGCTACTAGCTAAGAACCTAATTTTAGGCTTCAAAAACTGACGCAGAACAGTTATCGTGATTGAAATAGTAGAGTCAGAATCTACAATTATAGAATTTATTACATAAGAGACCTGCTTTTCATCATAACCCTGACAGTTATCACTTAAATCTTTCAGATTTTTAAATACATAGAATAATTTGTATTTGTACACATTGTAGCAATAAAAAAATAGAAAGAGTAAGCTCCAAAACTCTGTGGCTCTGGTAACAAATTTGCAAGGTTTGAAAAACAATTTCTTAATCATACGTTTTTTGTCAGTTTTAAATCTGTACAGTTTTGATAAATAGCTCCTCTTATTTATTATAACATGAGAAAGTGCAAATTAACGGGCCTTTAGGGCCAAAAATTATTTTATGGCATTTGGAACGCACGGTACTTTTTAGCGTTATTATATTTTTCTTTATTCTTAGAGCTTATCAGTTGAACAAATAAATTGTATGAATTCTGAACAAAAGTGTTTCTTATAAGATGGTTTTTTTCTGAGAAGTGTCAGAAATATATGTAAAATTTTTAACTGAAAAGTTTTACTTGACATGTCAACGTACTACGGTTTTCCATTCAGCGAGTTCCAGGCGATGCCGAGACGAGAGCGCTAGTTGTTTATAAAATTAACATACATCAATAACGATTTTATATCACGTATACATCAAGAAAAAAGATAATAAACAGAGGGGTTCTTGAAATAAGGATGTATGTGAAATATACAATTAATAATGTATATCAAAAGTAAATAAACATTTAATTACAAAATCATAATAAATTTTATAATATAAAATTGGAAATGGGAAGTTCTATTTCTGCGTGGTTATAACGTAACTAGATTTAATAGGTTATAAACTCACCCTCCGCAAATTAGGTGATACTTTCATGGGTGATATCATCTAATAGTTATGTAACGTTTTTATTTGTATTTGTAAGTATACTGTGTAATATAAATACAAGTGATAAATGATAAATATTAAATCATCTTATAATGATAGTAACACAAAAAAAGTTAAATGCATACAGCATGTAGCTAAGCTGCTTGTATAGTTAACTTACATGAAGTAAGAGTTAAAATAAAATCCTGTCGATAAAAAACAAATTTTGTTGTATTTAGTGCCTCCGTTAGAAATGTATACATAGCTATTTAAAATCAAGCGATGAAAATCGCTAAAAATAAAGTAGCGTAGATTGTTGTCTAAAATTCATAGTTGAAAAAAAAAATCCTTATAACTTTTGTTTGGCGGCACCAAATATAGCAAATTTTTTTTTTTAATTAATAGAGCTATGTTTTAACAGTCATTAAATAGTACATTACGCCACTAGAGCGCAAAGTGTCACTTTGCGCCCGTGGGCGAACTTTGCGCCCGCCGACTACTTTGGGCCCATGGGCAGAAAAGTACTTTGCGCCCTAGGGCCCAAAGTAGTCGAAGGGCGCAAAGTTCGCCCAAGGGTGCAAAGGCTTGCGCTCGAGTAGCGTATATTATTTTTCTCCTTGAGAATGCAAAGTGAGGTTATTAACTCTACATGAATAATAAAAAAATTAGTTTATAAACCTCAAATTATAATTTACTTGATTTTTTTCCTTTTAAAAAAATAAACAAGTGATTTT
>NW_019379916.1:113611-147826 GCF_000648655.2 Copidosoma floridanum
TTTAAATTAGTTTTTAAATTAATTATTTACAATTAAATCAGGTAAATAACATCAAATAAAATTTTTAAGTAAATCAACATTTGATAATTACTATTATAATAACAAATTTAAAAAAATATTAACCCCTTTAAAAGTATTAACATTAAAATGTTATGTTTAAATGGAAAGGTTTAGAGGTAGCTGTATTTGAGCTAGAATTGGAGGAATTTATATTTATTGTTACGTTTTTGATGGCTGCTGCAGTAAAAGAGTCACAAGATGTCTCATCCATATTAATATTTTTAGGCGTGTCTTTTGATGACGTTTCAGCTGAGTCAGTGATGTTGACTATTTGAGAAACTATACTGGAATCACTTAGTTTCACTTGTTTTGATGATGTAGGCTGATTGTTGTCTTTTATTTCAACAATATCGGATACAATTTTGTCACACAGTTTTCGTTTGTTGTTTATAGAATCAGCTATGTAGCCTTCAGCTACTTTTGTTGATTTCCATCCTCCATGGCGTTTAATTTCTACCTCATTTGCTCCAGCATCCGCTAACAGAGTCGTTAAAGTTCTTCAAAGGCTATGAGAAGTGTACAATTCAGGTTAAGGTAAATCTAACCATTCAGCAATTTTGACGGTGTAGTCACCGAGTCCATTTTCACCGACAACCTGTCTGGTGCATTTTCCATTCAGATATTTTAAAAACAGATTGTCAGGAACAAACTTATCTGACTTGGGTCTCAAATTTATATAATTTACAATTATTGTACGGAATGGTTCATTCACCGTGAAAGTACGAGCTATGTGAGTTTTCGTTTTGGATAGTGTAATTATTAGATGTGATTCTTTATCTTGGACGTCACTCATACGTAGATCATGGAGCTCTTGTCTTCGACAAGCACCTGTGAGGCCCAGTATCAGAGCTACCTGTATTTTTAAAGTTAGTTAGTAAATAATCTTCAAAATTACCTATTTAAGTATTAAATAAAAGAGCAGTTATCACCTTGATACCAAGAAAATCTTTGACTGGAGCTTCAAACAGGAACTTCTTCAACTCCTTTGTTGTGAAAGGCGGTGCTTTTTTGAATTTATATCCAGTGTTTAATTTCTTTATAAAACTTTTTAGCTTGTGATATTTGCTTATATCAACATCTTTTTCTGCATGAATTATTGTTCAGAGCATTGAAAATTTCGACCATAAAGAGGGAGGTGCATAAGATTTGCTTAAATCATTGAAATAAGCCAGAAGTACTGTTTAAGAAAACGAATTGGTGCCTTTTTTTTCCATCCATTTGATGAATACCTGATATGCAGCTTTGTACTTTGTTTTGGAAGCGTCAGGCTATGTATCAGATACAGCATCTTGCGCAGCATCGATTAATTCTTGTGGAATGTTGTCATCTGAAGATTCAGTCAACGTCTTCTATTTATTATTATAGACGAGCAACCTTAAGTATTAAAAATGATTGAATCATGATTGGTGTGCTCAATTAGTAAACATTTTTTAACAAAAATACAACGATACTCACTTTGATTATCTGACAGTTTGTTTATTCTTTTACTGGTTAGAGCTCTGTGACTGTAGTATACTGGACTATTTGTTCTCAGTAGATAGAAACGTATATATCTGACAGAAAAAGGGCTCGATTGGATTCAAATATGTGAAATTTTGTAAATTGTTTCATATAATTATACTTACAGTTAACAAAAAATTGAATAATGTTAAAGAAGTTGAAAAATGCACATCAAGACTGATACATAGTTAATGCACTGCTTGCACCATAATCAGAGGGGTAGACGGGAAACAAAAGCGAAGGAAAAATAATAAAAACTTGAGTATTGACGATTGAGTTTTGAACAAGACGTTACTTCACTGAAATGGAAAACACTTTCACATAAGAATTAGAAACGTACAGTATATACCTCAAATAAGGTTAAAGAAAAAAAAAACTATTTTATTTATATACATTGAAGGGAACAACGCAGTAAAACTTTTTCCAAAGCGGCTATACGGAAACTGAGAAAACAAGAACTTACGAGAACACATAAACTGCCATGAGAGAAGATATAGGTATATACTGAATTTTTGTTGCGAGAGTGCATGCGGCACTCGGACTAGGACTTCGATAGCACTTTTCGAGCTAGCTGCAGCCAACTGCCGACTTGCCGAGACGTACGCACTATACTTCTCTTCTCTTCCAGACCGGCTTTCAGTAGTAGCTATCTCTCTCTTGCTGAAACGCGATTGGTCGGTTTTAAAACTTTCTGTTTACAAGTGTACCAAGTTGACCAATCACGTTTCAGCAAGAGATATATATTATAGCCACTACCGAAAGTCGTTCTGTCTCGTTTCGTTTAGCTGTAAAGCATTGCCAAATATATGCTAACTCCAGTAGATATATGTTGTAAGGCTGCGTACAGACGCAACGCCAATACTTTTCACAATCCATTTGAATGCGCGAGTGCGAGAGAGAGAGGGCGAAGAGATGACGGATCGTTCGCCCTCTCTCTCGCACCCGTGCATTCAAATAGATTGCGTGTAGATTGATATTGCCGTTGTATCTGAACGCAGCCTAGGCTGCCGATATTGCTGCTTTGCGTTATGTCAATTGCCAAAAACCATGCTTTTTTTAGAGTCCATAGTATAAAATTTACAATCTGTCTGCCAATGTAGCGGTATGTATGTGTATAATGGCACTAGTAGTATTAAATGGTCTTCAGTCTCGACGGTCACAGAGTTACTCGATATTGAGTTGATATATGTGCATACATTTTTTTTCAAATATAAGTGTGCTGACTTCAAAGATGGTAGCATTAAATTGCTTTTAACTAAGGGGAATAAAGGTATGTTTCGTGAGACAGGTTATGCGGGGTCTAGGAGGCGAANTACAGGGGGGGCGAAGCCCCCCGACTACAAAAAATAAATTGTTCGTTCTTAAAAAAAAAAAAATCCATTTTCCGCCCTCGGGTGGTTTTTGGAGGCTAGTACTTCCTCGGGCGAAAAAGCAGTTTTCCGGAACTCGTTATAAAAGTCTCGTTTACGAACCTCGTTACATCCCTCGCCTTCGGCTCGGGCCGCAAACGTCTTGGTTCGCAAACAGAGACTTTTAAAACTCGTAGGAAAACTACCATTTCATTCTTCAAAAATTGTACATAAATATGATTTCATTCAAATTTGATAATTCAATTTCAAAAACTTATTATAGAATTAAACTGCTTTTTCGCTCGAGGAAGTACCAGCCTCTTAAAACCACCCAAGGGCGGAAAATGTATTTTTAAGTACCTAACATAGCGTACTTCGTCGCTACTAGTGTTAAAAGTGAAAATATTTATTTATGTATCTCGCGAAAAAAATCAAACGGCGAGACACATATCTCATGTTTTATCCCAACATTACTGGAGAAAAAGTTTCGTAAAGTTCTGATGCACAAAAGCTAGAAAAAAAAGTAAATTAACCATTGAGGGGTATGAAAGTGTTATTTCAAGATCTGGAGTGCTATTGCGGCTCGTAGACTTAACATAAACGATTTTCCGCTCACAAAACACTCTTTTCCCGTCTTTTAAAGTTAGCTGACGTAACTTACTTTGACATTCAATTGAGTAGATGGGTTTCTGGAATGCACCTTCGACACTCTTTATATAAGAAAGCAACTATCCACTTTATTCACTCAACTGATGAACAAAATCAAGCGGTGAAGGTGCTATTTTGTGATTAGAGGAAGGAATTGTATATATTTCTAATATAAATTGAACTAAAGGACATAGAAACATAAGAAATATATTCGGTTTGAGATAAAAGTAATAATACAACCGTTTGTATCGTAGATGATTTAAATAATCTAGAATGATTGATGGTGTAACATTGAATAACATTTCCGATTTGAATTTTCATCAATCTCTTCATCAACAGTTAGATCAACGTCTATACTAAGAAAAAGTTTAGAAAGAACTTGAGTGGGTCTTATAATTTTTTATTGGTACCTAGCGTGACTAAAATAATAAATAACTGCTGCGATGTAAGAGCATGAGCCAACTGTGCGTCTTACTTTTGATGTGCCCGGATCTTACTGATACTTTAATGGTATAAGATTTTGCTATGATATATTTCAAACTTACATCGTCGTTATCATCCAACATTTTTGCTAGATAACAGACGGCTTGTCCTAGTCGATAAGTACCCGAAATCAGCTATATATTGAGACAATAATATTGACATGGTACACAAAGAATTTATAAATATTATTTTCAAGAAAACAGTATTTTTTAAAGAAAAAGGTAAAAGCGTGGTTAAGTATTATTCGCACTGTACATTTTCAAGATAGTTGCCCTAATTAATATTATCAAGAGTATTATGCAACTTATTTCTCACTTCTTTTGAGGTTAAATCGCAACAGGAGGATGCTTGAGATAAAAATTTCTTATAACTCTGATGAGAAAGTGTTTTGAAGACTCTACAAGTTCAAATTATTGAAGCAAAGAATAATTTTATACGGCTTTCACATTTCAATTTATTAAAATTCACAAAACTTGCTTTCAAAGAGAACTACATTCATACAAATAAACTAATTTGAAAACTTATTTTGTATTACTTTCGATCACTGGTTATTTAAAAAGGCAATGTGTATGGTGGTATGAAATAACTAATGTATTCCTGTGTTTGAATGTGACGAAAAAGAGGTAATGCTATTATTTGTTATTTTGAAAAAACCTAATACATACAAAATCAACACAAGTGCCCTAGCTAGCTCTTTACTCAGAATCAAGTATCTAGTTGTGCAAAAATCAGTTGGCTAAAGCTTAATATCTTTATATATATGTATTAAAAATAAAAAATACTTATATGATAACTGATTTTAAACACATCACAGCACAAGTACAGTTTTTTCAGGGCTTATACATGTTACATACTGCTACCATGCTACCGGGGAAAATTCACTTTAGTATAAAAAAAAACAGTTATGTACATTTATATGGCCAAGGTGATGAATCAAAGAGGTCCTAAAAAAGTAATTCTACAATTCGTTTATTCAGCACCAGAACGAACGACTAACGAATTGTAATATATAAGACACATCAAGAGGCACTTATACATCACAATTTGCAAACTGTTCGTTCAGCCGATAAACGAACAAATAAAAACATTTTTTGCGACCCCCACAGATCTGCTTCGTGCACTCCGACCTGCTTCCAAGAACACGCGTACTATTCCGCTCTGGGATCGTATTTTGTACCTTTTAGGAATTTGCAATACTATTCGATACATCGATACCTTCTTGATACTTTTCACTGGTTATTGATACTTTTTACGATTCCGAGAAGAAATCGTATGGTGGCGCACTTAATTGTTGAGGGCCAATGGAGGTAGCATGAGGGGGCAAACAGTAGGCCCTACGTAGGCAGCCTCTACAAGGAAATACCTCACCAAAGTTGAGACAAGTCGTCATAGGAGAGCGAAAGAGACAGAATTACGTTGTCATTGAATACTGCATTGTATCATTGTACCGTAAAAGAGATGCTTATATTACAGCTGATACGCAGTAAATACATAAATAATTGCTGTAAATTTGCCATACATTACATAAAAGTCAATTTTTTTCTATTAAAACCTTAAGTTTTCCGTAAATACTATTATTTTTGCGCGTTGTGTGTAATACACTCTACATACATCTCAAAATACTTCCAATCTTAAGTCTACCAGCATAAATAATTATGTCTAAAATTTTTACATAACAAGGCTCACACTTATTTTCTTCTGTCATTAGCACAGTACGTTTTAACTACACTTCATTGCTTTCCGTCACTATCCGAACATATATACAAAATCAAAACAAGACATCTATACATATGAAATATAGTTAGATTAAAGAGGATGCCTACCGTAGGCCCTACCATTTGCTCCCTCACGCTGCCTTAATAGGTCCTATGTAGGTAGTCTACGAAGGCCCTTACTAACTAAGGAGGTAGCCTCCCTAGATTTCTGCTCGGGATACTTTAAAGTATCAAAATAATCGATACTGATACTTTTTTTTAAAGTACCATTGACGTATCAAAGTTGGCGTAGAAAATTTCTGTATCATTTTTTACTGATGAATAATAGTTTAGTTGTTAATAAATACGATTAAGTACATTTATAAATAAAATGATATTAGAATTTTAACAATAACTTTTTGTTTCACCTTATGTATGTACATAAGGGATGCGTTTTTGTTGACGTTCGGCCGGTCGGTCATTCGGTCTGATTGCTCGAGCAGTATATTTATATGTATAGTAAATCTATACATATATATGTGGTAGACAATTCTTACTCGAGCAATCAACAAACTGACTGACCAACCGAACACCAAAAAAACGCAGCCATATATTTATATCAAATAGTTACGACTTGTGGTATATATACATATATATATATATATACATATATTGTTACAGGGTGCCAGGTCACAATATACATACGATACGTCGATACTATTCAATACATTTAAGAAAAAAATCGAAACTTTGATATTGATATTTTTCAAAGTATCGATTATTTATAAATACCGATACTTTTGCAAGTATCGTAGATCCCTAGTAACCTTGAGGCAGCTCACCTGCCTGGCTTCTCTACTAGCCTGGGCCTCAATGAGCTCTTTGATTGGTTCTGAAGATCTGAAGGAGCTGTCTGTTACATAATACGACCCCTGTTCCAATCTGCTCTGTCACAAATACGCGTAGCAATATTGAGCAGATATTTAGTCTAGTGAGGCTAAAGACTGCATTTGGGAGAAGTGAGCCACAAGGCAGTTTTTAGTGCCTCTAGATTTAATGTATACATATAGAATTTGTACGTATTTATTGGATACAAGTGTCCGTATATCTGTTTTAACTGAGTCTATTAAATCAGGATCCACACTTAGATCCAGACATAGGATTAATGATTCTTTATCTCTATCGCTTAACTGCTGCACAAGTCTTACACAAGATTTACGTCAGCTAACTTTAAGAGGCAGGAGATGGTGTTTTGATGCTGCAGCGAAGTAATAATCGTTCAAAAACTTTTATAAACTTTGAGAAAAGAATGCAAGAGTCTTTTTTGGTGTTATGGCCCGTCCCAAACAATCAAATTTTGAGGTTATATTACAGTTATTGAACTAAATTTTTCCATTTTTAAGTATGTTTTGGTCTAAAAAATGGAAAATTGATACTGCCGTTGGAAATAACGGGGAAAAAAACAAATTTTAATTAGAAGTTAGCCAAATACAATCTACATAACCTAAAATCGCATCGAAAAATTGATATGATTTTTTTGGTTCCAGTTTCAATCTGAAAAATCTGAAAAAAATTAGACTAATTTATCACGAAAATACTCAATACCGTAAATTTTTTTTAATTTTCCGTAGAAAACTGTAGACCAGGAAAAGCTTTTTTTGAAAAAACAGTTATTTTCCGATAGGAGCATTTTAGCACTATCTAATAGGCTAAAAATTTAGCTAAAGGTGTTTTGAAGCATGTTTTTTCAAATGGCTAAATTGATAAAAAAATTTTGGGTGGGGACAATTTTCATCTTCTTATTTAACTATATCCTCTAATACGTTTATAATTTAGCAGCAGACAATATTGTTTAGAAGGAAATTTTGGATACAAAATGGAACTAAAATTTAATCAGTAATTTGATTTTCACAAACTTATCTTTATAAATATTTTAAATTTCACATTATACCATTACATACTTCATTTAAATAAAATAGTAACAATCAGATAGAAAACTCTTTAAGTGAAATTTAGTTATAAGATAAATTATTAGGATTATTTTTAATTTGATACAATTATTCAAAAGTGCATTTAAACGACAAGGTTATACTGTATCTAGTAAATGAAAATTACTGTTTCGGAGATTTTTTACAGGTGTTCTAAAATAACTGAAACTCTTTCTTTCATTTAATTGTGTTCTTTGTGATTAATTTACTATTAAACACTTTATTTATAACAATACAATATCTCTTCTCTTTTTTCTAGTTTAGGCTCCGTATGGATAAATCCTCTTGAAAAGTTAAAAATAATCTTCTACTTGCAATCTAGAGATCCCTTAGCCTTTACTTATTTTTTCAGATCCAAGTTTTTTACAGTTAATAAAAACAATTGTAATTTTTCATGAGAGATCGAGCTACAAGGCATAAAAACCGTCGATTTTGACATGCCTTATTTGGACTGAACTAGGAAGGTGGTTTTGTTTCTTTTTATTAAAAAGAAAACTATAGTATTTTTCTTTGTTTTTGCGTATAAGAGCTAAAATTAACTTGTTTTATGAAAAAAAAATTAACAAAAGTAAAGTACTTTTATTAATAGAGTCTAACTAAGCTGTCACGCAATAGAAACTTACATTCAAGGGAGTTGGGGCGCAACTCACTTAACGATAAAAACGTTTAAAAAAATATATATTTTGTAAAGAAATATTGTATGGATGTTGTCACCAAATTTGAACACAATCGCATCTACCGATTTCAAGAGAAAAATTCATGAAGTTTCCCTTTTTTTTTATCTTTAACATGGGCTTAAATGTAAGTTGTCAAAAAAGTTGTAAAAAAATAACTATTACACTTTACGTAGTGATGAGAATGTTTTGAAAAACTGATTTGTTATTTATGACAACTTCATTAGTACACTTTCAGAGTTTCAACAAAATCGCGTCTGCAATTATGGATACATTTGCACAAACATAAACAAAATTGTTTTCAGCTCGTATGCTACATTCATACAGGAGACAAGGACTAACTGAGTCCACTGTCTGCCGTCAGCTCTATTTCTTGCATGGCACGATGGCTTTTTACAAAGTCACTTCTAGAAGCCATTCTACTCAAAACTACTATCTATAACTTGGTATAGATTTTCATGAGACTTAGTACTTTAATCCTGTTGTATTAAAATCTCTAATTTCGAAAATTCATAGCACACTTTTATCGATAGAAAATCAGATTGACTATGCCATTTACTTCTTATTTTTTATCTCTCATACAAAAAGTATTTGTGCTGTTTAATTTATACTCTAAAAAGCTAAATATCTTAAAGAATGATCTGTAATTTTTTTGAAGTGTATTATTTATACATTAATGAGTATTGGCTAGTTAAACACAAATGCCTTTTCCGTAATCGAGAGAGAGGACGTTTTTGAGCTAGGTTAGTACAGCAGACTTCATCACAGTGCCTTACGCGTGCACGCGTGCACATACACATGCTACCCTTTACCTCCCCGTAGAAGCGACCCAACTCCCTTAATAAAATGTTTTATTAGGTTGTTAAGTAATAGGGACTCTGTGGGACTCTTAAAATTGTGTGGAGGCCTGAGAGGGGACTCGGAAATTTTTGGATATTTTTTAATTGTGTAAATATAACAGTGAGAGCAATCAAAATTCTTTTACATATATACATGCATATCTTCTTACAATATACAGCCTATAATATATACATATACACTAGCGAGGCTCTGCCTCCCTGCGCACTCTGCGCGCCAACCCCCATTTCCACTTTAAAGGTCATTAGTGAAATAAAAAAAGCTCTCATTTTTTGTTTTCTTTTATACAATCTCTTATCGAAAAGAAACCTAATCAAAAATATTAGCACATTAAATTTCAAGGATGAAGGGGGATGGAAGGGAATGCGTGGAGGATTCATAGGGGATGGAGGTGGATGGAGGGGGATGTAATTAAATAGACGAAACAGCAAGAGAACAAACAAATAACAAGATATTTTAAAGGGGATGGAGGGGGATTAGAGGCTGAATCCACTCGAAATAACTATAAAATATCGAAAGATATATGCACGCTTCTCGCCCTGCATTTTTGTACCCTTCCCGACCCTTCGTTAAATAAGGAAATTGCAATTGCTATTGCTAATATTTTAACGGAATAAAATAACATCCGAACTAAATTGCAATCCAGAAAAATTATACTGTGTGTCCTCTTACCCCATTCTTTATAAAATATTTTGAACCACTGATTTCTTAAGCTATGTCTCATTATTTATTTGTCTTATTTTATTTATCACATAATACAAACTTTGATAAATCTTAAAGATGAGGTTTGTTAGCTTTTTTATTGTTAATATTTCTTTCATACGTTAAGTTTTTAATGTTTTCATGCAATCTTACGACGTGAAACGATCATACATCTATATTAAGACTTGAGTAGTAAAAAAAATAATAGCAACCGTTGTAGTCATTACCAGTAGACTTATGAAGGCTACGAAGCTTAAGGACAAAAACACTATGGTACATGATTTTCAGCAAAAAAATATAAATTAATTTATAATGTTATCTGTTAACTTATTAAAA
Source organism: Copidosoma floridanum (assembly GCF_000648655.2). The sequence continues at coordinate 123,904 of NW_019379916.1, forward strand.
TTAAGTTTAGTTACAATAGTAAATTAAAATTGCTATACATTTGTTCATTATTTTCTTATTTTTTTAAATCCGTCCATCTACAACCTATTTTTTTTTACGAGTACGTACTAAAAAGTAATTACTCAATATGTCAAGGGCATTATTATAAACAATTATAATTTTTATTAGATAAGAGTTTCAGTTTAAGATCTCATCAATTTCTTATCTTGAATTATTGTTTTTGTATACGTCAGCAAAGTGGCCACAAAAATAAAATAATTTAGATTAAAAAAAACTTGAAAAAACAGTTTTATTTGAAAAAAATAGTATTATTACTCATGATGAATTAAAATTTTGTCTTGGATGATTTCCAACATATTTGTAACATTATAAATTATCATTATATCATGCAACATACTTATAATTAATAATCTCGTTATTGGTACACTTGCTTTTAAATTATTTATTTCCCACATCAAAAGTGTACCTCCCATAAATTAAAAACTTCTTCCTGAAAATTTTTTACTTCGTAATTAATTTCACATTTAATTTGCATAAATACCCCTTTCTAAGTTTTGCACCTTACTTAGGATACGTATGATTATCCAGAAGAAAATTTTTTTTTTTAAATTAAATTTTTTTGTCATTTAATCCCGTAATAAATTATTGTTTTGTAAATAGATGGATTACAAACAATACCATAACTTGAATCAAAGTACAATTGTCAAGAAACGGTAAAGAGCTATCATCAAGATTAGATTTTTTAAGTGGTTACGAAGCATTACCATTCACATTATAGTGAAAGATAAGAAAGTTATCTCATAATTTATCATTAAAGTTATGTCTAAGTAAGCATTATTTTTCTGTGCTCTTACATATTTACTTTATTTAAATGAATGAGTAGATTTATTAACTTCCTAATGTTCGCAAATTGGGCTTTTTAAAAGTGGAGGTATAAAAATAAGTAACGTTTGTCTAGTTTCGTCAATATGTTTTTGTATGTTTTTTTTTGTTTCTGTATCCATTTATTTGTCACTTTTTAACACTTTTTATTTGACACATAACATAAGTTATGAATTAGCCCGCAATTAAAATCTTCATTATTTTAAGCTAATCTACTAAATTTGCCATTCTTATTTTTTATAAGACTTTGAAGAAAACAAATTATAAAAGTTTTATTTTATGACCTACAAAGACATTTAATCCATATACTTCCATGTTGCAAATTTTGTCTCTTCTTATTTAATAAATTATATTCTTGTTAAATTAAATGGATTTAACAAAAAAAATGTTATAATGATAAGAATATCAGATTTGCTCATTTTTTGCAACATCAAAAAACATAGATAAATATAAATTTACATGTTTCTTGTAGGAGAACGTTTGACGGATCAGGAATGTGAAATGATTCTCAGAGACTGCATGGATAAGGAAGATGACGATGGCTTTATTTCTTATACTCGTAAGTATTAAAACCAATAATTTTTCGTCCCTCGAGTACACTGCTTTGCACCCTAGGGCTCACTCTCCGCCCACTAATTACTTTCCACCTACGGACGGAAGGAAACATTCTGGAACTTTCTACCCTCAATGCTAAAAATGTCGTTCTCACCTCATGCACAAACATACAACAATCACCCCCTTTGGGAGAGCAAGTAACACTCGAATGTTGTTAAGCTCGGCTTAAAAAAAAAGAGAAAATTGGAGTATACTTAATTTTAATAGGTCTTTAATAATCTGATATTAAAAAAGTGAAAATTTTATTATTATTACGTATCCAAGCACGTGCATGCATAGAATACATATAGTTTGGTTAACTATACTTATGTTATATATGATTTGCTCATTGTAAGAACTTCGATGTTTGCTATGAAATATGTATTGATACATGGGTACGAATTATTGTTGGTCAAATTTAATGCTAAATGAAACAAATTTTACAATACTGCGGTAAAAGAAGGTACTTTTGTACTGTTGTGTGCGACAAAAATCCCTTTTATTTAATATTGCTATTCTTGCATTTGATATGTCATCATATATGTGCAATCAATTCTTGTTGAAATCTTTGTGTCCGACAAATAAAAATTTTTTTCAAATTTTTGCTACCATAATTATATAATGATCAACTCTATCTGACTGAGATTGAGAAAAAAAATAAGCACAGCTATTTTCCATTGTAAAGACATGACTTTTCATTCAATTCGTTTTTTTATAATTATTTAAAGTTTAATGTTAAAATTTATCCGTGCTTAACTAATTTCTACTGATTTTTAAATAAATATTAAGAATGTAGGTTTTAGTCACGTGATAATTATGTTTGTAACACATGATAGAGAATAGAAAATAAATCTGTTTAAAGGTAGGAAAGGTAGGATGTAGCTTTGCCTTCGAGATATCACTTATTATTTTTAGAAATATTACCATTGTTTATATCCGTGCAACGTATATTTTTACACTTCAATACTTATTTTCTACTAGTGACATTATTTTTGGCCTATTTGGCTTCCCTTTCAAGATACGACTGTTTGTCAAATTTCGAAAGGTTACACTGTAAAAAAAATTTCTCCAAGATTTTGTAAACGTCCATACTAATTTTCCAAACATGACATTGTAAATGAATTTTTTTTGACTTGTTCTTTTCAAGATACAGTCGAAATTTCTGCGCCTTGATCATGTAGTTCCCCCTTAGGACACCCGTAAATATTGTTATTTTTACTTTTCCTTCGATGTACAGCATTTTTTCTTGTTTTCAGAGGTTGGGTTGTCGTATGATATATATTTAATACCTTAAGCGCGTTTATTTACGTACATATGTACATGTGAAAGAATAAATAGTAAAGGAAAACTATTTTTACTAAGTTTTTTTGAAGACTTTCAAAAGATCAAACGATGTTTTGGGTAAGATGTTATTTACCTAATAGTAGCCACGTTGCGATTTTCACCATGCATCACTCGCTCGATCGCTCTTGTCACAGGGTAACGCCCTATATAAGGCACGCCTAAAGAAGTTTCACTTCCATAATTTATTATTCTGAGTAGTTCTAGGTACCCATTTGTATTGTACTTTTACAAAATTGAATTACTTTTTTGAAGTACAAAAAAATTCTGGATATACAAACTTTCAAATTAAGTATATTCAAATATATTTGCTTAGAAAGATGCCTTGCGTTTTAAAACATTTTTAACAAGACATAACATGTACGTTCTCGAAATAAGAGCTATATTGAATAGATCTAAACAGCTAATAGTTAATCCTTATCTAGTCATAGTTTTCTTTAAAAGTAAGCTTCTGAATTTGCTACAAGCAATCAAAAATTACGTTAAAAAACAAACAATCAAGAAAAACAGCAAAAATTCTTTGAATGAATCTAATGACAGCGATGGTACACATAAATACAAAAAAAATAACAGTTTTTTTAAAAATCAAGACTGACTCTAGAGAGGTGCAAACAGTGCTACTATCCCAGGCACTCTTACGGGGGGAGGGGGAGGCGAAAACAAACTACAAAACTGAAAAATTCACAAATCTTACTGATATATAAAGCAAAGTCGCAAAAACCGTTGCAATCGCTAGCTGCCAAAATTATTTCAACTGTTCCTGCTAAAAATTTGCATACTGATTTATGACACTTTCTAGATGGTTTCTGTATAGTTCTTATCCCAAAAAAATTAATAAAAATAGCAATAAATAAGCTCAGAGTTTTTAAAAAATACGGTAGCTTTTCACGTTATCTTAGTAGGATCCACCAGAGGACATAGAAATAAAATCGAAGCTATCTGCAATAGAAATAAGTGGGTCTGGTTACAACATCCTCGAGAAAATTGTCAATCATCATAATCGTTCACTGACAGCGCATCGAAAATAGGATTGTGAGTCGCGCAGCTGAGCATCTGGGATACCGACAACACTCTCCTCCGATGGACAAGCAACTTACATCGAATTCCATCCCAAACCACCAAGATAAATGAGTGCCACAAAAAGAGGCGTTCTGAACGCTAACGCCTCCAGCGTAATATCAGGAGACATCAAGCCAGAGCATAATCTGTTCTAACAATTTGGGGTTTCATGGTCAGTCTTTCAACTGACCTAGTGCTGCCAGAGCAGATTCTGCTTCAACAGCAAACCAGGGAAAACAGTCCTGAGGAGTTCGGACAGCCTTATCAGCTGAAAATTTCTTCAGCCTCCTCTTCAGTAGTTTGTCTCTATGGCATACTCACTCAGAAGGCATTCTCCAGGTCCACTTTCCCAACCAATGGTAAACGGCTGTTTATCCTAGAAACGACCTGAAGACGAGATATTCTTCTGCTGGTGGCGTACCTTCCTACAGCATGATCTCCGTACGCAAAGTATGAGTCAAGCTACCCGAAGCTGGCTCTTCATTATCGAGAATAATAATATTAAATGACTGAAAGCATCACCACTGGCTTTTTTTAGGGCTATTATAAGTATTTAAGTTTCCTTGTTAACCATTAATCTCATAGATTTTTTTAGAGCTATCTAACATAAGACTACCTTGCAAACAAATATATTTTACAACCATTTCCTACGACGATTCGTTTACTTAAAGGCTACATAAAGCCAGCCACTTTTAAACCAACTTGGTCATACACTGGCAGACGTCACGAGCGGAGTTGTTACTTGCAAGGCTGCAACCCCGACTACCGACAACCCTGTATTACCCTCTCGACTTTAAGCATTCAACCAGGAATCACAAAAGAATAAAGAATCAGCTAAGTAGAAGATTAGCTTTTCACTATAACTCTGACAGTAATTACTTAAATTTTTTAGATTTTTAAATAGGTAAAACAATAAGCATTTGTATTTATTGCAGCAATAAAAAATGGAAACAGGAAGCTTCAGGACCTTGTTTCTCTGGTCATAAAGTTGTAAAATTTGAAAAACAATTTTTTAATTACATATTTTTTGTCAGTTTTAAATTCTTACAGTTTTGACAATAGCCTTTTTTATTTCATTACGGTGTTTGTTGAACGTGCCGTTCTGCTCCCAATTGTTTCCATGATTTCTTGAGGTTTAGTGCATAAGCACACGATCAGTAAGAGCTAATTTAGGAGTGAGAATAAAAACTCCAAAGTCAGGTGTTAGTTTGATCAACGTTTCGTTGGTCTTAACGCCAACCTCATCAGGCTCAGTCTATATCGTTAAGACGATCGTTACAGACTCAGTCGTTAACGATCGTCTTAACAATATAGACTGAGCCTGATGAGGTTGGCGTTAAGACCAACGAAACGTTGATCAAACTAACACCTGACTTTGGAGTTTTTATTCTCACTCCTAAATTAGCTCTTACTGATCGTGTGCTTATGCACTAAACCTCAAGAAAGCCTTTTTTATTTATTGTAACCAGAGACAGTACCGATAAACGGCCACTCAGAATCAACAATTATTTTATTTCATGGATAAGGAACGCACACTACTGTTTAGCACCGTTACCTTTTTTTTATTTTTTACAGCTTATTATTTGACAAAATAAACTGCATGGATTCCGAACAAAATAACACAATATTTATTTATACAAATATTTATACAAATTTTTTAATAAAAAGTTTTTTATACCAAGAAATAACAAGAATAGATGTAAAATTTTTAACTGAAAAGGTTTTCCATTAGATATCAACACACTTCGATATTAAATTCAGTGAGTCTTGGGCGAAGCCAAGACGGAGGGCCATTAGTACTTTAATAATATATTATTTTACTCACTCAAAATAAGAGTATTATTATACTTTTTTTCCAGCCACACAATATTTTTTAATTCGGCATTGACACTGATGACTCTTAAATATTATCCAGTGGTCTGGAAGACAGTGTAGCAAATGTGAGAGTTTCGTCTAACTAATTCTACCATATGAAGAGAAGATGCGTGCCCAAGTTTAGTTAATTAATCATTGAATTAGAACTGCATGGCTGAGGTATTTCTAAAATTTACAAGTGAAGAAGCCATCAGCATAGATATACTTTTTGTATAAACAGTCCTAAACATGGCAGCCTTTCTGTCACGCTATCTCTGGACCACAGTGTAGGTGGGATTACATTAAGATCCTACAAGTTTGGGTTTGCCTCTAGCCATTGAATTAAAACCGATGAAAATTTTTCTTTTTAATTTATGTGTAACAGCAAAATAATTTTTAACTATTATTAAAAAAATTAATCATCAACTCTTGGACTGTGGTTCTGCGACCATACTTTCTTTTTTTGCTGCCTATTGAGTACTTCTGGATTTTTCAGTTTTTATATGAAAATAAAAAAAACAGGTGTGGGTCTTAGGACCCCCGACAGATGTAAAACATTAAAGAATATGTTATTGAACTTGGTTGTATTTGATTGTCTGTGATTAAAATAGTAGTTTTCGTCAGGTAAGTGCCATCGTCTCTAAGGCTATTTTGTGGCCTGAGGGATCTGCAAAACAGGGCCTGAGGGACATAAAGCAGCCACGGAGCATTGGCCATTATGTCGCGAATCCTATTTTTTCTACCAAGCGCACACTAGCGTCTCTCTAAAAACGTGTGAGGTAGAAAAAGTATTTATTTTTTGACTCTAAATGATCTTCATTTTATATTTTTATATTAAAAAGACAGTTTATTTATGAATATGTACTTTTATCAGTGAATATTACAGATTAGGAAAAAGTAAATCATGTTTCTAATTTTGTTTTTTTTTAACATATATACAACGAGAACGAGAAAGAACAATAATACGCGGCGAAGAAAATATATAAGAGTATGTATACTACTATCTACCTACACATAGGTTCATACGTTAGTTTAACAAACGTTCGTGGTGTATTACAGTCTTTGTCACTCTGTCTCTTTTCAGATATCTATTAAATGTGCTTACTTGCGCACGTGCGCGAATTTTATTGGCTCTTTACTAAAGACGGGTTAAGATGGAGTTTAAATAAACACAATGAAAAGACCCTGGGAAAACTTTGCATTTTGGTCAAATATTGATAGTTTAAAATAATCCTGTTCACAAAGACAAAATTTTTTAAAAATGATGAAAAAATGATACTAGTCTAATATTAGTTCATCATTTTCTACAAGAGCAAAATATTAAAAAAAAGCAATGAAAAAGGCCTACCTGTATGAGTACAATAGAGAGAGAAAGAGAGAGAGAAAGCGGTAAGTACGACAGTAGACGATCAATGGCTCTCTCCATCTCACTTACTGTTATAGGAGTACGGCCAAAATGCCTTTTTCATATTTTTTCTCATTATTTTGCGCTTGTCGAAACAAAATTAGAATTGCTTATTGATAGAAACTTTTTCGCCCTACATGCTGGTATTTTTATTTTTTCTGTACATCAAACCGTTAAAAGATATAAGCAAAACAAACTTCAAAATTCAATTTTACACAATTTTCTTATAAATAGACCACTCAAAAATAATTATAACTATTTTTTTCGAAATCGGCAGACTGAATTATATATAATATAAAAAATGCCCAATTATCGATCAATTTTCTAATGCAGAAGTTTCTCGGTTGGTATCAATTTCCGCTCGGGAATATGTGTAAACGTGACGTTTATAAACGACGAAAAAATGTGAAAGCATGTAAAACAAGACGGTAAACGTACGTGTGATAAATTTTTATAAATATAAAAAAACAAATGAGCATTAATAAATTTTGTATTTTTTGAATGAAATAACATGTGATATTTAATTATTATATACTCTTCTATATAGCTATATAGAAGAGTATATAATAATTAAATACATATATGATATTTAATTATTATATACTCTTCTATATAGCTATATGTAAGGTTATTACACTTTACAAACGAGAGAGGGGCGGCAGTAAGCGCTTTGAGAAAGAGACTGAGAGCCAAGCCGATCCGAGCCGACCCAAGTTAAACTCGAGATCGTACCATTGCGCAGTCGCTTCATCGCGTCGGTCGAACCCCCAAGTACGCTATTAGATGTTTCACAAAAAAAAAAAATTGTTCTAGATGGTTGCAGTCATAAAATTGTGTTTTATTACACTATGAGTGCACACTCTACTTTGGTGATGCAGTGTTATATATTTATATATATATATATATTCAATTACTGTTAACATCAAGACACCTACATTGCACTATACAATTACACTATACAATTCAAAGGGGCAGAGATACATTATACACTACATGGCATCCTTAGCTTTTCTTTGTAAAATAAATTCAAACTTATCTTATCACTAAGTATAGTTCTGTTCATTTCTACGCCACTCATGCTTGTTTTGCCAAAAGATGGTCATTATCTTGTCATTTGTAAGCATTAAGGTTTCCTGTGAGATGAACTTAAAGTGACCTCAAAACATAACTAATTATCAAATCAGCACTTCCACTTGTATTGTAGCAACTCAAAAAGTAAGTATATTGAATTTAGTTATATTGTGTAAAATAACGTTACACTAGTGAAGCAGTTATCATTTTTGCGTGGATAATAATCATACCTGATCTAGTTTGAGTTGTAACTTATAAATCAGTTTTCAAATTTATTTCTATCTAGTATATTAACGAAATTATATATTAACAGTCATATCTGCTTAGCAGACAAAACACATCTCTTTCTCTAAAAACTGTGTGACGCACAGAATCTGAAAAAAAGCAAGGTTAAAATGAATATGAAAAGTTGTCTGAATATAAATCAGCATGTCTAGAGCTAGTGCAATAGGTGCTGGAAAAATATTTATTCCATATAAGATTTTTAAACACTACTACAGAAAATAATAAGCGTCATAAGTAACATGTGTAAAAATAAATAATCAACTGCTTCTGAACATGCTATACGTACTGTAATGTCATCTGCAGATCATAGTATCGTAATCAAAAGTATATCAGACGTACCTCTACTACCTACTTTTAAAAATGCAAATTACTACATTTTTTAATGACCACTGGTTAACTATGCTACTAGAAATAAAATAATTATTTGAAGACCTATGAGTAACAAAATAAGTAACGACAATGATCCGAAAAATAATGATGTACGCCATTTCTCAAATACGCGTTTTCAAAGAGAAATTCCAAACGTAGAAATTTAGATGATAACTTTTTTCCTCTATGACAGTAAATTTACTGTACTGCTTTTTCTAATATTTATTTAACAAAAGTACCAATACTAGTTCGAAGAAAGGATTTGAAATTAGAGACACTCATTAGTGCGTATCAAAATGAAGAAAACACCTTTAGATCACTAACGTACTTTGCGAAATAGAGTAGGTGCGACAATTTGATTAAAAAACTTAAGTGGAACAGATAGACAAAAAGTGAAGATGGATTGCTATCCATAAACGAATAATTTCCATAGCATTATTTTAGCTGGAATTCTACCCTAGAAGCTCAAGATCTAAACATGGTATACATCACCTAATGATGAGGATTCCCTGAGTTTAGTGAAGCTTTTCGAAAAATTTGACGAAGCTTTGATGCATCATGATCACTGTATCATTAATAACAATACTAATGTTAACTATTTTTGTAAAAACATTCAAAACCAGTTAATCAGCTTAATTTTAAGAAAATTTAGAAACAAAATTTGGGTTGAATATAAGTCTTCTCAATAGTTTTTTATCATCTTGTACTAAACATTACGTTTTGTTGACACTGATTGAAAGGAAGTACAAATGCATAAGTGTTTCGTTGGTAACTAGTCAACAAATGACTCAACTGGTGCTCACTGATTCATTTGTTTATGATATTATTCAAGAGTTCAGTTTGGTTAAGAATGACTGTTGTGGTCAAGGGTATGATGATGGTTAAAATATGGTACGTAGGTAGTGAGTAACAAGGGTGTCCAACGAAGGATTTTGAATGTATATCTACAAGCACTGTTTTATCCATGTGTCTGTCAAATTAGGTTATAGGAGATGCCACTTAATCATCAATAAAAACGAGTTTTTCGTTCGGATTTCTTTAAAATATTCATTTTTTCTCTGATTCAACAAAGCGATGGCAAGTAGTATTTAATCATGCACAAGGATTAACATTTTAAAAACTTTGCGAATCTCGTTGGAAAAGAAGTATTTATATTTATAGACTTGCTGGAGTATTTTCTCAACACTCTTTAGTTCATTATGCCTTTCTATATTTTTACGAGAAAATGAATGACTCAGATGCAGAATCAGACGCCTTGTCTCTGATTCAAATCATAGAGAAATTCAAGTTTACACTTACTACAAAAATTGTCTAACTAAAAAAAAAGCTAGTAATCTAACGTTTTGAATAAAGTAACGCTTAAATAATGAATGATAAATTAATATTCCTTATAATTTTAAGTAATAAACTAGTCAAAGATTAAATTTTAATGTGTTCAAAAGAATTGTAGCAGATTAAAAAACATTTAAAGATTAAAATCATGTTACTTTCTTTCTTTACTATTTTTATATGAGCTGTTAATAATATACTTATATTTCATTGGCATGAATTATCAGTACATAAAGATTTAAAACAAAATACAATACTTAATATTAACTGTAGAACATCATATTCCAGATGGTGTAGTTGAGCTTTTACAAATTCGAAACAGTGATTTGGTTAATAACAGTGAAAAATGGCCATTTGTGCACCCAAGAACAGATGAAGTGCAGTAATACAACGGCACTGACCTTTATTTAGATAAAAAAGTAGCAAAATATTTATTTACAAACTTTTTTACAAATATAAAAAAGCTGCTCAACATAAAAGACGTCGAGCGTCAAGCCTCCTTACATGTATGGCGAATCAAATGAGTACAAGAAATACTTTGGCTGTAGACAGACTGATAAATAACTATTTTGCAGAGCAGTCCACAACTAGATGTATGTGTATTAAAACAAATTGAACACACACACGCACACCCTGTGGGCTTCGCGCATTGACCCCCTACTCGTCTCACTTAAAAGAAGAGTCTTTCCAGTTAATACATGGAATAGAAACATCTGTGAAATTGGAATTTAAGATTTTTAAACCAACAATTTCAAATTGGTGACCTTACGCAAATGAGTATAAAAAGTGAATTTTTTATTTTATCTCGCCGACTCTACCACGCTATACGACAACAGTGAAACGCATACGCCAGTACGAATATTTCTATCAGAGATAAGTAAACAATTTAAAATAGTTTTTTAAAAACTTAAAATTGTTTTTAAATCCTCAATGAGGTATATAATGTAGTTCTAATTTCAGACTAAAAATAAAATAATAAAATCACGTTTCAATCAATAAGTAAATAAAATTATTTGGCAAGTTTCTAAGGCGAAAGGATTTTTGAAAGTATCTTATTCATTTTTTAATAAAAAAAAAAAAAAAAACTTTATAACTTATAAGGGTGATGCAGAGCAATAAAATTTTTTTTTTTAAAGAAGGCAAGTAATCGATAAAAGCTTACTTTTATTCATTCTACAATCAATATTTTGTAATTAAAATTAAAAGAGTACTTTCAATCAATATAATAAGTATAACTGCTATATCTAATAAATTTGAAAGACAAAATACGGAAAATCAATGTTTAAAGAGTTTTGAGCTGATTCATTAAGAGCGGTATTTTTAATCAATACGCATTTTAAACGATTTTTCTGGATAACTCGAGTGTGTATTTGAAAATCCAAAGATTATGATTATTGTATAGTTAAATAAACACATTCTTAATCGAAATAGCTTAGTTATTTCTTAAAAATAGAAAAAAAACCCTTTGTAAATTAATAAAAATTGTGTATAAGCTTGAAACATTACCTTTTTTTAAATCCATACTGTAAGTTACAAGTAGATGTAACCACAAAGTATGAGTCAGGAATGTAAATACAAGCCAAAAAATATAATATGTGCACGCAGACAAATATTTATGTATAATTGGATGAATGTGCTACTTTACTGGTAACACCCATGTTTGATGTTATTGTAATAAAAGTACGTTTTCTTGTACCTTCATTCATTTTTTTTCCCCTTCCATTAGATGTCTATAATTTATTGGCAGTTTAAAAAAGTACGAATGTGACATTCATATCCTTAGAAATTATATTATTATTATTATTATAAATTTACAGAAGAATTAGTATTCAAAATATATTTATTTTAACGTATTAGAGTAAAGTGTTTCTAACGTAGTATACGTATTTCAATGAACCATAAAAAAAACTTAAACAGAACGATTGGTTGCATTAAAAAAAAAATTTCAAAGCGATTCATAAGCAGCGTACGACTTAACTGCCTTAGCTATCGTAACTTCGGATAGGATAGATTTTTAAGTCTGATGTTCATTGTTAACCTTTCGAGCTTGTCCTAGAGTTCATAGAAATTGTAGTGAGGAAAAAAATAAATTGGAGTCTATCGTATCGAAGAGCGCGTGCCTACAAAAAAAGAAGTGAATTTGCATAGAAACAAGCATACAGGCGCATACTTAAAGACACGTGGAAGGAGTATACCGAATGTACGCTTATAAAGAGGGGAGTAGAAATGTCAATTATAACTACATCGCTGATCGCACAGCCAAAGTAAGCGATGACACAAGCCTTTCTCTCTATAAACTTTAACTGTAACTAAGTATATGCTATTCAACTGACTCCTGCTATAATACTATCTATCAATCTTATTTGTGTGTCGGTGGCTTTTATTTTACCTTTATATTTTAAGACGAAGCTTCTTATGTAGGGCCCTTACTTGCCGGAGATAGGGGAAAGCGTCACACTTTTTTTCGCCCCCTTCATTCCTGTTCGTCCCCCCACCAACGCATGCTCTCTTAACAGTGAAAGTAATAAATATATAATATACGGTATCAGGCATGCGCGCGCTCTCCCTCTCTTTCTTTTTCTCAGCATCACCAAATGGCGCAAAAATTTAAAAGTAAAATTAGATAAGAAACTCAAAAATAAAAAATTGAGGTACAAATTTTCAAGATAACATATGTAACAGCAAAATATCGAAAAACCCCGATCAGAAATTTTCTACGTAAGCACCTTAGCTAGCATACATTGGTACTCGTGTGGCAAATCCGTTGCGTTAGATGGTGGCGTGATATTATGGGGAAAGAGCTCGGCCCTATCTAGACATCCTAGTTAGTGAGCTTCAAGGGAGTGAGTAGCAAAATGTGGGGCAATAGCTGATTGGCTGTCACGACCCATAAGGTTAGTACAGGATTCCATTCGTTGTTTGGTGCAAAGTATATGTATAGATATACACACCTTGTGTAGATTTTTCAACAAATGGCGGTGGTTCTGCTGCTCAATTCTTTGAAGCTCACTAATCCTAGATTGTCTACATATGTATACATAGTAATTGTATATACCTATATAGGTACAGTGAACAGAAAAATTTTCCACAGAATTTTCAGAACTTTTCGAAATTTAAAGAAAACAGCTGTTGATTAAACAAATTAAATCATTTATTATGACTGATACAAAACTATTGAAGGAGTCATCGTGCAAAGTTTTAATCCATGTTACAATACTTTTTACAGATTTTAGCATCAATATGTATAAAATCCTTTTAAAAATCACTTATGAGGTTAGTATTCTGCTATGTACACCTATTTTATTCAAGGTATGTGTAATGTTGTTTGCCTACAAAAAAACAAATTTACTAGGCAACGTCATTAAAGACATTGCCCTGTTGATGCAAATAATAACGAAACTACTTGAAACTATGGTAGATTAGACTATTCTGCAGTTATTTAAGAATACAAATTTTTTTTTTTTTTAATTTGTAATTCCATGTGTTTTTTCATACGGCATTACATACGGTATCACCAATCCCAAACCCCTTTTGTACGTAAAATCACATGAAATGCCGTATGGCTTTCCCGAAGTAATTACATAGAATTCTGTCATCCATTTTTCAGGTGGGTAGCCTAGTTAAAATTTCCGCTCGGGAATATGTGTAAACGTGACGTTTATAAACGACGAAAAAATGTGAAAGCATGTAAAACAAGACGGTAAACGTACGTGTGATAAATTTTTATAAATATAAAAAAACAAATGAGCATTAATAAATTTTGTATTTTTTGAATGAAATAACATTAAATTGATAAAAGTTATGTAATTTGAAAAAACAGCTTTTTTATAAAAACCTTATCAAACATGTGCATCTTTTATAGGTCCTGTGACCCATTGTCTTTTTTTTTTTTTTTTTTTTTTTTTTATTTATCACATGGAAAGAAGCAAAATTTGACGTACTTTTGTAAAATGGGCTGGTGGGGTGACGAGAGGCAGGGTGAGGTGGCTAGTAGGCATAAGCCTAAAAACAACTATATAATACAAGAAGATATACGTATGTATTGTCGAAAATTAGCAGTGTAAACTGAGTTCCAATCTCAGAGCTCATGTCCACATGGGTTAACACAGAAGTATGTACTCTGTAGACTGTAGTAGCGTGCTATACTCTATAGATGTTGTTATGTCGAAGACGTCGTAATAGTAAATTTTGTATTTAGGCCTAAGCTTTCGCTCAATAGCCTGGGGACACGACAGCAAGAGTTGAGGACGGGGCACTAGGGTAGGAACAGGGTAGATGATTAAAGAAAGGTTAGCTAGCTACTTGGCCATCGGCATTTGCACCAACCGGCACACAACTTAGCGTTGCTTGATTTTTTAAATGGAGGCTAGTTGTTTGGCCATCGGCATTTGCACCAACCGGCACACAACTTAACGTTGCTTGATTTTTTAAATAGAGGCTAGTTATTTGGCCATCGGCATTTGCATCAACCGGCATACAACTTAGCGTTGCTTGATTTTTAAAATAGTGGCTAGTTGTTTGGCCATCGGCATTTGCACCAACCGGCACACAACTTAGCGTTGCTTGATTTATTTAATTATTTTTTTAATTAAAATTTTTTCCCACCACCTGCTTGGCCATTAATATCCGGATTGAATGGCACGCAAAAGTGGGTTTTACAAAGAGACAAAAAAAAAAAAAAAACTATTAGGGGATATATAAGAATTAAGTTTAAAAAGTATTATTACTTACTTTCATTAAAAAGAAAAAAAAGGAGGATATAAGTGGCTCTCGAGGCAAGATCCGGGTGGCCGGATATAATTTAAATCGAAATTGAATAGACTTCAACCGGATTCTCCAGGTCATGTATTCTAGTCTGGCTACTGCTCTCGGTGGTTTACCAAGCTGGCCTGACCATTGAACGCATCGACCGGGTTCTCCAGGTCGTATGCCTTTAGTCTGGCTAATGCTCTAGGTATACACCCAAGCTGGCCTGACCATTAAACGAATTTTTTTTGAGACTGAGCTGCTCGTGCAGGAGGCCATGGGCTTATATAGCCGAAGATCTTGCCTCCTTATCACTGCCACTACGGCCAGAGACGACGAGAAGCACATACATTCTTAGAATTAGTCTGCATCATCTCATGGCAGGGAGAGAGAAAGATTTCCTATATGCTTTACGTCTTCCTTTACATATGTTGTTTTGGTTTTGGGGTGACGCTTACTTGCTAAAGAATATAGTATAGAAACGATACTGGTCCCAGTGCTTGCTTATCGGGATTAGGTCGTATTACAGTTCGCGTTATTTTTCGGCTTGGCGTCTCTGGGTATGTAAGTGTTAGAGAAAGAAGATGGTAGAAGTATAGCATGATGTTGTCAAGTCACGTTGCATGAACGCTGGCCGATGTGTAGATCAACATCCCGGCTCGAGCGTCGGCTTATTTACGAATGGTTAAGACACAGAAGAGGGAAAGGATAGAAAATTATTAAATTTCATCAGGCGATGTCGACGCATAAGGAGGGAGGGAGGTGTAGACTAGTTCTTCTTGTCTTACTCGGTTTCTCTTTATATGTGTGTCACGAAGCCTTAGTTTCGGTACTTGGTGTATGTGTGCGTGTATGTCATTTAGCTTGCTACGAAAACGCGGCTTTACGAGGAGGATAATGAGAAGAGGAGGGGAAAAAAAAGTACGTCGAGCGCAGCCTCGATGTAACAATGTAAAGCTCTTACAGTTCCCTGCTGCCAAAGTGAGTCCACCTCAACCGCTCATACAAGCAAATAGTCTCGAATTACTATCGTGCTTATGTAATTACATCATCTAAAATACTCAAAATAATTTAAATCTAGTTAATTTAGAAAATATTGAAAGTGATTTGCTGTTGTAAAGTTAGATTTAAGTGCTTTATTATGATAGAGTTGTGATTTACTTGCATAAAAAATTTTAGCGAGTGTTGTTTTAATCAATTTCCATGCATATCCTTTTAAGCTCATTACTATTTTCTCTGCTTTTAATCCTGGCGTACAACACACAATAATTTTTACAGTCCAATTATTCAATTCCGTACAAGTTCCTTCAAGCCAAATTCAGAGTAGAAGATAATTGGGCTGTGTGTTTTCATTTGCACATGGTATCACATAATCACGTCATCTTGACGATCACCTTTGTTTCTTTGCAAGTGCGAGGCGGAATCAGACAGTATGCTGGTGTGCTGTCCGTGTTTACATAGGTATAACTATACTTATCAAGCACAGCTATTTTGAGCCATTGGCTGCGCTTTTTCTTTCTACTATTTATAAAACTGTATGGTGGTGTAGTAAAGAGGCCTTGGAGCTGGCTAGCAAGCCGTTGCGTCTCGCACGAGTTCGTAGCCCTTTGCTATTTTTTGATTGGGCATCGTGACACGACGAAAGACTGTAGTACTAGCCATTATAGTCCTGTATATCACTGCTGCTGCTGCCTCTTTATCTTACAGCCATCATCTGCCTGCGTGCCACGTTTTTGCTAGTCTTTCATCCCCACTGTTGCTGTGGCTGATTGTGCTGCGTGTCTCTGCATTTCCAATGCACTCGGTTATCTTAGCGATCCGGGGTACAACCGATTTATTTCGCTTGCCCATGAAAGAAGAGTGCCATCGGTAGCCGGGATGCCCAGCTGCACGGCTAACAGCTCTGTTCTTGGTGTATCGCCAATTACCGACTACGATAATCGACAATTCGATGGGATATCTTATAACCACTCTTCACTATCTTTGATAGCGGTTGACTTCAATTTTACCTCAACGCCACTTAGTGGATCTTACTGAACTAAACTGCAAAGCTAGCTTATTTTAGCAAAACTTTCAGCTTATTTATAGCTATTCTTATTAACTTGTTCAAGAAAAAAACTAGGCGAAAACCATCTCGGAATTATTAAGAATCAGTGTGCAAAATTTCAGCAAAATCGGTTCAGTAGTTTTTGCGAGCGATTACAAAGGTTTTAGTGACTTTGCTTCATTTATTAGTAAGATTTAACAGTAAATCAATACAAAAGCCAACAAATTATATACATAAAAGCAAGCTCTTAGATCATATTGATTACAGATACTGAAGGAAATTATTGAACGTAACAACATTCGTTCGCACACAAGTGAAACAGTCAAAAGCATCCACTTTATACGAAGTTGTCAATTTATAGCACAGCACACATATTTACACAGTTACATGATGCGGTCAATATATCGAAGTTAATAGATGTGGTCAGTAATGTATATTATAGAAAAAACTTTTATAAGTGTGACTCAATGTGTATAAGTCCTCTTTTTTATTTATATTATTGTCATCACTATACGGTCCATTTTAAAAATTGTTTGTTTACAATTTGGCTTATTATTTAATATTCTAATGTCATTCTATTTAAAAGTATGATTGTTTGGGATTTAATATACAGATACCATAGAATCGGTTTTACAGTTATTTTTATGTTCTCTTCTTCTCTCTTCAAATGCTTTTTTTGTTTCACCTGTATATTTTGCAGGACAGTTGTTGCATGAAATTTGATATACCATGTTAGTGCTTTCTAAATTTTTTTGTTACCTTTCCTAATTGTACAATGTAATTTAATTTTTTCGTTATGTTGGGAATAATACTTTTTTGGAATTTTTTAAAATATTGGTTGGTTTCGTCTAAAATGTTAGGGAAATATAGCAAACTAATAATATTGTTATTTTGGCATGTTACAAATGTACGATTTAAAGATTCTTTAGTATTAATATTCTTTTCTTTATGTATTGATTGATGAAATGTGTGGGATATTTGTTTTCATGCAACATCTGTCTTATAGTCTTAATATAATTACTATGGAACAAACGCTCTGACAATTTTATAGCCCTGTCTACTAAGTTATATATAATATTTATCTTCTCTTGTATTGTATTGGCTGACGTAAAATTTAAAAGTCTGTTTTCACATGTTTCTTTATGGAACCAAAGTATTTTTAACCTATTATTTTGTTTAAATAATATGAATTCTGGAAATGTAATCCAGCAATTGGTTTTTATTTTATGAGTCAATAGTAAATATTTAACATAATCATTAAAGGTATGAAGAAAAATTTTAATAGTATCTTTTTATATACAAGCTATAAAATCATCCTCACACGTAAAAAAGAAGAGCGGCTCTATATACCGTATTAGTTTTGTAAGACTCTCCAACAAAAATTGACCGAATCGTTGAGCACAAAATTCGCAAAAAGAAGACAGATCGGTGACTCCATGGGTATGCATAATGTCTGATGGTAAATTTTATTGTCGGAGGTGTACAACGTATTTTCAAATAAAAATTTTGTTATGTTAATGATTCTTGTAAAAAGAATTTTTGAGCTTTTAGAAGATTTAGAATTTGACTTACAAAATCATAAATAACTGGAAATTCGAGAGAATCTATTAGAAAAACTGTTAGTACAACAGTGTCGTCTTCTATACGTAATAAGAATCATATACAGAAAAAAAGTTACAAATAATAAAAATAAAACAGACAAAACAGTTTTTTAAAAATAATCAACATTTGATACAAGCAAAAAATGGTAAAGTCTGAATCATTAAACACTCTTTTAGTTGAAGTCTGTCTATGATCTACTTCAAAAGCCTCTCTGTCTTTAATGGACGTGGAAGGCTTGATGATGCTTACTACTCTGTACCCAACTATACCAGAAATTAACAAATGTTATTGGTTTGTTAACATTTAACAGAATCAACAGACTTATTTACCAACCAATTATCAAGCGTTAAGTGAAATTCAAGACCTACTACCATGTTAAAGCTTATCACTTCCTCACTCTTTTAGTTTACATAGTCTAAGGCCATTTCTTCAAAATTTTATTATTAGAGTTGGTGTTCGTATTAGTTGGGCATTACTAGTCTTAGACATTAAGCGTCATATAATTTTGTCTGACAGAAATTGCTTGACTTTTCTTCTAATTGAATATTATCACAGGCTTACGCTTCATGAGGGCGTCTAATTGACGCTAGTCACAATCCGAAATGAGTTTTGGATCTTACGCAGACGTCAAGTTGTTAGTGCCGTAACTTCACGTTTTCTACCTTGAAAAAAATACATGTCTCATACTAAGTCTCAACTCGTGAGCGATTTACCTAGCTCATGCGATGTCTCTTGTCTACCCTTTCAAAAAGCTGGTGTGGACCACACGGGACCCTTTCCGATACTTATGACCAAACATCGTGGAAAGGGTACTCTGGAAGGTTACATGACAGTTTTTATTTGTCTGGTTACCAGGATAATTTATTTAAAGTTAATTAAAAATTCCTCCACTGAAGCTTTTATTGCTATCTTTCACACGATTTTTTTCAGACGTGATCAATTCACTGATGTATACAGTGATCAAGGTACTACCTTTGCTGGGTCAAGCTATAAGCTAAGGAAAACATGGCGTGACAGAGATAGTTAGTCTTCCTTCTTTCATGATATAAAAGATTTTGGTACTCGTTGGCACTTGAACCCCTGCAACCCTTCATTTTGAGGGGTTGTGGAAAGTAACGGTAGAATCGACAAACTTTCACTTGAAACGTGTTAAAGATGATTAAATATTGACATTCTTTGAATTTTCTACTGTTTTATAGAAGCCTGCTTAAGTTTTAGGCCTATAGTTCATCTTTACGACGATCCTGATGATTTAAGTCCTTTGACTTCTGCTCATTTTTTGATATAAAGACCTCCGTATCTCGTTCCAGTGCATAAGTAAACATACCACCCCTAAACCGTTGAAAGCTTATAACTCAGGCCCATCAAGCCTTTTGAAAAAGATGTTTCAGAGAAAATTTTTTTTGTGCATTACTAATAAATATTGATGTAAATATACATGCAGTTCACGTTTAACTAAACAGTAGATTCAATATCTTTATTTTGTTTTATCTACTTACGTTAAAACTATAGTAGATGAATCCAAGAAGAACGGAGTTGTTATTTTTTTTTTAATTATAATGACTGTTTGACATCACTACAATAACCTCTATTTAATTAATCTGAGGAGTTTGTTGAAAATTACCAGTGACTAATTAAATTTTAATCTCAGGGCTTATATTGACACGAGTTGACTGCATTCATCGTGAGCACACTCGCATGTACTCCATACACTTTAGTAGCACACTATACTCTATAGATGTGAAGCTCTTGCAACTCGCTGTTGCTAAAGTCAGTCCACCTCACTCGCTCATACAACCTGATAGTCTTGAGTTACTACCGTGCTTATGTATTTACATCATTTACAATACTCAACATAATTAAAATCTAATGAGTTGAGTAAATATTGAGAGTAATTACCTGTTGTAACGTAAAATTCAAGTGCTTTATTATAAAGTATTTGTAATTTACTTGTAAAAAAAGTTTAAGTGTTGTTTCAACCATTCCACGTTCATCTCCTTTTGAATCCATTACTATATCCTCTTCTCGGAATCCCAACGTATGGTGCACAATAAATTTTACAGTCCAATGATTTAATTTCGCCCATACACACATACCCCAGTGGGGCTTCAGCTACCTGCGCGCATTGCACACCAATCCCCCAATACTTTGTATAATACGCAATATAAGGCCTTGAGCTTTTTATCTTAATAATAAATTCAATTCAATTTAATTCTATCTCAAAATAAAAGTTGTAAGATTTATCATAACTACTTTATTTTTTTAATTAAATTATAAGGCATGACATTTTGAATTCTGGAAATGTAATCCAGCAATTGGTTTTTATTTTATGAGTCAATAGTAAATATTTAACATAATCATTAAAGGTATGAAGAAAAATTTTAATAGTATCTTTTTATATACAAGCTATAAAATCATCCTCACACGTAAAAAAGAAGAGCGGCTCTATATACCGTATTAGTTTTGTAAGACTCTCCAACAAAAATTGACCGAATCGTTGAGCACAAAATTCGCAAAAAGAAGACAGATCGGTGACTCCATGGGTATGCATAATGTCTGATGGTAAATTTTATTGTCGGAGGTGTACAACGTATTTTCAAATAAAAATTTTGTTATGTTAATGATTCTTGTAAAAAGAATTTTTGAGCTTTTAGAAGATTTAGAATTTGACTTACAAAATCATAAATAACTGGAAATTCGAGAGAATCTATTAGAAAAACTGTTAGTACAACAGTGTCGTCTTCTATACGTAATAAGAATCATATACAGAAAAAAAGTTACAAATAATAAAAATAAAACAGACAAAACAGTTTTTTAAAAATAATCAACATTTGATACAAGCAAAAAATGGTAAAGTCTGAATCATTAAACACTCTTTTAGTTGAAGTCTGTCTATGATCTACTTCAAAAGCCTCTCTGTCTTTAATGGACGTGGAAGGCTTGATGATGCTTACTACTCTGTACCCAACTATACCAGAAATTAACAAATGTTATTGGTTTGTTAACATTTAACAGAATCAACAGACTTATTTACCAACCAATTATCAAGCGTTAAGTGAAATTCAAGACCTACTACCATGTTAAAGCTTATCACTTCCTCACTCTTTTAGTTTACATAGTCTAAGGCCATTTCTTCAAAATTTTATTATTAGAGTTGGTGTTCGTATTAGTTGGGCATTACTAGTCTTAGACATTAAGCGTCATATAATTTTGTCTGACAGAAATTGCTTGACTTTTCTTCTAATTGAATATTATCACAGGCTTACGCTTCATGAGGGCGTCTAATTGACGCTAGTCACAATCCGAAATGAGTTTTGGATCTTACGCAGACGTCAAGTTGTTAGTGCCGTAACTTCACGTTTTCTACCTTGAAAAAAATACATGTCTCATACTAAGTCTCAACTCGTGAGCGATTTACCTAGCTCATGCGATGTCTCTTGTCTACCCTTTCAAAAAGCTGGTGTGGACCACACGGGACCCTTTCCGATACTTATGACCAAACATCGTGGAAAGGGTACTCTGGAAGGTTACATGACAGTTTTTATTTGTCTGGTTACCAGGATAATTTATTTAAAGTTAATTAAAAATTCCTCCACTGAAGCTTTTATTGCTATCTTTCACACGATTTTTTTCAGACGTGATCAATTCACTGATGTATACAGTGATCAAGGTACTACCTTTGCTGGGTCAAGCTATAAGCTAAGGAAAACATGGCGTGACAGAGATAGTTAGTCTTCCTTCTTTCATGATATAAAAGATTTTGGTACTCGTTGGCACTTGAACCCCTGCAACCCTTCATTTTGAGGGGTTGTGGAAAGTAACGGTAGAATCGACAAACTTTCACTTGAAACGTGTTAAAGATGATTAAATATTGACATTCTTTGAATTTTCTACTGTTTTATAGAAGCCTGCTTAAGTTTTAGGCCTATAGTTCATCTTTACGACGATCCTGATGATTTAAGTCCTTTGACTTCTGCTCATTTTTTGATATAAAGACCTCCGTATCTCGTTCCAGTGCATAAGTAAACATACCACCCCTAAACCGTTGAAAGCTTATAACTCAGGCCCATCAAGCCTTTTGAAAAAGATGTTTCAGAGAAAATTTTTTTTGTGCATTACTAATAAATATTGATGTAAATATACATGCAGTTCACGTTTAACTAAACAGTAGATTCAATATCTTTATTTTGTTTTATCTACTTACGTTAAAACTATAGTAGATGAATCCAAGAAGAACGGAGTTGTTATTTTTTTTTTAATTATAATGACTGTTTGACATCACTACAATAACCTCTATTTAATTAATCTGAGGAGTTTGTTGAAAATTACCAGTGACTAATTAAATTTTAATCTCAGGGCTTATATTGACACGAGTTGACTGCATTCATCGTGAGCACACTCGCATGTACTCCATACACTTTAGTAGCACACTATACTCTATAGATGTGAAGCTCTTGCAACTCGCTGTTGCTAAAGTCAGTCCACCTCACTCGCTCATACAACCTGATAGTCTTGAGTTACTACCGTGCTTATGTATTTACATCATTTACAATACTCAACATAATTAAAATCTAATGAGTTGAGTAAATATTGAGAGTAATTACCTGTTGTAACGTAAAATTCAAGTGCTTTATTATAAAGTATTTGTAATTTACTTGTAAAAAAAGTTTAAGTGTTGTTTCAACCATTCCACGTTCATCTCCTTTTGAATCCATTACTATATCCTCTTCTCGGAATCCCAACGTATGGTGCACAATAAATTTTACAGTCCAATGATTTAATTTCGCCCATACACACATACCCCAGTGGGGCTTCAGCTACCTGCGCGCATTGCACACCAATCCCCCAATACTTTGTATAATACGCAATATAAGGCCTTGAGCTTTTTATCTTAATAATAAATTCAATTCAATTTAATTCTATCTCAAAATAAAAGTTGTAAGATTTATCATAACTACTTTATTTTTAGTCTTAAATTATAAGGCATGACATTTTATACTTTAAAAAGTAACATATATTGCATATAAATATTTTCATGAAAAGCGATGTACGTTTGGTAACAGACATTCGATAAAGAAATTTTGTTGACATTTATGATGTTTTTGTGACAATTAAATACAAAAATTTTGATTTTAATGATGGTATTGAAAGTAATTTAAGTAACATCAATTTAACGCTTTTTTCTGGTAATAGTGACAGCAAAAATTATGACTGATAATAACATAAGAATGTTAGAATTGAGGAAAAACTAAAGGAAAGTATGAACAAAAGTTATTTTAATTTTAAAAAAAAGTTGGAAGATAATATTCATATAACAATTTCTAAAAAAAAAAAAAAAA
>NW_019379917.1:4022-33909 GCF_000648655.2 Copidosoma floridanum
TTTTAACATATTATTTATGATACCAAAACATACCTATACAAATTTTTTCAGAAATTTCTTAAAACAATGAAATATCACAGCATCCCCCTTAACTCTTAATCGAAGTTTTTGCTAGCAGAAATAGATCCAGACTCAGTTTTTATTTATACATAAATTTGTAGTTAAAAAATTTTTTTAGTTCTTACAATTCCTGATTCTAAATAATTTATCACGTTAGCATAATAAAGAGTCTTTTCAGAGTAATAGGCGTAAAAGAGCTTTCTCAAACTGAATATAAAAAGGAGTAAACCCATATTTAAATAATTAAAATTTATTATTTCATGGTTTTCCGTACAATAAGAAATACATTTACGTGTTTAAAGTGTGCTGTGTATCGGCCAAGTAAGAAGAAGGTATTCAAGAGACTCCGGGAAAAAAAATCTTAGCTAATGCTTAAACATAACCACTTTTTTTTAAAGATCATTTTATGTGTGCATACATTTAATTAACACTTTTTTCCAGACGTATTTTCGAAAAAACCTTGTTTAATTTCACAATTGAAGGGTGCGTTTAGATGGAGTCTGGGTGTCTGCCAGACTTCATCTAAACGCACCCAACGCAAGCTCTTATGGAGGTTGGTAATCAAACTGTATTTAAATTACCATTTAAATAAATCAAAATTTTTTTAAAGCAGTTTAAAAATTTCTACTAGTTCAAAGTAAGCTTTCTAAAAAAAAAATTGAGGAATAAAAAAAATCCTACAAAAAACTTCAAAAAAAATTACATTTAATAAAATTCAATAATTAACTATCATAAGAGCGTATGTTAAATTATGGAAGTAAATAACGTTTTTCTTGAAAATACGCTGGGAAAAAAAAAAATTGAAAAATTAATATGTACATAATTATAATGTTCTGAAAAGAACATGAATTTTTTTCAATGTTACTTTAACAGATAAAATTAATGTAAGAAAACTTAACTAACCGTAACTTGCTGTGATGTAATGTAAGGTTTGTTTGGATTTCGTAACACAGTTACAGTTTGTTACGGTTTGTTACATTTACTTATAGTTGACTACAACTCAACACATTATCTTGCGACTCGTTACGTCTTACTATGATTTCAAGAAGGCACTTGAATCTTATAAAAAAGCAACTGTAATAAACTCTATTAAACCGTAAGGAAATGTTGTTATGTATAATATTTTATAACAGCTTACAGATTTTGGCAGTTTATTACGCTGTTTTATATTTTGTTACAATTGATAACTTTTAGACACATTTGCTTACTTTTTTGAATAAAAATGACTTTTAACGAAAAAAAGTTGACTAATTATTAAGAAAAATTATTAGTGTAATAGTAGGTTGTAAATCATATCAAAACGTAACGAAAATGTAAGAAAACGNATACGTGGTAAATCATAACAAAATGTAACGAAAATGTAAAAAAACGTAACAAACCATAATAAAATGTAAAAAACGTCCCAAATTAATAACAATATTACAGTTCCTTACGCTTTCTTACGTTTTCTTGCGGGTCATGGCATATTATTACACATGTTTACTTTTTCTTATGTTTTTTTCCTTTTTTTAATTTCCACTGAGGTATCTAAAATTTCTCATTTTTTGTCAGAACATTTTTAAACAACATACCATAATGTCTTAGAAACTTCAAAAAGATTCGGGCTTTGATTGACTGTACTGAAGTTACAATTCAGAGACCAAACAACTTGTGCTATTAAATTGTTGCTCCCATTGTAGGGGCTGCCAAACCTTTCGAATAATCATACTTACTTCCTCCAGTTTTAAATACATTTTTTTAATTATCTAACTAATCCAAGGTTGAAAATAATGACAAAACCTTCTTACAATAAGACCTATATACTTTTTAGCATATTTAATATTCATTTTATTGTTTAAAGTTGCTTTATATTTACTTTGTTAAAGCCAAATGTTTTTCTACTATGATTACACAATTAGGATCTTGCATGAAAAATGTTATTTGGTCCGTTTTGTAGATAGTAAAAAAATATTGGACACGAATTTTTTTTCATATAAACATGAATTGACAGAGATAGAGCACGTCAAAGGTCCGCAGTGGGGGTAAATACGTCATAATGACCTAATAAGTTGTATGTCCTTATAAAGTCATGAGCTCCCACTCCGTGAACTTTGACTTGCTCTATCTTTGTCAGTTTTTTTTTTTTTTGAAAAAAGATAAAATACGTATCTAATATTTTTTTACAATCTACAAGACAGACCAAATAGAATTTTTTATTCAAGATCCCAATTAAACAGTGCACTAAATGAGACCACAGCCTTTTAGCTTACAAAATTAACCTGTACGTGGTGCTAATAGCTGAGTTCCGATCCCAATAGGCATCTAGAATCCCACCATATTAGGTGTCTAAGGGTGTGTTCACATGACCTTCTTTCGACGGAAATTGGATGTGATCGGCATTGCGCTCGTATTCCCTGATTTTCGAACGCAATGCCGATCACCTCCAATTTTTAATGAGCAAAGGTTATTTGTTCCCTTATCACAAAATACTTTGGATTTCCACAAATCATGATGTTTCCCAACTTTTGAGAAATTTCCGATTACTATTTTTTTTGTTTTAAAAGACCCAGCTCTTACTCTATTACTCATGTGTCCTGTAGTAATCTCGGGACAAAACTCATTTTAATTTTTCTATTTCTATGGCAAAACTTTTGGATCGCCATATCAAAAGATACCTAGAGTATGTACTCTGCTGTCTCAGTGAAAAAAAGCTTAAGTACAATTTTATTCTTATGGTAAATACGTTTTTCTACAATGGGTGCATAAGGTTGAAGAGGAGGGTTGGCACCACACACACTCACACACACATTATTTCCATTTCTAAGCAGAACTGTAATTTACATGTACATAAATAAATACACACATGTGTGTATGTGTGTGTGTGTTTACATGTGTATATATAAATTACAGTCCTATTTGAAGTTGGAAATAATTAGTCAAAGTTTTAGATAGCAGAAATAGATCCAGACTCAGTTTTTATTTATACATAAATTTGTAGTTAAAAAATTTTTTTAGTTCTTACAATTCCTGATTCTAAATAATTTATCACGTTAGCATAATAAAGAGTATTTTCAGAGTAATAGGCGTAAAAGAGCTTTCTCAAACTGAATATAAAAAGGAGCCGTTGATTTTTATTTCTCCGATTTTAAGTTGGTACTACATTTATGTGTATATATATATGTATAATTGTATATATATAATTGATCTATAAAAATATATTCATTACTACCTTAAAATAGAAGTAAACAAATTAGTTAAAAAGGCATTGATATCTTTTTGTTGAACTCCTCACTTTGCTCTCCAGTATAGAATAAATGTGTAGATTTGTAGGATTATTGTCTAAATAAAAATCGATTCTTAAAATAGCGTCCTCGTTAATTAATGTGTTGAAACCAAAAAGTACGATGTATGAAACAAATATTTCAAGTGCATGCAGCATCATAAAATTAAGGTGTATGTAAACGGTTATATTGCGTGCATACATTGCTAATCTCGATGTCACAATACATACACCAAAGTTTTCAGTAAACGCTGTTGCATTCCCTGAAATTTCCAGTGTACGTTGAAGCGTTCACTGAAATTTCCAGTGTACGTTGAAGCGGTCACCCAAGTTGAGATTTTGTATCCATATACCATGATACAATGATACGTTAATAAAGTTATTAATACACGGAAAGTTCTTAGAAAGGGTTTGACTTTACAATAAGTTTGCAAGGTCTAAAGTTTTAATGATGCGCTTGTGTAACGAGGAACGTTTGACACTCACGACCATATGATACGAGCCACATAACCTGTAATGTGTCAACTTATAAATATCCTACACGGCACCTTAAATTTCACCGAGATTTTGGATGCATCCTGCGTCGAACATCGAAAATCTCGGTGTACGCTGTGTCGTACATCGAGAATTTCGATGTACGATATATTTACACGCAAAGTAACCGTGCACACACACCTTAATTTTTTATTATCAGTGTACGTTAAAAATAACATGTCATACATTATACCTTACTGTTCATACATGCTTATTGACGATGCTCTTTTATTTTCATCCAAATTTCAGTGCTTGCATGTGAGAACAGTGATTATTTAGGACAATAATCCTCTATGTACAGGGGTACGAGACAGGGGTAGGAATAATCATTAAGAACACCTATTTTTTGTAGGATTTGTATCATCTGTAATATTGACGCCAAATGTTCTTCCACAAAAGATAATTTCTTGTTACAATTAAGAAGTAACAATAAATTGTATCATAGTTCTCATACTAAAATGATAAATAAAATTATAAGACACACTTCATTAAATGAACTAAAATATTTGAACCTTGAGAACAATGTTAGTGTTGCATTTTTTAGCCCTTAGAAGCTTTAAAGAAATGTAAGCGTATGATTTTTTTTAATTACAGTGTAAGCAACAGAAATAATAGTCCTAGCCCAATAACTATAAGCGAAAAAAATCAGTAATTAATCTGCTTCTCAGTTATGATGTTAAGTAGTTTTTGTGCCTACTATATTTTAGGATATTGTCATACAAAGTTCTGAAATAACGCCTAACGATTATTAAACTGTTATTTTAAATTTAATGCAAATTGTAAAATTTGCTATTGCATCAGAAATAATACGTTACATCCTCCTACATACTTCGTGAGAAACTCAGTTACAACATATCGTAACATAATGCACTTATTTTATCGTTTAATAGTAACTCAAGTGCCCAACTTCATAGTTCATTATAATAAATATATAAAAAAAGGCTTTTTCTAAAATATTCAGACAATGTGATGCAAATCCAAACACGACTGGCTTAAAAATTTGATAAAAAAATTTTAAAATCTTTTAAGATGTTTCACACTTATTCAAAATGCGTTGCTAGTTACACATGTAGTCTCCTAATAATCAAACTTGTAAAATCAAAACTCATTTAAAATAACACAAATGTGACCTTTCACAGATATTAATGTACTCCTTATTAATTAGGAGCTACGTAAAGACTTGTGATAAAGATTTTCTTACGTTGTCAGATAAGGTGATTTTTAAGGTGCTGATTTGGTCCTTTATAAATTTATGTATCGAGATTATAAGAATGATTTACCAATATTCATTAAAGTATAACAGTTATGTTTTTAAAACAGTGCATGTTTTATGCATGCATTAAATGTGAAAAATGGCTGATCATTTTATTATGTTCTATAACCTTGGAGTATAAAATTTATAAAACTTATAATATGGAACTAATCAGGGCTTTTGATTGTCGTTATTCAAAGTCTTACAATTAAAATACAACTAATGACGCAAGAATCGTATAGTATATTTCAATACAAGTTTTGTAATAACATTACTATGATTACGAAAAAGTTACACAAAACTTTCCGTATCTTGTGACACACAATGCACGTGTGCATAAAATGTAATTTTTGTTAAAAATAAAGCTTAATAAGTCTGTAGCCATTATATTCAGAAAGATTTCAAACACTGCAGTTGTTAAGCTATGTATAACTGATTCTTATTTGCGTGCTAAGATACTAAAACTGTTATTAGCTTAGATTATTATAATAATTTTAAAATTGCACTACTTCGTGTAAGTTACCTTTACGCTTAGTTAACGAGTGCTCTGTATAACATGTACCTACTTAGTTATCACTTCTTTGAATCCGTTGTATATTTAAATTGTTATTCCTTATGACTTTAATGTAAACCTTTGTTACATGATTATTGTTTGATTGTGGTTAGCTGAAAACGGTAGGTGTGAGGTCCAACGAAACACTCTTAATAGTAAATGAATATAAAAGCTGGTTTGTGATTAATTCATACCTCACTCACGTTTTTCCTCGCTTAAGTAAAAAGTCATACAGTAAAACTGAGAAAATTTGCCTGAAAGAAGGTCACAGAATTGTAAATAAAAAAAGCTATTTATTTAAAGATCGTAGATTAAATCTCGTTGAGATTCAAATTTTCTTCAAGAACTTTTTATGTGGCGTAAGTACTCAGGATGATGAGAAACTACTTGTTTGATTTTTGAGGAAATAAATTTTTATTTTTTCTGGTTAAGTCTGGACCTTGAGGGGCTTTCTTTTATGAAGGAAGCCAATACCTTACTAGCTCCTCAGTAAAACTACGGTCAGCTTCAAAAAAGTTAGTGCAGTGAGTATCATATTGACTACGATCACATCATCGATAGTGCCGCTAGTTTTAAAGTTCAATACTTAATTTTCCAGAATAAAATTATTATGTCTTATGAAAGTGGTTGTATTTGAAGCAATTAAAATTTAATTACTATGTTGTGATTTATAAATCTAGTTTTTGTTGTTTAAGATTGGCATACTATATAAAATACGAATAACTTTGGAGATACTTTAACGCTTTCTCCATTACATGTTCGGAATCAATTTCATACTAACCAAGTGAAGTTAGCTAGATCTTTGGATTTTCTGTATATATATGGTGAAGCTCATACGTGCTGTTTATCTGAAAAGCAGTTGTGGGGACTCATGCTTGTCTTTACTATTGAAATACTTATAAAATCCTTAATTACTAAAAATTACTATGATACTTTACTTCTAGATTTTTTAAAGCTGCCTACAGAATAAAGCCAAAAATTTACTTTTCCGCCCTCGGGTGGTTTTGGGAGGCTGGTACTTCCTCGGGCAAAAAAGCAGTTTTCCGGAACTCGTTCGAAAAGTCTCCTTTACGAACCTCGTTACGTCCCTCGCCTTCGGCTCGGGCCGCAAACCTCTTGGTTCGCAAACAGAGACTTTTCAAACTGGTAGGAAAACTACCAATTAAAAAGCAATTGAAATTTTTTTTTTAGTTGTCTCGAAAAGACTCTACATAATCAGTGTGCCATTATTTTAAGACATAACTAATTAAGTAGTGCTCCGTTTTCTCTTGTATCATCACTAAGAAACCTTAAAATGCTACCATTTTCTGAATTTCTTCAACTTAGATTTAATCAATCGTTGAGAATAAATTACTGAGATTTAGCATGTTCTTTTGTTGATACAAAAAACGTTGACCATTATTGTGTGTAGATGTACTGTCGATTCTGACGTTCTAAATGATAATGTTAGATTATAGCCGATACCTACAAGTTAATAAGTACCCTTCTTGTTGATAACTTATAGATAAAAATTTTCTCTTATAAAAATACTGTAGCACTAAAAAAAAGGTAGACTTATATTCTTGAAATTTATAACTGAGTTGTTCATGTCAACCTTTTTTTCACGTTAAAAATAACAACTCTCTAGAAAATAACTGCAAATTCAGGAGAACACTATTTGAACTGTAATCTCTATGGAAAATCTGACTACTGTGCTGCGGAATCATAGTATGCAGATGATTATGTAAATACAAGTTACTTCAGTAGTTTTTCGTTTTTGTTAATCTTTTGAGGCAAACATCGGAATAAAAAATACACACACAACACGTTTTTTATTTACAGCGACGTTTCGTTGACCTCTTTAGGCTTTGTTAACGTATTTAATAGATAAAATTAATATGATTACAAACCCTAATCTGTTGTATTTGTACAGCAAATTCTTTTCAATCATACTTTTAAATGGGATGACATTAGAATATTAAACAATGAGCCAAATTACAAGAAACGACAGATTTCTCAAATGCTCCGTATAGTATCAAACGACAATAATAAATATAAGAGGGAGGACCTATACACATTGAGCCACACTTATGAAAATTCTTAAAAATGTATGTTACTAATCATTTCTATTAATTTGATAAATGAACCTCATGAGGTACCTATGTTAATGTGCGTGCTGTGCTATAAATTGACAACTTCGAGTAATGTGGATGCTTTGGCCTGTTTGACTTGCGTGTAAGAAAATGTCTTTAATTTAAATCAATCCCTTCGCCGTTTGTAAGAAAGTTAATCGAACGTCTTGCACTTATTTATATAATTTGTTAGTTTTTGTACTGATTTACTATTAAATTTGTTAATGAAGACTGAAAAGGTCGACGCTTTAGTTGACATAGCGTCTTTGTGAATAAAAAACATTTTGTTTGTATTTTTTATTCTGAAGTTGGCCCCAAAAGATTAAAAAAAAATTTTCTAGAGTACAATAATATAAAGGACGAGATACGTCATGATTAAATACGAGTTAGCTATTCATGAATCTCACTATACAGAGGTGCATTGACAATTTGGTATAGCATAGCGTGATGGGATATCTTTTTTATAGATTGTACTTGAATTCGATAAAAGAAGTCATGCAGAATAGTTTACCTTAGCCTAAACAAATTCAAAAGATTATGAATGGTGTAAGCTTGGGTTTTTATTTTTGTAAGCATAGGAAAAGAGAATACTTTTGTAAAATTATTTGTTATTTGAATCGAAAGTTACTTAGAAAACATTAACATGATACTTTTCAAGCGTCTAATATTGTAGTTTCTGTATATTTTTTAATAAAGGTAAAATTATTTTTTGTATAAATTGTATCGTAGGTATTTTTTTATGTAGCATTTTAGAAAAGCAACTTTGTTTCTGACTAAAGGTTTTTAATTTCGTATGTGACCAGTTAAGTTAACGGTTTGAAAGATTTAAAAATAATTTTTGTCCTGTATTTTTAAGAAAATGAAATATTATTTATTCTAGTAGCATAAAAATGAAATAAGAAAGCAATATACCAGTGTGTAAAAGTATCACAAGATACTTTTTTTGTTCTTTCAATACAAAAAACTGGTAGGAAATTGTTGCAATGTAAGCCAATATGTAAGTAACTATCGCTTTATGCATGATTGTAGTTAGTAGTTTAATTTTTTTCAGTTCAACACCCACATACTTAGAACTTAACAATCTTTGAATAAATAGCGTATCAAGTTTCTACTGGTACGTTTACGCTAATCTTCAAAAAGTAATTCACATATTTTTCAAAACCGGATATAAGGTCAACCTTATTTTCTATAATTTAAAGATATAGGAACATAAAAGTGTTTGCGAAAACAAGTAAAAGTTAAGCTTATGCAGTTTTATTATGCTATGTTTGTACAGAATGCTGATTAGATGTTAAAAACCAGAAACAATAAAAAATAATTAGTATCATGGTAAAAAATTGAGTGGGTTGCACATAGTCTATCATGAGGATTTGTTTCATAGTAAGGTAGTAATGGGATAGAGAAACTGACATGTTGCTCCATTGCATTGGGATTGGGTTTTGATCTTTATTTCATGTAAATGGATCAGATTTACTTGATAAGGGATCTAAATGGATATTGCGCTCAGTTAACTTTTAGTTATTTATAGGTAATTAACTATTTAGTTTCCTCATTTTAACTTCTTTATACACTTGTAGTTCCATGAGATTTAAATTATTCTTACCGTTCTTCAATGCAGTGAAGTAACTTTATTTTTCTTCGTATTTCTTTTAAAACTTACATTCCGGGAAATATAAATGTTATTCAACTAAAATTTTTGCCAGATGTAGGTCCACTATTTGAAAACTAATTTTTTCTCTGAATATTGACAAAATATTTATTTATTAGTTAACTTTTTTTCCTTACTCCTTCTATCATAGAACAATTTAAGACTGTTTGTTTAGGAGTAGAATTTCTGTATACGTACAACAAGCGTAAAATTAACAAAATAAATTTTTGGTCATTTAAATAATAAACAAACTTGTATTAATAGCACTTAAACATTTATACATAGCTAAATAAACTTCTTTTTAACTTTTAAACCTTTTTCCTTGCAGTTACTTATATAAATTAACAGTTGTGTAATGTTAAACAACACAAATGTTTTAAGTTCTAAAATTTTTTTTAAACTTCATCAAACTTTGTTACGAGAAGAAACTCATACAGTTCAATTATATGTAACAATCGTACAAGCATTGACTAAGATTAGATTAGGCTAGGTATGATAACCAAGGAAAGCAGCTACGATTGGATAGAACCAAAACGAAGAGAGCATAAAAGATAACACCGTACAACTGCGTACCACCCTACTATTTAAGCCAATCACATCATGCAAACTTGCCAACCACGCCTACGTAAGCTTTTGATTGGATAATTCATATGGCATTACTCTGAAAGTGGAATGTATATATCAATAGTAACCTATCATACAGTGTGACACACCCTTTCAAACAATTGAAGAGAGACTAACTAAAGCAGGAACCAGTCAATAAGTGTCTCTTGAATAGAAATTCACTAAATGCACGCTTTATTCTATAGGTATTCTATCAAGTAACAATGAGAAGAAAGAAAGGGTAAGTGCTATAGAAAGGAATTTATCAAAGACACAAACAAAGAGTTATAAAATAAGTTTAAATAAGAATAGGAACATAATATAGTAGTAAGGAATCGTTGGAAATTTTTAATTAAATTATTTCTTTTATTTCTTTCAGACGTAAAAGTGTCATTAATCATTTTTTTTGTACTTTCAACTTTGACACTTACTTTTTCGGGTTAAAATATTTAGAAAAAATTTTTTTTTATAAACGCACTAACAGTCAGATGCAGAATAGAGAGAATAATTGTTTTTTTTTGTATTTTGCGCAACAGAATAGCACTTGATGAGATTGAAATAATAACTTATGAAATACTAAACTATTGTGCAGGCATTCTTTTGATTTAAAATATTTGATTAATGTAACAGAAAATTCAACTTTGCAAAAGAACTTGAACTACTATCACAAGGATAAAAACTGTTTTTACATCTCTACAGCGATAAAGTTATTATAGTCCGACTATCAAAATTTACCATTATCTTTGATATCAAGATGAAGCTTTATATAAGCACTATTTCTCACTTACTTCGCACTCTAAAAAGCTCACAAAATTACACAAGTTTTTTGAATGTATGTAATTTCCTAAGTGTTTTCTGAAAGAGATTTTGTTTAAAATTAGTTTGCCTATGTATCTTAGTACAGTTGTAGATAAAATTGAATTTAAAAAGATTAACGTATGTAATAAGGTTATGCAAAATACAGAAAAATCTTGTAAGGTTTTTTTTTTTGGGCAGCTTACAATTTCGTATGTTAAATTTTTTTTTAAAGATATGTACGTATAATTCTGTCAATACTTTAGCGTAGCAGCTACGCACGATGTAACAATGTAAGTTTGCAATAAATGCTTCTGGCCAAACAGTAAGCATCATGTAAATTAGAAAATAAATCTCTATGTTGAACTTTATTTAGCAAACTTTTTAATGCAGTCTGTTTTGACTTTTTCAGTTTCTTATGGTGTTAACTTTTATGTTTACAGTTACTGATGTTAATACTTATTTTCGAAAAATCTTGCCATTATTAGTTAAATGACAAGTTATAATAGGTTAATGATTTAAAAAATTTGTCTTTTAATTTTGCACATTAAGGGGGCTCCTTCATAAAAGTCCCCAAACAGAGATATATTATTTCTTGTAAATAAAAGTCTACTGAATTTAATGGTGGTCTAAATTATATTTCGAATGGGTCAAAATTTTGAGAAATCCGAGCTCAAAGTTGTAACTATTAGCACGTGTTTCTATGGGGCAGCGTGAAAAACAATTTGTTTCCGTTTATAATAAACCTAAATTAAATGTCCCAGCAGACTGAATATATACGTTTTGTAGATGAAGTCTTCCTCTGTAATATGCTGAATTAAAAATTGTGGATAAAGGACCATTTTAGCGAGATATTTGTGATGGAAATAAATAAATAGTATCCGGGAGGTCAGGAGGTCATGTGGGTAGCAGACGTACTTGTTCATGACATATATATACCATATACCTATATATTACATCGCTATACTACACCAACACAGGTGGTCTGGTCTGGTGGTGTATGCCTTCGTATGCACTAGACTGGTCAGAACAATAATTAATTTTTCGTACAAAGTTAAACTACACATAAATATCATTTTTCCCACTTTATAAGTTATTAAAAATATCATAATGATTTTCAGACACATTTATTTATTGAAAAACAAAACTTTATTTTTTGTTTGTCTTTGACCTTAACAGTAGTCGTAGGAGCCCCCTTAATTTTGTCTCAAATTTTTAATAAAAATAAATTTTTTCAAAGAACTTTATTTCGTAATGTACAATAAATGTAAGCTTCTTTTGAGACATCTTAAAAACCTTAAATGGACATCCACGCAATCTGATCTTATATTTTAATAAACATTGCATGAAAATTTTCAATGATTGTAAGTTGTTTTGAGTCACAACAATGTTCTATAGTTCAAAACAAAATTATTAGTAAAACAATTCTACTTTTATCCTAACGTTAAGTCGTCTTTGATACAGAAACGGCAGAAATTCAATGACAAAATGTTTATTACAGGCTACATCGGAAAAAAACTTTGCATGTTTTGATGTGTGAGACCCAACAAGTATAAAGATGTAAAACATAATAGGACGTTTTGACAGTTAATTAGAAAAATAATTAGAACAGAACAATAAAATATTAAATTTGCTGAGATTTTTCTAACAAACTTAGTTAACAGTGCTTTCTGTCAAAAATGGTGTTGGACTGCGTTTCGGCCAAAGACCGTTTTTTAAAATTTTTATATTTTAAATAATAGATTTTGACGCACAGTCATTATATCTTCACTAAAATTAATACATAATTTTGTTGTGTTTCTTAAGACTGGTATTCTACTATTTAAGAAGACCCCTCGATTTCTGACGTAGGGAGAAGAGCTGGTATAACAGGAAACCTGATTCAATGAGACTTGGTGTTACAAAAAGCTTAAGCCTGCTTATAAAATCCACAACTGCTTACTTATTTAAAAAATAACGTAAATTTATATTACAATTACTCATTCTTCATTACGTTACTGAAAGCATGTTTTGATAAAAATACAATAAAATATTATTTTTACGACTCCTTAGCCACATGTGTAACTATAAAATTAATATGTACACAAACTACGTTAATTACAACCAATGATATGTGAATATTGCTTACTATATTTAATTTAGTATTTATTCAAAATCTTACATTCACCTAAACGGTATACCTAATGGAAGAAATCATTAGGTAAAATTTACAGTTTAACTTGAAAATATTAGCAGTTACTGCTTACTATTCTTCTAACATAAGTTAATGAACACGTATGCTTACATTTGTATCAATATCATTTGATGATGTCCGAGTTTATGTATATTTCAGAATAGTAGTGTCGTTAGCATTGCGTATGTTTTCTTGTATTTTTTTATTAATTGTCATTAGTAGATAAATAATTTAGCTTAAACTTTAGTAAAGAAATGCTGAGATGACGTATGATCGTGTGTTTGTAGATTAGTTCCTATTAAATATATTCACGTATTTATTAACTCAGTAACTCTTTAATGTACAGAGTATAATGACTTGAAAAATAATTTCTTTTGTTATTAAACAATTCTGTTCATAGCTATTTCATAAAAGAATCACTTCAAAGTTTATGCGTGTAACAGAAAATCATAAGATTGCTCATAAGAAGTGTTATATTGTACGTCAAGACTTAAATTTTTCCCACACGAATTTGTAATTTGTGGTGTGAATCAAGAATGTACCCAGTTGCAAACCATGATCTTAAGTCAAGTACGCTCTATACAAAACTGTTTAAAGGAGTCTTGTAAAAAATAGTTTCACATCGAACAGAACGTAAATAACTTGGTACATATTAATTTAGGATAGACCAATCTCATTAGTTTCCTACGTTTAAACCAGTATTATTTTTAGAAGTTTCAAACAATAACAAATTCTTCATACAAATATCTAAATTTTATAGATTTAATAATGTTTTTGGTATATTACATCATTAGTGCCCAAAGTACAAACATGAGTACCCAAAGAAAGTGGTTGTTGTATGTTTGTGCCCAAGTCACATATATTACTTTCCTTACCGAGGGCAAAAAGTACCATTTGGTATCCAATAAATTATTTTTAGCCCAAGAGCAAAAAGTGATGATAAGGGTGTAAAGTGGCAGTTGCACTTTGTGCCCGTGGTAAGAAATGGTAGTTTTCGTCAGATAAGTGCCATCGTCTCCGAGGCTATTTTGCGGCCGGAGGGACGTAAAGTAGCCACGATCCCGTGGCACTTATGTGGTGCATCCTATTTTGTCTACTAAGAGCCCACCAGCCTCTCAAAATCTTCTAAAATAGAAAATGGTAGTCTTCATAACAAAATCTCCATCACCCAAAGAAGAAATAGTATATTTAAAAATCCTTCAATAAAGACAGTGTAACCATCCCACTCTAAAGCAGCCTTTGTTACATTAAATACCTGATGGCAATTTTTTCACTTAAAAAAAGATTCGAGAATGGTAGCTAAAAAAATGTTTCTAACCCTCAATCATACTCATTTACAACATTAACTATCCCTACCAAGTTTACTCAGATTTAGTAGTTGAAATAATTTTTACATAATTATAAGTCTATAAGAATATCAGACATTTACTAAAATTCAATGAAACCACATCACAAGAATCTAGAAATTCTAAATGATAGTTGTTGCTGATAACTTGTAATAAATAAAGATGCAGTCTTACATAAGATGTACAGGGATAATTTGTAAAGTAAGCACGTTAATATTTTTACTGCATCGGGGGCTTCTTTAAATACCGTTAAGAATTTAAAGTTTGCATTTTACTATGTCACTCATTTTGTTACTAACAGGTTAAATATTATATCAAGATAGAGCCTAAGCAAAGAGTTTTTTATAGGAATGATTTGCAAATTAAACATTAATAATGCACGGACGCTAACCTTGTATCAATACATTACTCTATGTTTAGCTTTGTTTATTGAATCAAGAGATAGAAGTAACTCATAATGATTGTTATTTCATTGCATCAATTCTACTTAAAATGAGAACCAATAAAATTGTCTAATAACTAGATAACTTTTACACATCTTAATTGTATTATGGCTATAAACTGACAACAAAACATGACTCTTACTAGTCGCACATACCAGTGAGGGACTTCTTTATTTCAACATCAGTAGACTACGCTGTTTTGTGGTGAAAGACTTAAGGATCATCTGTTTCATCAAGGTATAGTAAAAACAGAAAAAAAAACAGAAAGTAGGAATAAAAAGCAACTATTAATATTACAACTTAGGTTATCAGATCCTACAGAAATATCAAGTATGAGTGTGAAAATTGAAGCTAAAATTTTTTGCAACGAAGGTCTCAAGATTACGCACATGAGTCTTGTTACGGAACAGACTTCGGGGGTTCTCGTGTAGATGGAAAGCAGGTCACTCTGATTTATTAAATAAATTGATAAAAGAGTCCAAAATATTGTAGTGAAATGCTCCACCAAAAAGGCAGAGTAGGGGCTCGAACCCGTCAACTAAGGATTCGCGACACTTTACGCTGACCACTTAGCCACGACCACCACCACGAGTGGCTGTATTAATTGCACTCTAAGATGCACTCTATTGTGTCGTCAGTTGTACGCAAATGTGCCAACACACGGGCACTGGCTTGACTGGAG
Organism: Copidosoma floridanum; assembly: GCF_000648655.2. The sequence goes on from NW_019379917.1 coordinate 19,482, forward strand.
CAAACCACGTCCGTGAGTCTCTAAAAAAACTTTTTTGTTTTGTTTGCTTGTTCATAAATAAATTGTATGGTAGGTGCCCCTATAACAGAATTCTTAGCACTTTTAGAATGTTCAAGTAAAATAATAAAAAAATAATGATGTCTTACATTTTTTTTAAATCTTATCATCATGTAGGTCGTAATAAAGTGATAATTACTTTAATGATATTGATTAGCTACCTTGTTTACGGACAAATAAGTGATAACTCATATGCTGTTCTTTGTATTTACTCACACCCTTATAAGAATAAAGGTTCGCCTGTGTTCAAATTCTAATGTACTTACCTATAAAAGAACATTATTTTGTGAGTGTAAGAGTTATTACTGTAAAGAATATAAGTAAATAATTTTAATGAGTCAAGAATGTTAATTATACTTACTGTGCTTTTGCTAGTAAATTTTTTTTGCGTTACTGTATTATACAAAAATGATAACTGCCTTGAGTGCTTCTTTACAATTCATTTACTTTAACCAAGAATGAAACTTGGAGGGATTCTTATTGAAGGTATAAGGTATCTGTTCTCAAAATTTTCCCTTTATCAAGAAAATTTTTGAAAACAAGTCAGTTGAAAAATGCACTTTTAACATAAACTTTTGTGGAGGTTACTTTTCTAATCTACAATATTATGTAATATCTCGTAAAGCAGACTTAAAATCGTAATAGAAAAGGTTCGCACTGAAAGAAAAACTTCTTAGCTTTCTAATAATGTAAAAAAAAAATTAGGTCTTATCAGGAAAATAGTATACAACATTGAATCGTAAAAGTAATCATTCATCGATCAGAGAGAGTGAAATATCTGCTGTGTAAACAAGCAGACGCTTGGATTCGGCACCCCATTTTTTAATGATCCACTTACTTATATGGCAATAAATAAATCATGAGAATCTTTTTATAACGAATGTTTGTTGAAAATCATGAATAGAAAGTAAAGATTTACCATTAAATATTATCAAACATTGGGGTCATCTAACGCATCAAAAAAAGATAAATCTCTATGATAAAAACAACAATAAAGGTTAAGAGATAAAGTTTGTGCAGTGGACGACACTTAACGATTGTGTATGTATATATATTCGAACAGAACGTAANGGCAGTACGGAGCATCATGTATATATATATATATATATATAAAACAAGTGCATGAAGCAGACAGCCACGTCTGCTTGAGAAGAGACGTACATATCATTTTCAGAGCCTTCACTGAAATATAAATTCTTATAACTTATATTCGAATGTATAGTTTTAATAGTCCATTACTTATTTTCACTTTGAAATAAGGAATAAGAAATAACCTATTATTATAAGTGTAGTGATAAATTATTACTTGAAATGTAACCGGCTTAAATTAAATAAGTGCGTAGTAATCGGTACTTTTAGCGTGGTAATAGAGGCCATGACCGTACATAGTAAAAAATAAAATAAGTAAACACTTCTACTACTTATAATTTGTTGTGAGAACCTGGAGAAGCCTGTAGGTTAGATGGACAGAAACCATATTTATCTAGTTGATTCCGAAAAAAGTAAATGTCCTTAAGGTACCTATTATGATCCTCTTTTTTTATGTGTATCAGTATAAAAAAATATGTGTAAAGATACAAATATATTACTTTTTACTAACTAACAAGACATTTCAGCTTTAGATATAAACTGATAACATCGTTAAATAAAATAATATGGAAGGATTAAGCATGTTATTTGCCTAATAGTCCCCTTAAAATCATTATGATTTAGTACGCTGGTATCGCACGGAAAAGCAGCTTGTAAGAACCTGTATTTATAAATAAAATCTGAAATTCTTTTCCTTCTACTGGATAAAAAGATTGTTATGTATGAAAAATCTCACTATATTTCATATATCACAAGTACCAATTGGGTCTTACTATTTATTAAAAATTACTTCATACTGATCAACCAGTAAGAATGATGTCTTCTCCTGCCGTTCATGAAATATGATTGCGTCCAAATAGTATCCCAAACTAAATAATTTCGTAACAATAGATCTTTTGAACTTCTGACATATTCATGTAGTTTAAAAATTTTTTTTTTAGTATCAAGATGCAAACTTGCAAAGTATATTTCAGGACGTCATAATTATATGCTGGCCTAATAGAACCATGAGTTTTTTAACGACCAATAAGATTGTCTCATATTTTAAGGTTAATAAAGTAGGCTTGTTAAATAAATCGACCGCGTGGTCCTACTCAAATTACCACACAACTCTTTACCAGAATAAAATAAATCAAAAATGTTTCTTCACCCAAACAAATAATGAGTTTTCTCAATTTTGTTGAGAGTGGCCGGTGATATAGATTTTCCACCACCCTCGGGCCTCAGTCTCTGAGTGTATTGTGAGATACTAGAGAGTTGGTCACCTATTTATTTACAGTTATCGATACAGCAGACGCTTTGAAGCTAGGTTACTACTGCATACCTCATCACAGTGCCTTATAAACGTACAAGCTCTCTCCTTCCATGTCCTTGGAATAGTGTGAATAATGGAAGAGGGAATAAAGTATATGACCCTTTTAAGTTGTTTCGTATAATAATTATCAATATATATTATTAACAATTGTGGTAAGTTAATTACGTACATGGATAATTCCGTCTTAATAGGCCAATTTTGTGTTCCTAGCTCATGATACTACAAGAAACTACTACAATTGAATGTTCAAACTACGCAAATAAGTTATGTTGGAAGTAAAATAACTTTGAAGCTCATATGTTATCTCGTTGATAAGATAATTAGGAAAATGTAGTCAAAATGTCACTTTTATACCCGTCCTAGTCTCAATTTCGCACCTTCTACTTGGAAAAAAATAAGCTTTTCTGCCATATCACCCCACATACGTTGTCAACTATAGATGTCATATTTTTTTTTTTATGCCATGATAAAATTTGTTTTTAATCTATAAAAAAGAGTTTTTATAAAATATCTGATGTCCCACGATTCAAGCTGAAGCTGTCAAAAATTCTAATCTTTTTAGTTCACTCATATTTTAATTTTTAATTTTCGCTTGAATGAACATTTTTGTCACTTTCGTACCCCCTTGGCTCCAGCACTGTGTTACTTATACTGGTAAGATCAATGTTTTTTCTTTTACTATTTATTGGCAACAAATGTTTTCTAAGCAAAAAAATGTTCATGTTCAATCTCCAAACCACTACAGTACTCCAAGGCTCGAAATGTCACTTTCGTATCTGTCACTTCCGTACCACTCCATGATAAAAGTAACTCTTTTCTAGCTTTTGTATATTAGAACTTTACAAAACTTTTTGAAGTAAGACTTTTTATGTTGGGCCATAAGCAGCTACGCGAGGGAAAATGCGTTACGAAAAAACGTAGCCACTCACCCTACGGCCCAAGCCCTCTCCGCCATCACCTCTCTTACACACAGCTCCCTTCCGCTATGTCTCTCTCTCTCTCTCCCGTACGCTGCACGCTCTCTTACCCTCGTACTGCTACTACACCTATATATGTACATATATAATATAGGTATGTTAGGATGTATATTTCTACGTTACGACTCAACGCTAAGCCAATGAGCATGGAGACAAGAGAAAGAACAATTAAATCTATAACTGTACCCATACTGGAGGCAAAGTATACGGATGTATATTGTGTAGATACATACATGTTGCACATCCCAGTCATTACATATATGTTTATATGTGTACGTGTCTGTAAGAAAACGTGAATAAAGTATCAAGTATGTATAACACGACAACCTTACCTTTGAAAACTAGAAAAAACTCTGTATTTTGTTAAAATGGACATCTACAAGATCTTTGAAAAACTTTTGTCACAACATAACCTCTCAAAATTCGAAAAAAAAGTCTTATCTTAAGGGAATTGGACTGCAGTTCACTTAACAGCGAAAATGGTTTTAAAAAAATTTATTTTGTGTAGCAACATTGCGTAGATGTAGTCACCCAATTGGATCACAATCGCGTCTATAGATTTCGAGAAAAAAGTTTATGAAGTTTCCGTTTTTAGTCGTCTTTAACATGAACTCAAATGTAAGTTGTTAAAAAAAGTGCCGATTTTTTACCGATCGATTTACGTCTGGAAATAACTATGTTATTGTCATGTGCTCCAACAATATAAAAAATTTGTTTCCCAGACGTGTAGTATGCGTATAAATATTTGTAAGACCAAAATTACAGATTAAAATTGCCATGCACATGATTGCACAATCGATTTGTATCTGGGAAATATGTTTATCGTCATAAACACGTTCTTTTTCCTGTTTGAAATACTCCCAAACATTCAACTCAGAGCCACACTTATCATATAAGAATTTAATGCTGAATAACGGTCAGTATTGAAACCGTTGTAACTATTTAACAATAGCTTTTCGGCCCAGGAGCGGATGGTTGTGGCACCCTCAATTAAGCGTGTTTCGTATTCTCTTTGACACACGTTACAAGGCATTATTACGACGGCACTGTTTCTTCCCCATCTTGCTTTCTTCCGTTGTTAGTTTACCTAGTATACAAATTCAGTTTGTGATTTCGTCATTTTCTCGTTGCTCCTCGTACTTGCGGCAGTGAAAGATGGCAAGTAAGCTAGATTCTCTTTCAAAGCCAGATCCTCCTTCTAAGACGGATCCTCCCTCAAAGTCAGATCTTTCTTTAAAGTGTTTCTTGTGTGCCGGAAATGAGGGTGTGAAGCTATTTTTAACAGCAACTCTGAAAAAATGCGCTGAGTCACTGAAACTTCGGAAGTACCATAAATTGCAGCATGCCGCCGTACATCTTCCAGCCAAACCCAATAACAGCGTGGGTTACTACTCAAAGCCATGTTACGCTTCTATTACAGCGCTACGATTGGAATACCGAGGCCATGAAAGCACGTATGTACACAGTATTTACCTTGTTTTCAAATAGTTAAAATTACAATTTATTGTCGTGCTTGTCGTGCTTGGTGGCATGCACAATAAATTTGAATTGTATCGACTTTTCACTTTCTACGATTACTTTCTCACGGAGTATCTTACAGCATTAAAAACATCGATGTTTCGATTTAATTTTTTAATTATGGTTGTACGTTGGATCGCACATCTCGTTATTTGAATTTAAATATAGAACAAATGCCATTAAAATCGATACAGAGTGTTTAACAGTCTTTCAACTTTTTGATTTCCATTTTCCCCACTTTTTCATGATTATAATTATATTCAACACTTGTTTGAAAAGCGTGTACTCATACATACACCGTGCAATGTGTGCAAAACTGAAGAAAGGACAGTGCTCGTTCGTTCTGTTTACTTTTATACTTGATCGCGCTTTCTTCTTCATAATTTGCTTTGGCAGACTGTACACAGTCGTGATAAGAAATCTGTTATTCTCGCCTGGTCTATAAAGGACGGATAGCAGTCGCTCGTTCCGTTAACATGTAATACTTGATCGCACTTTCCTTTCTACAATTTGTTTTCAAACACAAAAAAATACTGTTTTCCTGCGTTTTCTATGTTCTTCGAATACTCGCTCGCGAAGTGTCGTACGGCATTACAAACATTGATGTTTTGAATTAATTTTGTAATTATGGACTATTGATACCGTTGGATCACGCATCGCGTTATTTGAATTTTAATATGTAAAAATATTTAGATATACGAAAATGTTACAAAAATCGATGCGCAGCTTTAAAATGTCTTTTGACTTTTTGATTTTTTTTTTCAAACTTTTCCAACTTATCATTTGTAAGTATCGTTGAGTTTTTTACCACTACTGTTCTACGATTTTCAGGGATCATTCTGATAATGAGGAAAATCCCGAACTTGATGTGGATAATACCGAAGTAGCCGATGGTTCCCTAAATGACAAAACAAAAAAAAAAAGGTCAAGATAAATGTATATTATGCGGTCAATTACTTAAAAGGTGTAATAATAGAGTTCACAAGTTGATGACGACAACAAACTAGGCTTCGTTTGATCAGGTGAAGGTCCATGCCACAAGCGTTAACGATATTACCACGTAACATAATCTGCACGAGCGAGTATCTCGTGGGAAACCTGTGCAGTATCACAATATTTGCAAAGCCAATTACAACTCAGCTGGGAAACGAAGGAGTATTAACAAGACTGATTAGCATGCAAAAAGAAACCATTTTTCAATTGCTTTGAAAAATTTGTGCTGCTTCGTACAAAATTATGTTGTTGAGCAACGCAATTATTGTTTTTTGGAATTTTTACTGGACTTGTTTCTTAATTACTTGATTGAATCGTACGACGATCCGCGTATCGATAAATATGCTTACAGCACCTGTCGCATCCCAGAGAAAATCCAGCAAGTTTTCAAAAAAGACGTAAAAATAATAAGTAAGCCTAAGCAAAAAAAAATTGTTGCTCCAAAAGGCGTAGAGGTTGGTGTACATATACAGCAATTGATACAGATTTAATAAAAGGTGAATGTGAAATACTTCAGTCTGTTTTATCGTTTTTCAGTACTCTTATATCTGGCTACAATTATAAACAGAGAAAAAGTAAAAGAACGAATAACTTAGCGACCTCGTTTAGTTCGGATTGTATTAACAGCGTAACAAACGGCGAGATCCAACCCTCTAAGCAAATCACGCTTGGCAGTGCTATTAAAAGTCTGACCAGTAACAAGAAGGTGTTGCAAATTTTGTACAAATATGGGCATATTGTAGTTACGATACCCTACGTTTCTTGGAAACTGCGGTACTAACGACACTTGCCGAACGCAGAACGATATGTTTTAATATTGTTCGCGAACAAGGCCTTTCAACAAACACTGCTTTCTACAACTTTGAGAGGTTTATCGAAACAACGAGAGCAAAGGTAACAATGAATGACACTGTTGGCATTGTCATACAAGATGAGGTTGGCCAAGATCAATGTCAAGTTCCAGCTGCAGCAGTCAATTCGATGTCCAACGACGGCCAAGCTGTGAGTGCAGGAAATGCTAGCGAAGTATCTGATGATCTTGATGGTTCTGAGGAAAGCACTAGTACGTTGCGCAAAAAGAGGCAACGAAGTTTCCACTCGACGATTGCAGAAATTCCAACATACACAAAAAAACCAAAAATGATGGAAACTTTGTTGCCATTCAACAGTCCGCTGTATTCAATTCCATCTGACCTTCATTCGATTAAAAAAATAGACGCTCTGTGGGTTTTGTCACATTTTAAAGGCCTTCGGACACCACAGTGGGTAGGTTTCAATGCGAGACTATTCCCTGGCAATCTAAAAAAACAGATTGTCTCGTACATGACGCCAATCAACTAATCACCCATAAACAGAGCAGTTGTGCTAGAAACGATGCGGCGAGCGCAGCAAATCGCCAAAGAATGCAACGAGCCGTAGGCTCAAGTGACTTATGACCTGGGGATTGCCAAAATTGCAATGCCACTACAGAGTACCGAAAAGCCCGAGTTTCATAATGTTTTCATACACTTGGGCGGATTCCACATAGAAATGGCATTTTTCAAGGCCATTGGATCGTTCATTGATGGCTGCGGTTTGACTACGGTAATGGTGGAGCCGGAATTACTAGGCACAGGTGCAGTGGGCACTTTTATTTCAGGCAAGAATTTTAGCCGCTGCAAGCGCTTACATACTCTAGCATGTCTCTGTCTGCAGCTACAAGAATTTGAATTATTTATCAAAAAAACAGGAATTGAGATTAACGAGTCAGTGGCGGCTTACCTACTGGAATTGCAAACCAAGCAATTGAATAACGACATAATCGATAATGTATGCGTCGATACGATTGTTTCTCAATTTGTGTTGTTTTACCAGGAAGTTATACATGGTTCTTGTGGGAAAACTGCACAGTTTTATGCTATTTACATAGAACTAATTAACTATTATTTTTTATTCAAACGAAGTATCAGAACAAACAACTTCGATTTGTATGTGTTTGCAAGTGCAAAAATTAACAACTTGTTTTTTACATTCAACCACATAAACTATTCACGGTGGCTGTCGTGGTATAACAATGCTCTTCTGTGCATCGATGAGACTCACCCTGGTCTAAAGGACGTGCTCATGTTCAGCGTCAAACGAATGGAAAAAAACTTTTTTCGAATTCCGGGCGATCTCACTTTGGAGCAAACCATCAATAACGATGCCTCGCGAAGATATGCCGTCATGCAACTTACAAACTCAATCAGTGCACGTATGGGTACGAATATAAAATTCAAAAAAGCATTGGTGGAATTCATAATAGATTATTGGGGTCAGCCAGATGCTGCGAATATTCTGAAGAGCAAGACGGCTTATATTTCTGTTGATAAGTGCTACAAACATACTGCCAATAATAACATTGTCAGCATTCAACACATGCTCCAGTATAAGTGCGAAGGTCATGAAGAAGCCGTTACAAAAATTTTGCCTTTTTTTTGGCCCAAATCAGCAGTGCTTCAAACGTTGTCGTCCGTTGCAATGACACAGACGTACTTATAATATGTTTAGGTAATATGCCACATTTTCAGGAATCTATGAACGTTTGGCTGCAGTTTGGTACCAGGAACAACGAACGGTTCATTAACGTGTCTCGCATTTACGAGGAACTAGGGGCGCAAATATGCTCGGCTCTACCAGCATTGCATGCCCTCACCAGCTGTGATTACAACCCGTTATTTTATAAAAAAGCAAAAAGTAAGCCATTTACTATCTTGAAAAGCAGCCCGGAATTCCAGCGAGCACTTAGCGATATTGAAAACGAGCAGAACCACACTACCATTGAAAAATTCGTTTGTAAAATATATGCTACTAAGACAAACGGATTAAAAAATATTGGTAACTATTTTGTAAGCAGTTTCTTTTACTTATATTTTACGTGGACTATCCTCAACAAACGTATATAAACTTTCAGAGTCAGTGAATGAAGTGAGGTGCCATTTATTTTTGAGGAGTTACTCCTCGTCCGAAGACAGTGATTCTTTTAAAAAGAACACCTTAAATTTTGATGCGTGCCTGACCCCTCCTTGCGCCAGGGAACTTCATCTGCATATTCGACGGTCAACATATATTTCGGTCTGGTGAAATAACGCGCACCTGTCAAAGCCATCGTCGCTCGATCCCCTAGAGTACGGCTGGAAGTTATCTCCTACAGGAAAATACCAATTGCACTGGTTTGATGGCCCAGAAATGCCAGCGCTTGTTGACGACTTTCTCATCGAATCTGATAATGGTACTTATTTTTTTAAATTTATTTTTGAAAGAAGGCGAAGTAAGAGTATTGAAGCAGCTTTTTCAAGAGCACAGCATATAATTATTTATTAATAATTTTTACTAACAGATGAAGACGACGTCGAAGACATCGTTACTGTTGAGGATGATAACGACAGCTTAGATGAGGATGAGGATGAGGAGGACGAGGGGGCTATCGATCCAGAAATTATTTTTAGTTTTGAAGAGGATGTTTCAGATGAATAACTAAATATGAAAAGAATATATATGTTTTTCTAAGAGTTTCGTATAAAATTAATTATGATCAAATGTTTTTTTTGTTTTCATTTGCATAAAGATTAATAAAAAATTTTTTTTATTTTGATAAACGTGTACATATAATTTTCTCTACTGAAAAGTAATGTATATAGTATCGTAAAGAGCAGCACTGCAAACCAACGTACTTACACGAAACTGTGACAGTCAGCAAATTCTTAATCCTTTCAATTCTTAAACCTTTCCGCGTCCGGTGACACGTCTGGGAAAAATCAAGCACCTTTGAATAAGCCTACATTACGTGACAAAAATTTCCCAGACGTTTACTGATTGTTCAATTATCGATTTTTTTTGACACAATAAAAATGTAAAGACAGGAATCTGGGTTCGTTGAACAAGTCTGGCAACTAATTTTTTCTTACACTATAAACATATATTTTCTACCACTGGACTCCCCATACGTTTGCTAATCGTACTTAGATGATCGGTATCGTTGCACGATCGAAAATTTAAAAAAAAAAACAAAAATCGAACCTACACGTCTGGGAGGCTGTGTACACCACTGAAAAGATAAAATGTAACGTATGCAGTCGTTTCCAGACGTGAACCGAGTGTTTTTAATAACCGATTTCTGATACATCGACTGGTGCCCAGTTTCGCAGCTGGTGCGCCTTCTACACGTCTAAGACTGCTTTCTGATATGTTTTTTGCTCCTAAAGTTTAGTAATATTGAATCCCAGACGTGAACTCATTGAAAATAATGAGTTATTTGCATTACAAATTGAAAGTTTAATTAATTATTGTTCTGCTCCGGAATCAACCGTAACAATTATTCTAACTTATATTTTATATACTTTAGCAAAGGTGTATACGATTCCCAGACGTGAACTAATTGTTATCACCGATCTGCCCCGTGCTACCGGTCTTTTTATCAAAAGAAGATCAGATTGATTATACCATTTTCTTCTTATTTGTTATCTTCCACAAAAAAAGTATTGTTTGATTTATACTATAAGAAACTAAGTACCTTAAAGTAAATTCTGAAATGTTTTTGAAGCATATTATTAGTACATCATCGAGTCCTGACAAGTTTAATACTAATGCATGTTCCGTAATCGAGAGAGCGAACGTTTTTAGGCTTGGTTAGACAGCAGACTTTATCACGGTGTCTTATGCACATACACGTGCTCCCCTTCACCTCCCCGTAAGACCGACCCAACTCCCTTAAAAAGGAAACCAGAGAGACCTAAAATAATTCTATGTTTAGAAAATAATCATTGAAGTGCTTTTTAATATCTGTTACATGGATTTATAAAAGCAAACATAATAATTTTAAAAATAATAAGTCTTATCTCAAAGGTAAAGCTAAATATTCTAGCTATAAATTAATTTTCTTTCTATTCTCTGATTTATCATATATTATGAGAGTAATTGTCACATAACCAAAACCTATATTCTTATTATTAATTTTGAGATAAGTGCAAATTAGTCATAAGGATGAGTAAATTTTAATATTAAATCTTACTAATATATAAAACCGTTGTAATTGCTAACTGCGAGAACTACTGAACCGATTTTGCTAAAATTTTGCATACCGATTCTTGACACTTCCTAGATAGTTTTAGTATAGTTTTTATCCTGAAAAATTTAATAACATTAGTAATAAATAAGCTAAAAGTTTTGCAAAAATATGCCAGCTTTTCACTTTAGTTCAGTAGGATCCACTAAGTGTTGTTATAATCGGAGCATCTCACTATTTTCGGCCGTCGTCTACAGGCAAGTCATCGAGATGCATCGATAATGTAGGTGATAGTCGTGCACCTGGATATCTCAGTTACCGACAACGCTCTTCTCAAACGGGCAGGTGACCTAGATCTACTTTCACCCTGAATCTCTAGAATTGATGAGTGCTACTAATGGATAATTTATTGCAACCGGTAACGTCTCTGGTGGAATACTAGAAGACATGTTTAGCTAAAGCACAACCTGCTCCAACACTTCAGAGTTATGGGGCCGTTTTACCATCCGGCCTGGAGCGGCCATAGAATCTTTTACTTCAAATGCAAGCCAGGAAAGACAGTGCTGAATAATACGGGCAGTCATAACGGCCTCCTTCTTAGTGGTCATTCCAATAGCATACCTACAGCAGAGATGAGTTATAAGGAAAATTGCCAGTGCCTATGTTAAAGAGTGTGCCAATGTTTCAGCGCTGATTTGAGCGCCAATCCATCGTGACCAGCAAAGGAAGCGTGCACATTTTTTCTATTGGCTAGCGGCTTGTGGGCTCGGCTCACGAAAAGAGGTAAGGGTAGATGAGTGAGGGAGACATGAGAATCTAAGTGTGTGCATCGGTGATGAAGAGAGGAGAAGCTGAACCTATATGTATATGCGTACAACAGGCAATATATCTATAGCTATAGTTGTACACTGCTCGTACGGAAAAGAGCTGCACGTATTATTTTCTTGCTTTTCCTCCCTGAAAGAAAGATACGCTTTTTAAATGCAGTTGATCATTCGTTTAACTATAATAAACAAAAACATAATTGTCAGGTTGTTAGCAATTTTTTTTTCATTTTTCAAGAAATAACAAGCTAAACGCAATTAACATATTATCATGCTTTATTCATAAATTAACGCCTTTATCCCAATGATCTGGTGCGCTCAATTGTTCTTTACTTTTACGATAAGTGAAATTATTAAATAATAAATAAAGGCATTCACCACAACGACACAAAAAGCTCAAATGTTTTTTGTACAAAGTGATATTATTTACTAATTTACTGAACACCTTTATTGGTTGATTTATATTTTTTTACCATTAATACATAGCTTATTGGCAATAATACGATAAAGCTTCAATTAAATCTCAAGCTTCGAAACTTTACGATAAACATATGTAACTTTTGTTCTCATCATACCCTAAGCGTTGATAGCTCAGATGGCTAGAGCAGAAGGGTATATTTAAGTTTTGCGGCTCCGAGTTCTAATCTCACTTGGAGCAAATTTTTTTTTTTTTTTTTATTCCAACATTACTTTGAATGTTTAATACTTTTTGTTTTATAATTACTTACGTATTTTTTTTTATCAGTAGCTCAAAAGATTTTTTTTTTTCCAAGATCGGTACACGATCCAAAAAAATTTTTTTTCCATTCATGGCTAAAAAAATTACTAGACGCATCAAGTAAAAATTTTTCAAGTGCAGTTGATCATTTCTTTAACATTAAAAAAAAAAACATTATTGTCAAGTTATTAAAACTTTTTTTTCCACTTTTCAAAAAATGACAAGCTCAACGCAATGAACGTATGTTTTTGCTTTATGATTGAACGAGCGCCTTTATCCCAATAATCTGGTGCGCTCAATTGTTCTTCACTTTTACGATAAGTAAAATTATTAAATAATAAATGAAGGCATTCACCACAACGACACAGTACGCTCAAAAACTTTTTGTACTAAGTAATATTATTTACTAATATACTGAACACCTTTACTAGAACACTACATTGCACTGATATCTTTATTTGTTAATTTATGTTTTTTCACCATAAATACATAGCTTAATGGCAATAATACGATGAAGCTTAAATTAAAGCTCAAGCTTCAAAACCTTACGATAAACATATGAGACTTTTGAACTGATCATACCCTAAGCGTTAATAGCTCAGATGGCTAAAGCACAAGGGTGAATTTTAGTTTTGTGGCTCCCGGTTCTAATCTCACGTGGAGCAAATTTTCTTTCGTTTTTTTTTTTTTTATTACAACATTACTTTCAATGCTTTTTTTTTTCATAATTACTTACGTATTTTGTTTTATCAGTAAATAAAAAGTTTTTTTTTGCAATATTAATACACGATCCAAGATAATTTTTTTTCTATTCATGGCTAAAAAAATTATTTAACGCATCAAGTAAGAACTTTTTAAGTGCAGTTACTCATTCATTCAACAACAAAAAGAAAAACATAATTGTTTAGTTATTAAAATTTTTTTTCTCACTTTTCAAAAAATGACAAGCTCAACGCAATTAACATATGTTTTTGATTTATGATTAAACGAGCGCCTCTATCCCAATAATCTGGTGCGCTCAATTGTTCTTTACTTTTACGATAAGTAAAATTATTAAATAATAAATAAAGACATTCACCACAACGACACAGTACGCTCAAAAATTTTTTGTACTAAGTAATATTATTTACTAATATACTGAACACCTTTATCGGAACGCTCCATTGCACTGTTATCTTTATTTGTTAATTTTTATTTTTTCACCATTAATACATAGCTTAACGGCAATAATACGATGAAGCTTAAATTAAAGCTCAAGCTTCAAAACTTTACGATAAGCATATGTAACTTTTAAACTAATCATACCCTAAGCGTTAATATCTCAGATGGCTAAAGCACAAGGGTAAACTTTAGTTTTGTGGCTCCCAGTTCTAATCTCACGTGGAGCAAATTTTCTTTTATTTTTTTTTATTTATTCCAACATTACTTTCAATGTTTTTTTTTTTTTTATAATTACTTACGTATTTTGTTTTATCAGTGAATAAAAAGTTTTATTTTTGCAATATTAATACACAATCCAAGATAATTTTTCTTCCATTCATGGCTAAAAAATTATTTACCGCATCAAGTAAGAACTTTTCAAGTGTAGTTGATTATTTATTTAACACTTAAAAGAAAAACATAATTAGTAAGTTATTGAAATTTTCTTTCTCACTTTTCAAAAAATGACAAGCTCAACGCAATTAACATATTATTATGCTTTATTAATAAACGAGCGCTTTTATCTCAAAAATCTAGTACGCTCAATTGTTTTTCACTTTTACGATAAGTGAAATTATTAAATAATAAATAAAGGCATTCACCACAACGACACAGAACGCTCAAAAATTTCTTGTACTAAATAATATTATTTACTAATATACTGAACACCTTTACCCAAACGCTCCATTGCACTGATATCTTTATTTGTTAATT
>NW_019379917.1:34465-78608 GCF_000648655.2 Copidosoma floridanum
AAATACGTAAGTAGATATGAGAATCTAAATGTGTGCATCGGTGATGGAGAGAGGAGAAGCTAAACCTATATGTATATGCATACAACGGGCTATATATCTATAGCTATAGTTGTACACTACTCATACGGAAAAGAGCTGCGCGCATTACTTTTCTCGCTTTTTGTCCTTGAAAGAAAGATAAGCTTTTTGAATGCAGTTTATCATTTATTCAACTATGAAAACAAAAACATAATTGTCAGGTTATTAACAATTTTTTTTCACTTCTCAAAAAATGACAAACTCAACGCAATTAACATATTATTTTGCTTTATTAATGAATGAGCGCCTCTATCCCAATAATCCAGTGCGCTTAATTGTTCTTCACATTTATGATAAGTGAAATTATTGAATTATAAATGAAGGCATTCACCACAACGACACAGTGTGCTCCAAATATTTTTCGTACTAAGTAATATTATTTACTAATATGCTGAACGCCTTTACCCAAACGCCCCATTGCGCTGATATCTTTATTGGATAATTTATATATTATTACTATTAATACATAGCTTAACGGTAATAATACGATGAAGCTTCAATTAAATCTCAAGCTTCGAAACTTAACGATAAACATATGTAACTTTTAGCCATCTGTTACTCTAAGCTTTGATAGCTCAAGTGGCTAGAGCAGGAGGGCAAATGTTTGTTTTGAGGCTCCAGGTTCTAATCTTACTCGGTGCAAATTTTTTTTTTTTTTTATTACAACATTACTTTCAATGCTTTTTTTTTTTTATAATTACTTACGTATTTTGTTTTATCAGTGAATAAAAAGTTTTATTTTTGCAATATTAATACACGATCCAAGATAATTTTTCTTCCATTCATGGCTAAAAAATTATTTACCGCATCAAGTAAGAACTTTTCAAGTGTAGTTGATTATTTATTTAACACTTAAAAGAAAAACATAATTAGTAAGTTATTGAAATTTTCTTTCTCACTTTTCAAAAAATGACAAGCTCAACGCAATTAACATATTATTATGCTTTATTAATAAACGAGCGCTTTTATCTCAAAAATCTAGTACGCTCAATTGTTTTTCACTTTTACGATAAGTGAAATTATTAAATAATAAATAAAGGCATTCACCACAACGACACAGAACGCTCAAAAATTTCTTGTACTAAATAATATTATTTACTAATATACTGAACACCTTTACCCAAACGCTCCATTGCACTGATATCTTNGCTTACCGACTACGCTTTGTAAATTCATTCCTTGTAAAGTTGGGTGATTTTGTTAGATATTTAAATTTTTTAATAAAAATATAATATCATTAGTGGGGAAAATGCTAATTACCATTTCATCCTTTTTTAGATGGCTATAAAACTATTATTGATGAAGTTAAAAATCAACCAAAAGTAATTTAATAGTACTAAGTTATTTTACACTATTCTAACAAAATGGTTATGATCTCACTTCGATGAGGATCACACCTTTTACAACCCAATTAATAATTGTGTTAAACTTATTCAAACAATTAATTAAACTATTAGAAACCAGGAAAATTTTTGAAAACACTTTTTATCAAATGATTTTTCATTGCTATTCCAAGTTAAACACTAGTTTATTGATAAAACGCTCAGTTAACTGGAGAGTAAAGTATGGCATCTCTTAACATAAAGGAAGCCATGAAAACATTAGTAAAATAAAAGGCAAGGTATTAAGTATTGAGGACTTAAAAATTTTTTTCCTATGTTAGAACTAAATTTTGCCTATTATATAGATATAACTTATGTTGTACAAGTTCTTAGACTAATTTTGATGATTCAGATCAAAAAATTGTTTTTAAATCCATACGACATTTACCAAANAGCTATACCCGTGTATACGCACATATTCCTTCCCCCTCTACTAGGTACCTATCGTACGCACAATTTGGTCTTCTCCTCCGCTGCTGAAACGTGCGTATAGTTCGGCTGATTTGCCGCGACGGGGTGCTCAAAACAGTAAAAAAAAAGCGACACACTCTCTACCATTGGCGCTGGCAGTCTCCCTTCTAATCTCTGGCTGAACTCTTTGCCGTTGATCGGGAGCTGTCCTCCCAAAAAGCTGCTTCCGGAGGCTGTCCCCCCTCGCAGGTCACGGGAGCTGTCCTCCCAAGTGACACTACATGTGCTGCTTAGGCAACGCCTGAGACGCTGTTCTTCTTGTGTCTAAAGTTGCCAGGCCACGCGGTGGCCATCCGCCATATTACCACACTCTCGAGCCCAAGTAAATTGACGAGCAACGTCCATCTGTCTTTTGGCCAAGCAGAGATCTTAAGCCAACCCGAGCAGCGGTCATCATCATCATTCGCGCACAAGACCTTCGTATACAAGGTACAGGCCGACACCATATCTCTCGCCGCATCACCACAGCGCGTGCCCACGTATGCGTTCCCTTGTCTCGCGTGATTCGACGCCATTTTGCCAACGTACAAGATACGCACAACGATAGCTATGTCCCAAGCGTTTACGTGGTACAGACTATATATATGCATATATTTCACCTTTTAACTTAATATTGTATTTTCGCCTCACGCTCCATGGGGGTGCTTTGTGACTGGTGATTGAGCGTTTATTATTCAACTATTTGATTAATTTTGTTTGTGTGCTGCTGGTATGTTGCGTTTGAATGGGCTGCGTTACTTTTTCAATTTAATTGTTCCTTATTTAGTTTGCCCGCTATATAGTGTTTTACGTTGGCGCTATTATTAACTGTTGTCACTATTTACCCGATAAGTGTGCGATTATCTTACTTTACAATAAAATGTTGGTAAAATAAATGTTATGAATTTGATGTAAATTTAACTATGCTTAACTTATTCAACCTGTACGCTCTAACCAGTTCTTTTCTTCTTCCTTTCAAACGTGCATTATTAACATTTCGGTGCCCTGGGTGAGGAACTCACAACCAAAGAACGAGTAAATTCGTCAGGGCGTACCAGGCGTTAGCGTGCGGTTATATTGCGTAACAATTTTCTTGATTCAAGGAATTGGTGCATGGCGCTCTCTCTTTCTCATCTGACGTTTATATTATTAACTCTTACCCCCTTGCCTGATAGGTTGTGCAGCCCACGTTAAGCTTTATTATTGAATCATAGTCGCTGCCATATTATATCAAAATCAGGCACAGCATGGAATTCTTTACCTCAAAAAGGCTAGTTTTACTGCAAAAAGATCGGTTTTCAGAAATGGGACAAATAAAGGCCCTTTTCGATGCGATCGATCAAGAATCTATTACCAAGAATATGATTACGTCACGAATAACAGCGCTTAATCGTGTGTGCGATGAAGCTCGAACTGTCCATGCTGATATCGTCGTGCGCGAAGATGCTGAGTCGGACCCTTATGTCGCTTCGAAAAAATTTACTTTACAACAGAGCATTTACGAGGGTTACCTCAACAAGTTACTGACAGTCCTCACTGGTTTAGAGGAGGCCGAAAGATCAAATCGCCCCCCACGGAACGACCCTAACGTATCGGTTAACATCGACCCTCAATTAGGAAAATTACCAAATCTTGCCCTTCCGTCTTTCTCGGGGAAGTACGAAGATTGGGAAAGTTTTTTGGGCCTGTTTGTATCTCTCGTTCATGAGATCGATTACATTTCTGATGTCAATAAATTACAGTATCTCAAGTCATGCCTTACTGGAAATGCTGCGGATCTCGTGAAGGACGTGACGCTCAAAGGGGACAACTATTCTCCGATGCAGCGCAGAGAATTGTGATAGCCTTGGAGAATTTGAAGATGCCGGTAAAGCACTGGAATGTTTGGCTGGTTCACCTCTTTTTTAGCCGACTAGTCCTTGTCTCACGTAAGGCGTGGGAGTTGAAATTGAGCGTCAGGGATCGCCGGACGGTGACTAGGGCTGGCGATAACCTCCCAAGTAATCAGGATAGATTTTCCACCTTTAAAGAGTTCATCGATTTTGTATAGAATCGGATCCAAGGACTGTCCATGTTAGGGGCGGAACCTGGTCTAGAAAGAAAAACAAACGCGGTTAAGGCCAGCATCGTTCCCGCAAGGCGCACTTTTCTCAGAAAACAAATAAAACCCATAGTCCGAACTGTTCGGTCTGCTTGAGCGTTCATCAAATCTGAAAGTGCCCTAAGTTTAAGTCAAGGTCTGTCCACGAACGAAAAAATAATGCACGGCAATTCGGGCTGTGCTTCAATTGTTTAGGCAACCATCATTTTGTACGACCTATTGCGGCAAGGTGGGTGGCGCTAATCTCCGTCGGCCGTGTCCAAGCTCTGCATGCCACTTATGAGGATACCTTGAGCGATCTGTTACAGAAGTTTTGGCTGGTTAAAGGGTTTTCCGAAGCTTATCAGTCTGGGAAGCCTGAGAAGAATGGATTTAAGTTTTGTGGCTCCATGTTCTAATCTCACTTGGAGCAAATTTTTTTTTTTTTTATTATTACAACATTACTTTAAATGTTTAAAATTTTTTTTTTCTAATGATAACTTACGTATTTTATTATATCAATAACTGAAAAGATTTTTTTTTTCCATTATTGGTACACGATCCAAGAAAATTTTTTTTTCATTCATGGCTAAAAAAATTATTTGACGCATCAAGTTAAAACTGTTAAAGTGCAGTTGATCTTTTATTTAACAACAAAAATAAAACCGTAGTTGTCAAGTTATAAAAATTTTTTTTTTTACTATTTAAGAAATGACAAGCTCATCGCAACTAACATATTATTATGCTTTATTAATGTTATTTGTTAATT
Source organism: Copidosoma floridanum (assembly GCF_000648655.2). Next base: position 39,225 of record NW_019379917.1, read on the forward strand.
TACATTTTTTTACGATTAATACATAGCTTAACGCCAATAATACCATAAAGCTTGAATCAAATCTCAAGCTTCGAAACTTTACGATAAACATGTGTAACTTTTAGTCTTATCCCCTAAGCGTTAATAGCTCAAATGGCTAGAGCAGGAGGGTGAATTTTAGTTATGTGGGTCTAGGTTCCAATATCACTCGGTGCAATTTTTTTTTTTTTCTTATTGTTACAACCCTATTTTAAATGTTTCAATCTTAATTTTTATAATTACTTACGTATTTTGTCTTACTAGTGACCAAAAACTTTTTTTTTAATTACTTTTTATGAAGAAGTAATTATCAAAAAAGAAAGCCATTAGAGCTTTGTTTGTGGTAATACCTGTAATAAGTTATTATGAAGAAATGCACGTTTTCTTTGTAGTTTTTCTAGGCTTGAGACCAGCACACTAAATGTGGTCACATTACGCGCGCGTTTTGTTTTTTTTTTTTTTTTTTTNGTACGCTCAAATATTTTTTGTACTAAATAATATTATTTACTAATATACTGAACACCTTTACCCAAACGCTCCATTGCACTGATATCTTTATTTGTTAATTTATATTTTTTTATCATTAATACATAGCTTAACGGCAATAATACGATAAAGCTTAAATCAAATCTCAAGCTTCGAAACTCTACGATAAACATACGTAACACTTAGTCTCTGTTCATAATGCACATTTGAAAGGAAGAAGGAAAGAACTGGTTAGAGCGTACAGGTCTAATGAGTTAAGCATAGTGAAATTTACATCAAATTCATAACATTTATCTTACTGACATTTTATCGTAAAGTGAGATAATCGCACGCTTATCGAGTAAATAGTGACAACAGTTATTAATAGCGCTGACGTAAAACACTATATAGCGGGCAAACAAAATAAGGCACAATTAAATTGAAGAAGTAACGCAGCCTATTCAAACGCAACATACCAGCAGCTCACGAACGAAATCAATCAAATAGTAAAATAATAAACGCTCAATCACCAGTCACAAAGCACACCCACGAAGCACGAGGCGAAAGTACAATATTAAATTAAAAGGTGCAATGTATGCATATATATAGTCTGTACCACGTGAACGCTTGGGAGGTAGCTATCGTTACGTGTATCTTGTACGTTGGCAAAATGGCGTCGAAGCGCGCGAGACGAGGGAACGCATACCTGGGCACGCGCTGTGGTGATGCGGCGGGAGATATGGTGTCGGCCTGTACCTTGTATACGAAGGTCTTGTGCGCGAATGATGATGATGACCGCTGCTCGGATTGTCTTGAGATCTCTGCTTGGCCAAAAGACAGATGGACGTTGCTCGTCAATTCACTTGGGTTCGAGAGTGCGGTAATATGGCGGATGGCCATTGCGTGGCCTGGAAACCTTAGACACAATAAGGACAGCGTCTCAGGCGTCGCCTATGCAGCACATGTAGTGTCACTTGGGAGGACAGCTCCCGTGGCCTGCGAGTAGGGACAGCCTCCGGAAGCAGCTCTTTGGGAGGACAGCTCCCGATCAACGGTAAAGAGTTCAGCTATTTGTTTCCAAGGGCGCAAAATAGCAAAAAAGTGCGTTCACGCGTGATACGTTTCTTTCGTATCGATTTTGGTGTGCTCCGTTATACGGCTACAGCTCCTGCTTGCTCGAATTTAGGTTACGACTGCCAGTCCCCCACGCATTCTTCCTTCTCTTTCTCTCTCTCTCCTCCCTTTCTTTTTTCAGTCCTACCTAGCCCCTCCTACCCATTCGCTTTGTTGCCTGCTCTTCCTTCTCTAACCCGAACATGCCACCCGCCTATTCACCAGAGGTGAATATTCAATTAACAATGTTATTTGGTGAGGTACGGTCTTCGGTACCCTCCATCCGCAGTGGACAGAGGCGAGACACATGTCTTCTGAAAATACTCGTGGATGTTCTGACGGAAACAACTCGAATGTGACTATCCGGACCTAGGTGGATTTCAATAATTCGGCCCAAGGGCCATTTCGATGGTGGGTAGCGCTCGTCACGGACTAGGACCATATTTCCGACTGCCATATTTTCCGTTGCTGACCTCCATTTATTGCGCTCCTGTAGCTGATGTAAGCACTCGTTGGACCAAAGTTTCCAGAAGACGTTTTTTAACCGCTGAACTATCTGGAACCGAGTAAGGCGGTTCTGTGGCAGATCAGGCTGATCCTCGTCGGGAACGAGGATCGAAGCTTCCCCTTTTAGGAAATGCCCTGGGGTTAAGGCGTGTAGATCGGTTGCGTCAACACTGAGTGGGGTTCACGGACGAAAATTGAGGCACGATTTAATCTCGGTCAGGAGCGTGTATAACTTCTCATAGGTAAGTACGTGTTCCCCTATAGATCGCTTAAGGTGGTGTTTAGTGGACTTTATCCCTGTTTCCCAGAGACCTCCGCAATGAGGGGAGCTGGAGGGAATGAAAGATCAGGTGGTGCCGTCGTTGGCCAATGCCTCCGCTGATGCCCGATAGAATTCCGATGCTCTGTGGAACATTGCCCTTAAGTCCTTGTCTGCCCCATGGAAAGTTGTGGCGTTATCACTGTAAAGTCGCTGACAGTGACTACTTCGACTGACAAACTGACGGAAGGCAGAAGCAAAACTGATGGACGTAAGATCACTCACGAGCTCAAGATGCACTGCTTTGGTACCGAAACACACAAAGAGGACTATGTACCTCTTTGAAGTACAGTTTCCCCGTATCTTGCTGGGTCGTACTGAAACAGGGCCCACGTAATCTAAACCTGCGTTTCGGAAAGGATGGGCCGCCGTTACACGTCACTTGGAAGATCTCCCATCATCTGGTGAACAAGACGTGACTTTACCTTCTGACACGTAATACAATGTCGAACCTTCGACTTTACTAACCGACTCCTATCTGTCAACCAGATCATCTGAGAGACGGTGCTAGAAGTCAAGGTGGGCCCTCCGTGAAGGCAGGTGTGGTGAGCATGTCTAACGAAGAGACGAGCTAGAGTGGAGCGACCCGCTACGATTGGGGGATGCTTCCCTTCAACTGGCAGAGGCGCATGTTCAAGACGCCCACCTACCCGCAGGATGCCCAAGTTGTGATCGTAAACGGGTTTAGTTTGCTCAAGAAGTGGTTCTTGGGTAGGTGTTTGCCGCACGACATCGTTAGTAGTTGATCCTTGAAAAAATGCGCTTGTGAAAGCAGTATGGCTGAGGCTCTGGCCTGTGATAACTCCGCTGCCGTCAGAAATGCCGGTAAAGGGGGTAGAGCGGACTTTCTCAGTCGAAGCAGTTTTAAAGGCCGTAAGCAGTACGCTAGGACTCGAACTAACCGTGTCAGGGTAGAGAATCTGATGAGGATATCCGATTCGGGAGGGGCCGGAGGAGTTGGTCGGGTGGTCAGCACGCGCATCTGTCCAGCCTTTGTCAGCCAAAGCTCCCTATCTTGATCGAGCCAGCTCGGACCGAACCACCATTGTCAAAAATTGGCTAATTCAGTGGGCTTAGAGCCCCACGAAGCTATGTCAGTAGCATTTTCCTTGGACGGGACGTGGGACCAAGTGGCAGCCAGAAGCTCCGTTTGAGTAAACGCCACCCTGTTTGCAACAAAGGTCTTCCACTGGCGGGGATGCTTATTCAACCAATCCAAAACTAACTGACTATCAGTCCAGGCGTAGAACTTCAGCTGTTGAAAGAAGTGAGATTTTTTGAGGTGCTGAATAAGCGAGACGAGAAGAGCTGCTGCGCACAATTCAAGATTAGGAATGCTAATAGTATTCACGGGGGTGACCTTGGTCTTGGACATTAACAGGTGAGTATGACATCCGCCTTCCCCCGTAGTCACTCTTAGATACACTACGGCGGCGTACCCTCTCTTTAATGCATCGGAAAAACCATGTAGCTCATGTTTTTGCCCTGGAGAGGTCCCAACCCATCGAGGAATAGTTATGTCTGATATGTCAGAGATAGAGCTGATATAAAAAAGGTTGGGGTTAAACTTGAACTCGTCCTTCACTGGATTTCACCGTAGCCCTAGGGTCTTCACAGTTTGGCTCTCGTCGATTTGAGTGACTGCATCTCGCGAGAGCAACTCGGTCTGATTAGCGGCCCATTTATCCAATGCCATGCCTGCGGATTTGAATATTGAGACTAGCTCGTTCCTTTTATTTTTGGCTCCAGAGAGAGTATCGTCCCCCACAAACATATCGTCCATGTAAACGTTTTCTTTTTGAATCTTAGCTCCGAGGGAAAACCTGGAAATCTCGTCATCAGCAAGTTGTAACAGGGTACGTATGGCCAAGAGCGGCGCACAATTCGTACCGTATGTCACCGTAGTAAGTCGATAATCGATGGGACTACTTTCCTGATCCGGGAACCACACGATCCACTGTTGATCTTGATGAGCGCGGTTAACCCAAATCTGCCGGAACATTTTTACTATATCGGCTGTGAATACGAATTGATACCTACGCCAATCGAGCAGCAGAAGCGAAAGGTCGGTCTGCAAAGGGGGGCCTGGGAGCAGGTTGTCGTTCAGACAGTGATTGTGTGTTTTCCTAGCCACATCAAAAACTACCCGAACTTTTCGGTGAGCGTTAGATCCAGTCACAACAGCCTGGTGAGAAAGGTACTAAGCCTGTGAGTCGCCAATCTCAGTGGATGATATGCGAGTCATGTGACCAAGGACTTCGTTACATTCCACAAATTCTCTATGTTGGGTGGACAACCATGGGTCCTTAGTGAATCGCCGATGCTGACTTGACAGAGCGGTAATCGCTGTTTTCCTAGTTTCTCTGCCTAGAGGGGGAATCCCCTCTCTCAAGAGCAGTTACACAGTGTAACGACCTTCGATGTCTCGTGAATGGGTGGTCTGATATTGGTGTTCACAATTTTCGTCCTAGGGCTTCCCAGACTGATGAGCTTCGGAAAACCCTTCAACCAGCCAAAAATTCTGTAACAGATCGCTCAAGGTATCCTCATAAGTGGCATGCAGAGCTTGGACACGGCCGACGGAGATTAGCGCCACCCGCCTTGCCACAATAGGTCGTACGGGACCTGATATGATCCATCCCAGGCTAGTGTTTTGAGCGGTTAAACTTGTGGGTGAAGCACGCCTAAGGCCCGACCTTAGAAGCCTGCCGTAGACATCGGCTCCGAGGATGAGATCTACAATTCCCTTGCGCATGAACATCGGGTCTGCTAAATCTAGTCCATCCAGAACCTGAGGGGGTAGTTCAGGGAGGTCCAGTTCTGGAATATAAGACATCAGGAATATAACATCAAGGTGGAAACTGGGAGAAACGGTGGATCGAATCTTGACCGTCACGAGAGCCCTGGCTACTGCTGCTTGCGAGTTTTCCACCCCTTAAAGCGCCACCTTAATAGGCGTTCTCGGTAAATTCAGCTATTGAGCTAAAGATTCCGTTACGAAGGAGGTTTCGGCTCCTTGATCTAACAAGGCTCTAGCCCTTGAAGTGTATCCACTAGGGCCGGCTACGTCAACCTGGGCAGTGGCTAGGATCACAAGAGAGTTCACCATTGGGAAGCTCGTTGTAACGGTATTTGCTTTGATTCAAGAGCCCCCCGTGGCAAAGTCGGAAGGTTTGCGTTCTGGCAATGGTCGATTGGAGTCAAAGTGCCTTGAAGGGTCTTTATAGAGAACGGTGTGATGCTTCTCTTTACACGTTACGCATCGAACAAGAGATTTACACGCTTCAACATGATAATTGACTAAACAATTAAAGCACTGCCCGAATTGCCGTGCATTATTTTTTCGTTCGTGGACAGACCTTGACTTAAACTTAGGGCACTTTCAGATTTGATGAACGCTCAAGCAGACCGAACAGTTCGGACTATGGGTTCTATTTGTTTTCTGAGAAAAGTGCGCCTTGCGGGAACGATGCTGGCCTTAACCGCGTTTGTTTTTCTTTCTAGACCAGGTTCCGCCCCTAACATGGACAGTCCTTGGATCCGATTCTATACAAAATCGATGAACTCTTTAAAGGTGGAAAATCTATCCTGATTACTTGGGAGGTTATCGCCAGCCCTAGTCACCGTCCGGCGATCCCTGACGCTCAATTTCAACTCCCACGCCTTACGTGAGACAAGGACTAGTCGGCTAAAAAAGAGGTGAACCAGCCAAACATTCCAGTGCTTTACCGGCATCTTCAAATTCTCCAAGGCTATCACAATTCTCTGCGCTGCATCGGAGAATAGTTGTCCCCTTTGAGCGTCACGTCCTTCACGAGATCCGCAGCATTTCCAGTAAGGCATGACTTGAGATACTGTAATTTATTGACATCAGAAATGTAATCGATCTCATGAACGAGAGATACAAACAGGCCCAAAAAACTTTCCCAATCTTCGTACTTCCCCGAGAAAGACGGAAGGGCAAGATTTGGTAATTTTCCTAATTGAGGGTCGATGTTAACCGATACGTTAGGGTCGTTCCGTGGGGGGCGATTTGATCTTTCGGCCTCCTCTAAACCAGTGAGGACTGTCAGTAACTTGTTGAGGTAACCCTCGTAAATGCTCTGTTGTAAAGTAAATTTTTTCGAAGCAACATAAGGGTCCGACTCAGCATCTTCGCGCACGACGATATCAGCATGGACAGTTCGAGCTTCATCGCACACACGATTAAGCGCTGTTATTCGTGACGTAATCATATTCTTGGTAATAGATTCTTGATCGATCGCATCGAAAAGGGCCTTTATTTGTCCCATTTCTGAAAACCGATCTTTTTGCAGTAAAACTAGCCTTTTTGAGGTAAAGAATTCCATGCTGTGCCTGATTTTGATATAATATGGCAGCGACTATGATTCAATAATAAAGCTTAACGTGGGCTGCACAACCTATCAGGCAAGGGGGTAAGAGTTAATAATATAAACGTCAGATGAGAAAGAGAGAGCGCCATGCACCAATTCCTTGAATCAAGAAAATTGTTACGCAATATAACCGCACGCTAACGCCTGGTACGCCCTGACGAATTTACTCGTTCTTTGGTTGTGAGTTCCTCACCCAGGGCACCGAAATGTTAATAATGCACGTTTGAAAGGAAGAAGAAAAGAACTGGTTAGAGCGTACAGGTTGAATAAGTTAAGCATAGTTAAATTTACATCAAATTCATAACATTTATTTTACCAACATTTTATTGTAAAGTAAGATAATCGCACACTTATCGGGTAAATAGTGACAACAGTTAATAATAGCGCCAACGTAAAACACTATATAGCGGGCAAACTAAATAAGGAACAATTAAATTGAAAAAGTAACGCAGCCCATTCAAACGCAACATACCAGCAGCACACAAACAAAATTAATCAAATAGTTGAATAATAAACGCTCAATCACCAGTCACAAAGCACCCCCATGGAGCGTGAGGCGAAAATACAATATTAAGTTAAAAGGTGAAATATATGCATATATATAGTCTGTACCACGTAAACGCTTGGGACATAGCTATCGTTGCGCGTATCTTGTACGTTGGCAAAATGGCGTCGAATCACGCGAGACAAGGGAACGCATACGTGGGCACGCGCTGTGGTGATGCGGCGAGAGATATGGTGTCAGCCTGTACCTTGTATACGAAGGTCTTGTGCGCGAATGATGATGATGACCGCTGCTCGGGTTGGCTTAAGATCTCTGCTTGGCCAAAAGACAGATGGACGTTGCTCGTCAATTTACTTGGGCTCGAGAGTGTGGTAATATGGCGGATGGCCACCGCATGGCCTGGCAACTTTAGACACAAGAAGAACAGCGTCTCAGGCGTTGCCTAAGCAGCACATGTAGTGTCACTTGGGAGGACAGCTCCCGTGACCTGCGAGGGGGGACAGCCTCCGGAAGCAGCTTTTTGGGAGGACAGCTCCCGATCAACGGCAAAGAGTTCGGCCAGAGATTAGAAGGGAGACTGCCAGCGCCAATGGTAGAGAGTGTGTCGCTTTTTTTTTACTGTTTTGAGCGCCCCGTCGCGGCAAATCAGCCGAACTATACGCACGTTTCAGCAGCGGAGGAGAAGACCAAATTGTGCGTACGATAGGTACCTAGTAGAGGGGGAAGGAATATGTGCGTATACACGGGTATAGCTATATATATGTTTTGTATTCTAGCTGCCTCGGCTCTCGGCTCCCGGCTCTCGCAGCTCGCAGCTCTCGCATAAATGCGTATACCTATATCTATTTCTGATGTGATGTTCTCTCAAAAGCGGTTTTGAATGTTGGACAGTTAATATATGTTCGGTTATATATTGCTCATTAAATGTGTATTTAATACTTGTACAGCTCAATACTGAGTTTTTCTTGTATAAAACAAAAAATTGAGTAATCATAACGTAAGCCCCGATATTTCATGTAACTTCTTGAAACTTGATCTCTATAAAATAATCATTTTTACAACTAGAATAATTTATGTTTTTATAGATTTATAAAAATTTAGCACATTAAAAATATCAGAATAATACACACACGCTTCACTTTGATTTTTAAGTTTATTCAATAGAGAATGACTTTTTCTGTAATTCAAATGTCATTCTTCAACACATGTAACTTTTCTAATAAGAATAAGTAATTGTGAAAATATTTAGAAAAATAATTCTACTTGTAGGCCAAACTTTAACACAATTATCAATATAAAGAAAAAATAAACTAATACTTAAGCTTAAACCCTGGAGCTTCACGATAAACATGTGTCACTGTAAGTGCTAAGGAAAAGAGTGCGTTGGTAGTCAAGGTAGCTAAGTACCGCATTGTGTAATTTTGCTTTGAGCATTCTGGGGTTCAAATCTCGCTCGCAGCAGAATTTTTTTTTTTTTACGATTTTTTTTTATGGTAGTACAAAACTTTTTTTTGATAATAGTATTTAATTCTCATGTTTATGTTGCTTACCGACTACGCTTTGTAAATTCATTCCTTGTAAAGTTGGGTGATTTTGTTAGATATTTAAATTTTTTAATAAAAATATAATATCATTAGTGGGGAAAATGCTAATTACCATTTCATCCTTTTTTAGATGGCTATAAAACTATTATTGATGAAGTTAAAAATCAACCAAAAGTAATTTAATAGTACTAAGTTATTTTACACTATTCTAACAAAATGGTTATGATCTCACTTCGATGAGGATCACACCTTTTACAACCCAATTAATAATTGTGTTAAACTTATTCAAACAATTAATTAAACTATTAGAAACCAGGAAAATTTTTGAAAACACTTTTTATCAAATGATTTTTCATTGCTTTTCCAAGTTAAACACAAGTTTATTGATAAAACACTCAGTTAACTGGAGAGCAAAGTATGGCATCACTTAACATAAAGGAAACCATGAAAACATTAGTAAAATAAAAGGCAAGGTATTAAATATTTAGGACTTAAAAATTTTTTTCCTATTTTAGAACTAAATTTTGCCTATTCTATAGATATAACTTATGTTGTACAAGTTCTTACACTAATTTTGATGATTCAGATCAAAAAATTGTTTTTAAATCCATACGGCATTTACCAAAAAAATTAAATTTATAGTACCTTATAATTTTTTCAGAGCCATAATTGTGACCACTTATTAATCGTCTATATTTTGTTTAAAAAATTTTTAATCTAATAAAAGGGTAGTCTGAGTATGTCTCATGGTGTATACATGTCATAAAATGTATGTAAAAAAACGTATTGCGGGAAAACTGGGCTTTTTTTGTCCATGAGCACTGCACTAAAAATGCTCTCAAAATTTTACGCTTTGATCAAACTTGTCTGATTGTAAACCCTCAGCTGAGACATTCAGCCCAAATCTAACAACAAAATTGCGGCCTATTTAGATCATAACTACTTAATTTAATCTTAAAACTTGATAACATGTATATGCGTCTGCGTTCACAGACAGAGTTCTGTTTCTCGTCAAAATTCAACTTTTTAGTACTGTATGTTTTGCTGCAGATAGCAATTAATGCAGACGCTTTATAATGCAAAATAAACATAAAAACAGTCAAAAAAGATTTGGTATCTGTTACAGAAATAAATTTAAATTCTACAACAAAGTATTGAATACAAATTTTGTAGAGCTTATAAAAAAGAAACTTTTGAAAGTAATTTTTTTTTTTTAATATCTTCTGAACGATTTAATAGCCAATTATCGTTTTTAAATGGCTGAAAAATCGTTTTACACCATTTAATTGAAAAAAAGCAGTGATGTTTTTCTGTGTTTATTTTCTAGAAACAATACTTAAATAAGACTACCACCTAAACAATGAAATATAATGCGTTTAACAAACATGGTTTTTAGATATCTTTAGTATAAAAAGTACTAGTTTGATTCCTGGGATAAATAATAATGATAATATTTATAATTATAATAATAATAATAACAATAATAATTAAAAATATTTTGAGTAGAATTTCTATAAAATCATTTAATAGTCTGCTGAGAAACCAGTGATTTCTCGAATGAATCGTAGTAGGTATTAAAAAAAAAAATCTCTACCAATTACTTAGCTCTTAACTTTTCATTAATACTTTTTATTTCTTAATTTTTATGTTGCACTAAATTAGTTATACTAATATTTATTGAATCCAGGTATAATTATAGTCACTTTAAAAATTTGGTTTAGTCCTATAGTTTTTGTTGGACACAATTTAATATTTGTCATTTAAAATATTTACATAATATCATATGATTCTTAATTTGAAAATAATAAAGATATCGATAAAAATTGAAGCGACTTTAGGAACGGGATTAGAAACAACTAGGCTTACTAAATATTTTCAAAAGATTGTAGAGACATGAGTATTGATGCACACGTACACCCGAATTTACCTATATCAAATTTTGTTTTTGTTTTTTTTATTTAATTTTTTTTAATCATGCTTTTAGTCAGGAACTTAATGTTGCTGTGAAGTTTTAATCATAAAATATAACATTAAAAAAATAATTAAGAACAAAAAGCAAAACTTTTTTTATTTTAACATTGATTTTTAGAGGTTTATATGTTTTAATAAAAAACAAATTGACCAATCACATTGGTTTTTTTAGCCTTAGTACGTATACCAAAACAAAATCATAAGCTAAGGATGATTAGAACCGATCATGAGAATCCTTATTATAGGTGCAAAAAATTATAGAGGTATGTACTAAGAGATTAAAACTTACCAACATATTTACATTGAAATTAAAAAAATGTATAAGTAAAATTAAAATTTCGTCTGTCGATGGTAGTACTAATTTTAAGATAAAAAATTTAAAGTTTGTTAAAATTGTTTCAAAAAGTTCTAAAATGTGACTTGTAACATATTGATGTGTGTACATATACATACACATACGCTTATTATATGCATCAATTGATAGGCATTTTTGTGAGATAAAGATAAATCGAGTATTAACTCAAAAAATAGTATTATTACAGTACAAAAAAGTTGAATTTTGGCGAAAAATATAACTCTGTATGTGAACGCGGACGCATATACATGTTATCAATTTTTTAAGATTAACTTAAGTAGTTATGATCTGAATAGGCCGCAATTTTGTTGTTAGATTTGGGCTGAATGTCTCGGCTGATGGTTTACAATCAGAGAAGTTTAATCAAAGCGTAAAATCTTTAGAGCATGTTTAGTGCAGTGCTCATGGACAAAAAAAGCCCAGTTTTACCGCAATACGTTTTCTTACATACATTTTATGACATGTAAACACCATTAGACATACTCAGACTACCCTTTTTATAAATTTAATTTTTTTGGTGAATGCCATATGAATTTAAAAACAACTCTTGGATCTAAATCATCAAAATTAGTCTAAGAACTTGTACAACATGAGTTATATCTATATAATAGGCAAAATTCAGTTCTAAAATAGGAAAAAAATTTTTATGTCCTCAATACTTAATACCTAGCCTTTTATTTTACTAATGTTTTCATGGTTTCCTTCATGTTAAGAGATGCCATACTTTGCTCTCCAGTTAACTGAGCGTTTTATCAATAAACTAGTGTTTAACTTGGAATAGCAATGAAAAATCATTTGATAAAAAGTGTTTTCAAAAATTTTACTGGTTTCTAATAGTTTAATTAATTGTTTAAATAAGTCTTACACAATTATTAATTAGGTTGTAAAAGGTGTGATTCTCATCGAAGTGAGATCATAACCATTTTGTTAGAATAGTGTAAAATAACTTAGTGCTATTAAATTACTTTTGGTTTATTTTTAACTTTATCAATAAGAGTTTTATAGCCATCTAAAAAAGGATGAAATGGTAATTTGCATTTTCCCCACTAATGATATTNAAAAGAAAGCCATTAGAGCTTTGTTTGTGGTAATACCTGTAATAAGTTATTATGAAGAAATGCACGTTTTCTTTGTAGTTTTTCTAGGCTTGAGACCGGCACACTAAATGTGGTCACATTACGCGCGCGTTTTTTTTTTTTTTTTTTTTTTTCAATTTGTCGAGTGCTTGACGAATTTATTGAAAATACTACCTTAAGACAAATTTAATAATGAAAACTAGTAATTAAGTACTACAACGAATTAATAAATACTGCGAATTTTTGTAAGTGTTATTATTTAAAGTACTGACTTTTAAGGTGAGTTGTTTTCCGAAGGCACTATAATTATTTCGTTAAGCGATTACTTTACGACTCGAATTGAAAAGTATAATACAATTCTCAGTGACGCATACATTATGTACATAATTAAAAAAATAATAAATATCGTGTAGTAAACAATATTTTTACAGAAATTCAAATTCAGGACTCCTATCACACACAGTAGCGCATCCTATTTCGTTTGCATCCCATTTAGAGCGAAAAATTATTTCAATTTATTACGGCTAATAATAATAATAATACTAATGATAATAATATCTGTTCCAGATGGATCAAGCTTATATTTTTAAAGTGAAATATGTNTAATTTAAAAAAAAAGTTTAAAATTACTTTTTGGAATACCTTTGAGCAATTCCAGAATTCGTTAACGTCATTAGTTGTAATGCAAACTAAAATATGAAATTCAATTGATTCACTGCACTTAAAAAGCTGTTACTTAATGCGTCAAATAATTTTTTTAGCCATGGATGGAAAAAAAACTTTCTTGGATCGTGTACCAATATTGGAAAAAAAAAAATCTTTTTCGTTACTGATAAAACAAAATACGTAAGTAATCATAAAACAAAAAAGTATGAAGCATTAAAAGTAATGTTGCAATGAAAAAAAAAAAAAATTTTCTCCAAGTGAGATTAGAACCCGGAGCCGCAAAACTAAAATTTACCTTTCTGCTCTAGCCATCTGAGCTATTAACGCTTTGGGTATGATGAAACTAAAAGTTACATATGTTTATCGTAAAGTTTTGAAGCTTGAGATTTAATTTAAGCTTTATCGTATTATTGCCATTAAGCTATGTATTTATAGTGAAAAAACATAAATTAACAAATAAAGATATCAGTGCAATGGAGCGTTTGGGTAAAGGTGTTCAGTATATTAGAAAATAATATTACTTAGTACAAAAAATATTTGAGCATACTGTGTCGTTGTGGTAAATGCCTTTATTTATTATTCAATAATTTCACGTATCGTAAAAGTGAAGAACAATTGAGCGCACCGAATTATTGGGATAAAGGTGCTCGTTTATTAATAAAGCATAATAATATGATAATTGCGTTGAGCTTGTCATTTTTTGAAAAATAAAAAAATAATTGCTTATAACCTGACAATTTCGTTTTTTGTTTATTATAGTTGAACGAATGATCAACTGCATTTGAAAAGCTTATCTTTCTTTCAGGGAGGAAAAGCGAGGAAAGTAATACGCGCAGCTCTTTTCCGTATGAGCAGTGTACAACTATAGCTATAGATGTATAGCCCGTTGTATGCATATACATATAGGTTTAGCTTCTCCTCTCTCCATCACCGATGCACACATTTAGATTCTCATATCTCCCTCACTCATCTCCCCTTACCTCTCTCCGCGAGCCGAGTCTACAAGCCGCCAGCCAATGGAAAACATGTGCACGGTTCCTTTGCTGGCCACGATGGATTGGCGCTCAAATCAGCGCTAAAACATCGGCACACTCTTTAACATAGGCACTGGCAATTTTACTACTTATCTCTGCCTACAGAGAAGGTGTTCTCCAAGTCCACTTTCCAGACAAACGATAAGCGGTGGCTTATCTGGGGAACGACGTGAAGACGATATATTCTTTGGTCAGTGGCGTATCTTCCTTATGTACGATCTCCGTACACAGAGACTCCGAGGGTAAGAGTCAAGCTACCCTCAGCTGGCTGTTAATCATCAAGAATAGTTTTAAGGAATAACTGGAAATTTCAACACTAGCCCTTTTCAGGGCCAATATAAGTATTTACGTTTCCTACTTCACCATGAATCTCATCGGTTCTTTTAAGGGCCACCTAAGTTTAAATTACCTTGCCAACAAATACATTCTTACTACCATTTCTGGAAACGTTATTCGTCGATTAAAGAACTATGTAAAGCCGACCACTGCTGAACAAATTCAATTATTTAATAGAAGACGTCAAAAGTGGAGTTGTTTGTCGGAAGGCTGGGAACCCCAGTGACGGCCTTATATTACCCTCTCGGCTCAGAGCATTAAACTAGGAATCATCGATCCCCCCCTCAGGTCTGTGCTGGGGAAACCTAACAGCTGTGAAGGAAAAAAAAACTTGAGCCAACGGGACAGTCTCCAACGAGCAAGCATCACGAACCAATCTCCCCACCTTAGTCACCAAAACAACTAAGTCTGAAAAAAAGGTCCTTTAGACACCAACGTCTTCGACGTTATACCAGGAGACGTTGGAAAAAAGCACTACAACTAGCTCCAAAGCTTCGGACTTTGTAATTTTTCTCCCGATCAGTCTGGGGCTTCAACAGACGGCCAGAGGAGATCACCCTGAGGTATTCAGGCAGTCACAATTGCTGTTAACTTTAGTCAAGAACGATTCATCTTAAAAAGCTCACCAGTCTTTTTTAGGGTAATCGGACGTCGAACAACCATGCCAAAAAATTTGTTAGAACTTAACAAAATTGACAAAAACAGCCTTTAGGGGTCACAAAAGTTTTAAGCATGCCAAAAGTCGCAAGAGGGTGAATTAGAAGAAAAACTTGAAACGTATCTAATAAATACAATTTCAGGCGTCAGGAAACTGACGCTGAAAATTTATCGAGATTGGAACAGCAGCTTTAAAATCGACAAATAAAGAATCCATTACGTGAGAGATCAGCTTTTCATTGTACCCTCACAGTAATCTCTTAAATCTTTTAAGATCTAAAACTAGATTCTTAAACAAAAAGAAACTGTATTTGTATTTTTTAGGTAATAAAAAATGTAAAGATTAAGCTCCAGGACTTTGTTGCTCTGGTAATAAAGTTGTGGGGTACGAGAAAAATAATTTTTTTTAAAAATATGTTTTTTGGGAGTTTAAGATCTTAACAGTTGTAAAAAATAACCCCATTTGCAAATTATAAAAGAGAAACTGTAAATCAACGGCTTCTTATAGACAACGATTATTTTATGGCACAAGGAACTCACGGTACATTTTAGCATAATCATACTTTTTTTTAATTTTTACAGCTTATTATTCGACCAAATAAACTGTATGGATTGCAAACAAATATGTTTTTAATAAGAAGATTTTTGTTCTGAGAAGTATGAAGAATAGATGTAAAATTTCTATCTGAAAACGTTTCACATTGCATATCAACACACTACGGTGTTCTATTTAGTAAGTCTCGGGCGAAGCCGAGACGGGGGCCGCTAGTTATAAATAATCAATTAAAACGAACTTAATGAAAAATTACAACTTTACAATAGAAAATAGCTAAATGTTTATTGTTTTCTTTTATTTTAATCAGATAAGTGAGGTAGATGATTTTACTATTCTGGTAACCAAAATTTAAAAAAATTTTGATCGTCAGATACAAGGATGGCAAAAAGAATTTATTGTAGATAATATTGCACGAATATTAATTCAAATGAAAAACTTCTTGCCTTCTATAACTGAACAAAAGTACCTTTTCTTGGGGCACTATAGTAAAAATTTTTGTTTCGTTCTACATTACATGACCAACAATTTGTTTATGTATAAATATATATATCATAGCAAACATGAAAGAACTTAAAATGCGCAAATAACATGTTATTTATGCACGCACGTGCTCAATTAGTTATAATAATGGAATTATTACTATTTTAGTATCGAATTCGTAAAGACTTACTGAAATTAGGTGTAATTTAAGTTTCTATTATACCGAGTTTAATAACATTAAAGTTAGTAGTTTTAATTCTGCCGGAGATCCCGAGACCCACACCTAGTTTCTCAGTATTGTTCCCATAAAACACGAGACATATGTCTCAGCGTTGAGTCTAATTGGCATTTTTTCGTGAGTTACACCGATGAATATTGATTGCATATTCAATACTAGTCACAAAAGAGTAAACTATTGAACGTAGTGCAAAATAAGCTCAAATGACTGCTGAAACAATGCTCTATTGTTTAAAATTAAAATTGCTTAATCAAGTGTCACCAATAAAAAGTAATAGGAATTCTTTTTTCATTTTAAAGTTTTTGGCATAAATCCACGAAATTTTATTTTTAGCTTTTTTTGTCACCCTTTTCTTAGCAGATATAACTTTTGAAGAAGACACCAAATAAAACAAATTTTTTTTCTCAATTGATAGGGTATGATGCTAGCTTTGATTTAATTTGAACTAGAATCGTTCAACTATTCAAACGACTCCGCTGCACGCATAAGAGGCAAACGTACTTTTTTCGAAAATGGACCAGAATTGACTAATGTAATAATTTGTATATTTTTATAAACCGTGTATCTTTCAACCCAAGAACTGTGTAGTAGAATTGCTTTGGTTATTTGTTGTAGATGGTATTTAAGGTGCAACTTGTATGAATAAATACTTTTTGAACCAACTTTTTTTTTAACGATTTTTAAGGCATTTTAAGATGCTAACGGCAGAATTATCCATATACATATACTGACTGCGATACTGTATTGTATTTCTAAAGTAGATACTTACAGGGTAGACAATTTTTATGTGCATACTCACTGAATATCTTGCATTCAATTAATGTAATCTTATATTTCTTGATTTTTCTTTACCTTGAAAGCAATCATCTCATTCTGTTACTAAAGTAAAAGTAAAATTACCAAATTTATTTTAAGCAATTAATAAAATAATGCTTTAAGGGCACACTGAGAAAAGGAGTGTGGAAAGAAGTATAACAATTATAGTAAAAATTATTTTATTTTTTTTAAAGCTCAGACGTACTCACCATTTCCTAATAATTACTAAGGTAAAAGCACTAGTACGTGAACACTGCCTAAAATTGCACCAGTAGATTGAACAGCTTGAATAAACTATTTTCAATTTAAGTGAATAAAAAAAAAAAGTTTCTAATATCCTTTGATCGTTCTTTAAATAAAACAAAATTTATATTTCAGTAAGTCTTTATACTTAACGAGAAAAAAATTATTTATTCGTGCAACTTGTATGAGGTGGCTTGTACGACTGTTCAGGTACTGGTACCATTAGGTTTTACCTATGCCCAGTACTCGAACACATAAAAACGATTGAAATCATTGTTAATCGATAATAATAGTATGTCAAGCCAGTCGTTATAGTTTTTATAATATGTTACCAATGAAATAAGAAAATTTTCGATTTGGTTATTTGCAATTCATAATAAAAATAGAAATCAGTAGAAGGCAGCTACCATAACCTCTCTCCCATTTAATTAACATGGGATGTTCAAGTACTCGGTCAAAAATACGTATCGGTACCAATACCTGAACACGCTGTTCATCTACTGGGTCATTGGTAAAAAAACTTTAAAATTAATTTATTAATTGTACACATTACCTAGAAAAACTTTTTTTTTTTTTTTTTAAGGAAAAAATATAAACTTACTGGCGCAATGACTGTTTTGTTGTTATGCAAATCAGAAATTCAATAAAAATGAGAAAACAAAGACTTTATGGAAAAAGTGTTCACGTACTAGTGCTTTTACCTTATGCAACATAGTAAATTAAGATTATATTAAAATTTGCTATTTACCATAGTAAATTTTACTTTGTTCAGAAATAAGTTTTATATTCAAGAAAAACAAAAGTCCATACTAATATTTTTGAAGTGTAGGGAATATAAATTTATGTTTACGTATATGAAGAAATCCAATTCAAATTTGCCTTTACGCGTCCCAAAAAAAATTAGATCTTTTTTTAAGGCACATCTTTGAAACAAATTTTTTCTTGTTTTGTGTACCCTCAATAACAAGGTAAAAGTCGTATACATGAACTTGAGGATTTGTGACACGGTTTTTCATAGCACAGAAGATTATGATATTCATATTTTGGAATATTCTGTGTGAGCAAGGACTTGTACTACCTTATTAAACCAACTTCTCGTTTTAATTCTGTACAACATTAAGTGTCTTTTTTGTAAGCAATCTGTCTTGATAATTAAACTACAATTTATCTCGCAACAGAACCCAAGTATTAAGAAAGTGATGCAAATAATATAGTTTTTAACTTAAAAATATGCAAATAACTTTGATTATATTTGAGTGGGAAAAAAACATTACTATGAAGTGTTTCATACGATATGCTAGGCATATCATACTAACTCCCCCTGGTGACCACGAAGCTACCTTATCAAGAGGGTACCGACGGGAGGGTAACGAGGTAATATAAGGCCCGGCAAGCTTCAAAATCGACAGAACGAAGAGAAGACTCGGACAGACAGAAAGAACGGAGAGAAGAAGCGGATTAGATAGACACTTGAGTCAGAGATTGGGCAATTAATCGGGAACACACACGCGTCTTTGCCTTATAAATAAGTATCTTAAATAAAAGTCTTTAGGGTTCCAAGTTTTTGATCGTTCTCGCGAAGCACCTCCTTACCTTTCGGTTTTCCCACGTAACAGAAGTTTTACGTTGATAGTTTATCATATCACATTGAATATTATACATAACATAAAAAATATTATAATAAGTCACTATACAAGTAATTTATTACTTAGACATCACAGATATTTCCTCATAGTCCGATGGTTAAAGCACGAAAAAAATGGTAAATAAGAGAATTTCTGCCACCCGTAAGGAAATCCTTTCAACTGCTTACAAATATAGTCTAATTATTAGAAAAAATATTTTTGTCCAACAAAAGCTTCGTCTTCAATTGTTATTTAACAAATTGTAAAAATTAATTGAATTTTTTTAACATTTTGGCTCATAACCTCTTTTCTGTTGGTCTGATTTAAAATTACTACAGCAAAATTGTCCGTGATAAAATTTTCTATTGATTAAGGTTTTTTTGATTACTTAAAAATTTGTTTTTTGCCATGTTAAGTTGCAAAAAAGCGTGAAATCTCCTGTTTTGAAAATTAATTCTTATGAATTTGTAATTTTTTTTTATTTATTAATTAAAATGCTTAAAAATTTGGTATTAAGTATCCATTATAAGCATATTTAACGGTGCACAAGATGTTTGTTTATTTTAAAAAATGACATCACAATTAAATTGTTAATTTAAAAATTCATGAGCTCGCTCAAAGCGTGAAAATAAGTTAGATCCAAAGTTCCTACAGCATTTCATCAAGAATATAAAGAACTTTAATGCTACAAAAAAAATATTTTTTTATTAATTTCAA
The DNA here is from genome assembly GCF_000648655.2 of Copidosoma floridanum. The sequence goes on from NW_019379917.1 coordinate 58,860, forward strand.
CTTTTTTCTTTAACAATAATTTTTGCAATTGAATAAATGCTTACAACTTCGTTAATATTAGGTATAGTAAAACGCAAATAATTTCTTACAAAAAATAGTTTTCTACGACAAAAACATTTTTTCTGATAACTAGGGTAACTGTGGGTATGACAGTCATTTTTTTGACTTAGGCTACTTTAATGTATGGTATGAAAAAGAAAAATGTATCAATCTAATACNTGCATTAATGCATGTCACTCATTAGTTACTTACCACGTCAGACGTTTAAGTTTAAGTACTTATTGATTATTTAAATATACATTCATCCGTGAGTGTATAAACAATTTGTAAATAATAACAGCAGACTACCTGCAAAACAAAAGAAGATACTTTCTCGTCCTAAAATTAAATAATTATTGAACAATCGTAAAATACCCTAATTTGTTTCTAACATTTGTTTAACAACAATTTAAACCAACGATTTCGTTGGAAAAAAATATTTTTTCCAATAATTAGACTTTATTTGTTAGCAGTTAAAACGATTTTCTTCCACGTGGCAGAAATTTTCTTATTCACAATTTTTTCGTGCTTTAACCATCGGACTATAAGAAAATGACTGTGATGTCTGATTAATGAATTATTTATAATGTACAGTGATTCATTATAGTATTCTTTTGTTATGTATAATATTTAATGTAAGATGATAAGCTATCAACATAAAATTTTAAAGTAATGTATTTTTTTGACTTAAATACAATAGAAGTCATTTGTATATTTTTTCAGTTGAAAACTATATTATCAGCGTCACTTTCTTAATACTTGGGTTCTGTTGCAAAATAAAGTCTAGTTTAATTATTTCAACAGATTGCTTACAAAAAAGACACTTGATGATATCCAGAGTCAAAACGAGAAGCTGGTTTAGTAAGGCAGTACCAGTCCTTGCTCACGCAGAATTTTCCAAAAAATGAGTATGATAACTTTTAATGTCATGAAAAACCGTGTCACAAACCCTTAAGTTCATGTATACGACTTTTCCCTTAATAATGAGGGTACACAGAACAAGAAAAAATTTATTTCAGAATGTGCCTTGAAAAAAGATCTAATTTTTTTGGGACGCGTAAAGACAAATTTTGATTGGATTTCCTTATATATCTGTAAGTAACAGCACATTCGGATATTAATTTCACTTGTATAGATTTTTTTTCCCTTAAAATTATAGGAATAATTTTTAAAAAAATCTTCATTTCTTGAAAATAATCTGCTCTGACCGGGAATTGAACCTTTGACCCTCGGCTTTTGAACTATGATCCATGACCACTGGACCGTGGTATGCTATGCCCACATTGGAATCGATAAAATTTATATGAGAACGTGTACTATTTTTGATGCACACAGTCAAGTTTAAAACTAAAGGATTTTCTGCAGATCACGGTGTTGACCAAGGATAAGTATTGATTTAAAATTATTTCTCTGCTCATATTAATTTTTGACCTTAAAAAACAAAATATGTTTCTTGTAATAATTAAATAAGTTTATCCTTAAATTTAAAACTAAATGAACGTGTATACATGTAGGTGATATACCATCTTACTAAACTGACAAAAACATTGTATAAAATTACTTTCGTACACAGTAATTTTTACTTTACTGAATTGCACGCAGCGGAATTAACAATTTCACCATTTCTGATAGCAAATTTTACTTTAAAATCTGGCACATTAAAAAAGATCATAAAAAAATTTTTCCATATTGTCTAGTAACAACTGTACTATCACTATTTTTCTTTGCTAGACACAGTAATGCTTATTATGCTACATAATTATTTTTGTAGGGCTGCCACGCAATTATAATCATTGAAAATATAATAAAAATAGAACAAACGTTATAATTTGCATCATCAAGTAAGTATGTCTCAGATTTTCTAAAAAATGTTGTTATTCTTAGTATTGTATCAATCCTTTTTTAATACAACTTTTCTCAGTGCAGTTATAGTTACATATACCGTCTTTGCTGCGGTCCTTAAAGCTCTTCAGTGTTTCAACTTTGAATAGTAAAAAAAAGGTAATCCAAAGATTATTAAAGCTTCTCTATTACCGATTTGCTGCTATTTAATAATCTAGCTAGTTACTTTAATTGATGTGAGAAATGTTTAATTTATTTTAAAAAATGTATTGGTATTTAATTCTAATAGTTCTTATGCAATGACGCAGTTAAAAAAAAGAGAGCTATAACTGTATTATAAATAACTGCTGTAATTAGAACTTTGGTTACCTACATAGTAGCTATATTTTTCAACAAAATTACTATGAAGACCTACAAATTTTAGCTTAAGTGTAAGTGAAGACAGCTGTAAAATTTGTGGTCGTTTCAAACACGAAAAGTTGCTTTCAAACTGATTTTTTTAAAGGTATATCAGCCATGAAGAGGATTATTGTGCGAATGACAATTTAAAAACGAGGAGGCTTAAGAATTTTTGGACAAACTTACGCTTGTCGACATAATTTGGAGCTTACGGAGAAAATCTACATGAAAGAAGACAAAAGTAGAATCTTATTTCTTATTTTTTTGACCATGTGTCATCAGTAAGAGATTGAATAATGTAACTTACTACTCCTGACATATTGCTCAATAAAATAGCTATAAGCATTACATAACGCAGCTATAGTATTAACTTAATCTGGTGAATAAGATACGAAAGTTTGATTATTTTTGAAATGTTGTGCAGCCATGCAAACAGCTGAAATCAAAATAAAAAACGGTCAAGTATCGCTTAGGGAATGAGTGCAGCTTATTTTTTGTATGACACCAGTAATATTCTGTTTCCTACTTCATGTTCCTACTTATTATTTAAATATACATTCATCCGTGAGTGTATAAACAATTTGTAAATAATAACAGCAGACTACCTGCAAAACAAAAGAAGATACTTTCTCGTCCTAAAATTAAATAATTATTGAACAATCGTAAAATACCCTAATTTGTTTCTAACATTTGTTTAACAACAATTTAAACCAACAATTTCGTTGGAAAAAAATATTTTTTCCAATAATTAGACTTTATTTGTTAGCAGTTAAAACGATTTTCTTCCACGTGGCAGAAATTTTCTTATTCACAATTTTTTCGTGCTTTAACCATCGGACTATAAGAAAATGACTGTGATGTCTGATTAATGAATTATTTATAATGTACAGTGATTCATTATAGTATTCTTTTGTTATGTATAATATTTAATGTAAGATGATAAGCTATCAACATAAAATTTTAAAGTAATGTATTTTTTTGACTTAAATACAATAGAAGTCATTTGTATATTTTTTCAGTTGAAAACTATATTATCAGCGTCACTTTCTTAATACTTGGGTTCTGTTGCAAAATAAAGTCTAGTTTAATTATTTCAACAGATTGCTTACAAAAAAGACACTTGATGATATCCAGAGTCAAAACGAGAAGCTGGTTTAGTAAGGCAGTACCAGTCCTTGCTCACGCAGAATTTTCCAAAAAATGAGTATGATAACTTTTAATGTCATGAAAAACCGTGTCACAAACCCTTAAGTTCATGTATACGACTTTTCCCTTAATAATGAGGGTACACAGAACAAGAAAAAATTTATTTCAGAATGTGCCTTGAAAAAAGATCTAATTTTTTTGGGACGCGTAAAGACAAATTTTGATTGGATTTCCTTATATATCTGTAAGTAACAGCACATTCGGATATTAATTTCACTTGTACAGATTTTTTTTCCCTTAAAATTATAGGAATAATTTTTAAAAAAATCTTCATTTCTTGAAAATAATCTGCTCTGACCGGGAATTGAACCTTTGACCCTCGGCTTTTGAACTATGATCCATGACCACTGGACCGTGGTATGCTATGCCCACATTGGAATCGATAAAATTTATATGAGAACGTGTACTATTTTTGATGCACACAGTCAAGTTTAAAACTAAAGGATTTTCTGCAGATCACGGTGTTGACCAAGGATAAGTATTGATTTAAAATTATTTCTCTGCTCATATTAATTTTTGACCTTAAAAAACAAAATATGTTTCTTGTAATAATTAAATAAGTTTATCCTTAAATTTAAAACTAAATGAACGTGTATACATGTAGGTGATANGAAATAAATAGCTCAGCTTTTTATGAATTCCTTTTATTGTTAAACTTTTTTTTTAGCAAGCAATCGTCGGTGGTAAATAGCCCAGCTTTTTATTAGCTTGGCAATAAGTAAATTATCTATATAATAGTTTATTCGTCAAATGTATTATTTTGATGGCAAGGAGTGTGGGTAATGAGAAATTGAGCAATTCATTTGTTAAGAAAAATCGGGTTTTGTCTGGTGCGTATTCGACCAGGGAATCACAAGTCATCCAAGAATGCTACGCTTACGATGCTTTTTTACTGCTAGCCTATGTTACTATTTTATCTTTAAATCATACATCAAACTGACAAGCAAGTAACGACAACGAGTAACTCAGCTTTTTGATAGATTATTGAGTTAATAAATTTATTCCTTGGTGAGCAAGAAGTGGCAATAAGTAAATTAGCTGTTGATTAGTTTATTTAATAAATTTATAACTTTTTTGGCGTGCAAGCGATGGCAGTTTATAGCTCAGCTATTTATCAGTTCAGTTAAGAAATAAATTATTTATTTTGGGAGCAAGTGACGCCAATAAAAAGCTCAGCTTTTGATGATTTTATTTGAAAAATAATTTTTATTTTTGGCAAGAAAGTGATGGCAATGAGTAACTTATTTATTTCTTAGTTTATTTCATAATCTAATTAATTTTTTGGTGAGCAACTGATGGCAACTAGTAGCTCAGCTTTTTATTAGATTATTCAGTATACATAAATTCCTCCTTCGGCGAGCTAGTGGTAGCAGTAAGTAGCTCAGATTTTTATGGATTATTTATTTAATGAGCAACTGTCAGCAAGTAGTAGCTTACCTTAGTTTTCGTTTGTTAAATCGATAAATTATTTTTTTTGTGAGTAAGTGGCGACAATGAGCAGCTCGGCTATTTGTTTGTTTATTTGACAATAAATACATTTTTTGGCGAGTTAGTCACAGCAATAAGTATATTAGCTATTTTTAAATTTATTTAATGATTAAATTATTATTTTAATGAATATGCAAGTGGCAGAAGGTTGTAGTTATGGTCAATCAATACAGTTATTGCGCAAAAGTTGTTAAATTACTTATAAAAAGTAAACATTTGCCTTTGACAAAATTGTGTAAAGAGATGCTTCTTTTAAAAATTGTAGTATTAGTTACTTTTTAACATTTTTACAAATTAATGCTAATTTTTTTTTAGAAATAACAAGCATTTTGTTACTTTTAGATCTGTCCTTAATCTTTTTTTCCATTATCCTTTTTTCGCGATATTCTCTATTGGATTAAATTTTTCTTTGATCTCATCAATATATAAAACATAAATCATACACAACGTTAAATATCAAAAGAAAATTGCAAAATCGACACTTACAGAAATGATGTAAAGTTGAAGAAAAGATTATTTAAAGAGTCAATAAAAAATAGGGAGGTAAATATACAGATGAAAAAGAGAGTAAGTCAAGTTATTAAATTGTATATTTGTTTATTTACCATAAATCAGTTCNTTTATTTGATAATTAAATTATTATTTTAATGAATATGCAAGTGGCAGAAGGTTGTAGTTATGGTAATCATCAGTTTATTGGATAGATAAATTATCTGATCAATGAGCAAGAGATAAAACTAAGTAGCTCAGCTTTTTTATTAGTTAAATTGATAGATAAGAAATTTTTTTTGGTGACAAACCGATGGCAAGAAGTAACTTATTTATATCTAAGATTTATCAAGTAGGTACATAATTTCTTCAGCGAGCAAGTACCGGAAATAAGAAGTTCAGCTATTTATTAATTTATTTAATGAGTAATACATTTGTTTGGCAAGCGAGCGATGGCCTTACATAAAATCAATTATATAATAGTTTAGTTGTCGAATAAATTAATTTAATGGTGAGCAAGTGGCACCAATAAATAACTGAACCATCTCTTAGTTTACTTGATAAATGATCTATTTTAGTAGCGAGCAAAAGACGCCGTAAGGTCATCTGCTATCTATTGATTCATTTAGTAAATATACTACTTTTCTGTGTGACCATGAAATGGCAATAATTAGATTAGCTGTTAGCTTTTTTTCTGCTATGTTTATTGCTTTTTTAGCTAGTAAGCAACTTTAACAAGTAAGTTAGCAAATTATAAGATTACTTAATAAATAAAATATTGTTTTGGTAAGCAAGCGATGGAAATAAGTATTTTAGCCCTCGACTAAAATGTTTTATTAATAAGATACTTTTTCGGCGAGGAACTGATGGCAAGGAGTAGCTTAGCTCCATTTTTAGTTTGTTTAATAGTGAGATTATATTTTTAGGGAGCAAGTGGCGGCAATGAATAGCTGAGTTTTTTTTAAGTTTATTTGATACTCTAATTATGGATTTAGCGAGCAAGCCGCATCAATAAGTGAATCCTATAACTAATTTATTAAATATGTAAAATATTTTTTTGGCCACAAAGTGCCGGGAATAAGAAGCTTAGCTATTTGTATGTTTATTCAACACTTACAATTTTATTCTGGTGAGAGCAAAGGACGGCAATGAGCAGCTCAACTTTTTATGAGTTTCTTTAATGAATAAACTTTATTTTTTGCAGGTAAGTAATGGCAAGAAGTAACTTCGTTATTTATATAAGCTTGAGAAATAAATTGATTTATAAGCGATCAAGTGGTTGCAAAAAGTAACTCAGCTCTTTATTGGTTTATTTCACAAATAAATTACTCTTTGGCAAGGAAAAACGATTTTATTTTTTGGCAATAAGTAAATTAGCTATTTAGTAGTTTTATAAATTAATTCATTATTTGACAAACAAGAAACAGCAAAGAGTAGCTTAGCTATTTAATATTTTAGATCAGAAATGAATTAATTAAGAAAATCATGATCTTAAATAAATATTTCATCTATTCAATGAAATTTCAAAATGCTAAGCTTTCTCTTGCCATCACTTGCCTGCCGAAGAATGATCTAAGTTATTGCATAAACTATTAAATAGCTGAGCTATTTATTGCCACTGCTTGCTCGCCAAAGAAATAGTTTATCTATCGTATAAACTAATAAATCACTGATAATCTTACTGCCGTGGTTTGCTTGCCAAAAAAATAGTATATTCATCAAGTAAATTAATAAATAGTAGAGCTACTCACCGCCGTCGCTTACTCGCCGATGAAAGAATTAATTCATTCAAAAAAGTAATAAATAGCTGGGCTACTCCTTGCTGTCGCTTGCTCACTAAAGAGTTAATTAGTTTAGTAAACTAATAAGCCGCTGAGCTTTTTATTTCCATTACTTGCTTGCTCAGAAAAACATATATTTATTAAACAATATAATAGCTGGGCTACTCTTCGCTTTCGCTTACGCAGCAAAAAAATAATTTATTCATTAAACTTAGAAACAGCACGGCTTGTTATTGTCATTTCTTGCTCCCCAACTGAATACTTTATTTCTCAACTTATTGTTGGTACCGCTTGCTTGCCAATAAAATGTAATGTTTATTCAGTAAATTGAAAAATGGTAGAGCTACTTATCGCCGTCACTTGCTCGCCGAAGGAATAATTTATTCATTAAATGAATTAATAAATGACTGGGCTAGTTATCACCACCGCTTACTTACATAAAAATTATTCTACTTACTGTTAGAATTTCCGAAACAGCAAGGCTTTTTTAATTGGCGCTTGCTTTCCCAGTAATTAATTTAATTATTATCTAGAGTGTTCTTGTAATTTTAAATATATATATTTATGTACATCTTGAGCAAATATTAACCTATTGATGAGTCCAACTTCTGCATATTTATTATCAGGTGCAATTTTAACAGAGAAAGATTGAGTGTGAAAAATGTGACGAAAAAAAATAGTTTACGAGAATAAAATCATTAAATGAAAAAAAAAAAAAAAATTGATCAAGAACTGATTTATGGTAAATAAACGAATATACAATTTAATAACTCGACTAACTCTCTTTTTCATCTGTATATTTACCTCTCTATTTTTTATTTACTCTTCAAATAATCTTGTCTTTGTCTTTACATCATTTCTATAGGTGTTGATTTTGCAATTTTCTTTGGATATTTAACGTTGTGTATTATTTATGTTTTCTCTATTATTAAGCTCAAAAAAAAATTTAATCCTATAGAGAGTATTGTAAAAAAAGGATAATGGAAAAAAAAGTAAGGACAGATCCAAGTGTAACAAAATGTTTATTATTACTAAAAAAAAGTTAGCTTTAATTTATAGAAATGTTGAAATGTAACTAATACTTGAATTTTTAAAAGAAGCATCTCTTTACACAATTTCGTCAATTGCAAATCTTTACTTTTTATAAGTAATTTTGGAAANTCTTTGAAGCCTTTATAGAAGAATTTCTTTTATAAAACATTAAACTTACCTAACCTTCCAGCTTTGTTAGAAGATAACTTTAATAGTAATTACAACACTTCATCCTTGTGTGACAGTAATATTATAGTAAAAATAGTTTGGATGATTGCATTGAGGGACTAAAGGAGTCTAGTGAGTATACTCAATAGTATACTCTCTGTAAGGTTAAGGTGACCATTAATTTCCTGAAACGTTGAATAAACTGTTGATTTATTTCCTGGCATGGACCCATTTCCACATGTCTCACCCATGATAAAAACAGAAGTATATTATGAAAATAATGCCGTAGAGTCCCCAGTCTCTGGTTTAATGGTAGCTAAGTATGCGAATAATACAATAGTTAAAGTTATACCTTTTATTCAACTAACAATGAGAGTTGGAAATAAAAATAAATTAGTATCCGAAACAAATAGTATACCAATTAAGTCAGACTATACAGCTGAAATCGATGATCAAACGGCTCAATTCTAACCACTCCAATAACTGTAAGTAAAACGCTTCTGTTCGCTAGTGTTCTCGTAATTTATGTAGCTCCACAAGCTTCTAAAGTAATATTTTGTAGCTTGCTATACATGCCAATATATTTAAAATTCTTGTAATCAATACAGTTATTGTGCCGAAATTGTTAAATCACTCAAAAAAAGTAAACATTTGCAATTAACAAAATTGTGTAAAGAGATGCTACTTTTAAAAATTTTAGTATAAGTTACAGTTCAACATTTTTACAAATTAAAGCTAATTCTTTTTTAAAAATAACAAACATTTTATTACAACTGGATCTGTTCTCACCCTTTTTTTCTATTATCCTTTTTTCACGATATTCTCTATTGGATTGAATCTTTTTTTAAGCTTATCAATAGAGAAAACATTAATCATACACAACATTAAATATTAAAAGAAAATTGCAAAATCGACACCTACAGAAATGATGTAAAGTTGAAGAAAAAATTATTTAAAGACTCAATAAAAAATAGAGAGGTTAATATACAAATGAAAAAAAGAGTAAGTCGAGTTATTAAATTGTATATTTGTTTATTTACCATAAATCAGTTCGCAATCAATTTTTTTTTAATTTTTTTTTTTTGCCTATTTAATGAATTTAATTAAGTAAACGATTTGTTTTCCGTCACATTTTCCATAGTTCATCTTCCTCTGTTAAAATTGCACCTGATGATGAACATGCAACAGTTGGACTCGACAATAGCTTAATAAAAAATCAGGTTACTAATTAATGAATATTGTGTCTATTTATTAGTTTATTTCATAATCAAATTAATTTTTTGGTGAGCAACTGACGGCAACGAGTAGCTCAGCTTTTTATTAGATTATTCAGTACATAAATTCATCCTTCGGCGAGCTAGTGGTAGCAGTAAGTAGGTCAGATTTTTATGGATTATTTATTTAATGATTAACTGTCAGCAAGTAGTAGCTTACCTTAGTTTTCGTTTGTTAAATCGATAAATTATTTTTTTTGTGAGTAAGTGGCGACAATAAGCAGCTCGGCTATTTATTTGTTTATTTGACAATAAATACATTTTTTGGCGAGTTAGTCGCAGCAATAAGTATATTAGCTATTTTTAGATTTATTTGATAATTAAATTATTATTTTAATGAATATGCAAGTGGCAGAAGGTTGTAGTTATGGTAATCATCAGTTTATTGGATAGATAAATTATCTGATCAATGAGCAAGAGATAAAACTAAGTAGCTCAGCTTTTTTATTAGTTAAATTGATAGATAAGAATTTTTTTTTTGTGACAAACCGACGGCAAGAAGTTACTTATTTATATCTAAGATTTATCAAGTAGGTACATAATTTCTTCAGCTAGCAAGTACCGGAAATACTAAGTTCAGCTATTTATTAATTTATTTAATGAGTAATACATTTGTTTGGCAAGCGAGTGATGGCCTTACATAAAATCATTTATATAATAGTTTATTTGTCGAATAAATAAATTTAATTGTGAGCAAGTGGCACCAATAAATAACTGAACCATCTCTTAGTTTACTTGATAAATGATCTATTTTGGTAGCGAGCAAAAAACGCCGTAAGGTCATCTGCTATCTATTGATTCATTTAGTAAATATACTACTTTTCTGTGTGACCATGAAGTGGTAATAATTTAATGCGAAACAGTATCAGTGATACCGGTCGAGATAAGCCTGGATCCGATGCTTAGACTGTCACGGTACTTAACCAGGTAAAACATGGAAGAAAGAAAAATTAATTATATCTTTGGCAAGCAAGTATCAGCAATCGATTCTCAGTAGTGTGCAAAACAAAGTGCCAGTAGGCAATCAAACATTGCTGCTAAACAACATTACGGTTTTGATATATAATTTATAGATAAAATAGTAAAAAGGCATCATTAGCGTAGCGTTATGGGCTGACTCGTGATTCCCTGGTCGAAGACGCACCAGGTGAAACCCGATTTTACCTAACAAATAAATTGCTGAATTTTTTATTACCGACACTTGCTGGCCATTAAAATAATTGATTTGACGAATAAACTATTATATAGCTAATTTTCTTGTTGCCACTGCTTTTACTCGCCTAAGAAATAATTTATTTATTGCATGTTTTAATAAAACGATTGCTTGCTAAAGAAAAAGTTTAACAATGAAAGGAATTCATAAAAAGCTGAGCTATTTATTTTTACTGCTTGCTCGCAAAAGAAATATTGTATTTATTAAATAATCTATTGAAAATCTGAGTGACTCAAGCCGTCACTTTCTTCCAATAAAATGCTTCAATATAAATAAATTCGTAAATAGCTAATCAAGTAGCTGCCATCACTCGCTCACCAAAAAAAAAATGTAGTCTCCAAATAAAGTAAAGATAAGCTCAGCCTTTTGTTCGCAGCTGCTTGCTTGCTGAAAAAAAGATTTATTTAATAAACAAATCAATGAATAGCTAAGCTTTTCATTAACGTCGCATTCCCGCTATGAAAATATGTCTATTTTTAGAATTTGTTTTATCTATTAAATAAATTAATAAGTAGCTAAGCTACTTTTTGCCGTCTCTAGCTAATTAAATAAATGTTTTTATCTATTTATTGAGCTATCAAAATGCTAAGCTTTTTCTTGCCATCGCTTGACTGCCAAAGAATCATCTAAGTTATTGCATGAACTAATAAATNAAATAAAGATGCCAAGTGAGGATTGTATTGTCTTTTGCATAACTAAAAAGATAAGAATTATTAGGATTCCAGAAAATTGATATTACTTTCCTTCGATTGTTTTAGAATGTTCTCATGGTGTGGTTGCAAATCTCAAATCTTACGGTTCAATAATTGGAGTTTAGTCCTCTTCTGAAACAAGAGACAGCTGTGTGACTGTATATCAGGAGGTCAATGTACTGACTCCCATCTCACTTATATTTCAATAATGATCAAGAATTATTATGTTAAAATTCTTGACGGTAATGCTTATAAAGGCTCTTGAATTGGCATCGGTGAGTATTACCATGGCTTAATTCTTCTTCAAATGACACAATGCTGTGAAAGTGTTGAAGCAAGAATGTGTTACACTGTAAACAACAAAATGCACTAATGTCAATTATGAATGTGTAAAAAAAAATTGGCCAAGTAACGTACCTTGTGTATTTCATGATATATCTAGTCCATTCTCAGGTGGTCAATTGTTTTGGAACTAGGAGACATAGGCTTATTTGTCCAATTAATATACAAATTATAAATGTTACTGTCTGTTGCACCAGTAGCTAAAAAATAAGATTGAAATGGATTAAAGTCCAGTGCTCTCACAGCACCTTCGTGTTTGTCGGGACTGCTCATCAAACAGTTGCTGTCATTCTCAAACATCTTGTCAGCAAAGTGAATTATTATTTTTCCACAATCATAGCAAATCACATTTATGCCAGCTGTATTCGTTCCGCTAGCTTCCAAAATTATTTTGTAAGATCGCGATGGTAATTATAATTATCATCCTAAATTTCTCAATACTGCGAATTTAATAGATACACATGAATAAAAGAAAGGACAAAACCTTTGATCACGTGGCACACTATTCATTATGTACATATCATACAGACTGGCTGCTCCAAGTAGAGAGAATACAAACTAAAACTGGCATTACAATACTAAAACTGATGTGTAACTGCTGAGCAACTGTTACTGCAGCCAGCAAAATTGGAAAGTTAGTGGGCTGCTGGACTGGAGGTGACCAGGTCATATCTACAGCTTCATGAAATTTTTTAACCTTCATATTTTACTTTATTTAAATAATTGTAAAGACCATCTATTACAACTGCACTATATGTTTGGAATATGATGAGCTGAGCACTTGTTAACTTTGAGCAAGTCTGAACTTTATTTTTATTATTAACTGTGCTATTAGCATCACATGGTACAAAGTTTTTATGAAAACGTTGAGTGGATTTTCTTTGTACCACCATCGTGAACAATAATTATTGAAAAACTCTTTACAGCAGCCTCTGGAGCAACTGAAGATTCACAGCCATTCAATGATTTCAGAAATTCATGTACATTTTTTTGTCAAACTTCATCAGCCCTTGATTTTTTTTATTATTCTCCAAAATTGTGCTCGATAAAACCAATAATTAAAATTTTAACCTCTTGTTTTGTCGATTAGGTTTTTTTTTTGTTTTGGTTAATTTGATTGCAGGGAAAAGTAAATCACAACTTTGTGACTGGAAACTTGTGGGAATTACTCATTTGTCAGCAATCTTACTTGAAAGTCTTGCTTGATTTATATACAAATTTAAGAGAGACAGAAAACTATTCCAAAAGAGAAATAAAAAACAAGCACTGCAACTCACCAAACACTGTTGAGCTTATAACTGAAATATGCATTTTCCCTGTCAGATCTGCTTAGCAGCTACTTGTCAAACTGCTAGCACTAACAGTAGTATCTTTGCTCACCTCATTGTTTGACTTGGTGAGAAAGGCCAGACTTGTCAGCTCGACCAAGTTGTAGAAAAAAGGAGACAAGGCTTCTCCGTTAACAGCACCGGCAGAGGACAGCACTGGGCACTTATGCAACGATCAGCTGACAAAATACATCAGTATGAGCTGACGGTCAAGTACCCGAGACTATATATTATGTATATGCATGCATTCGGCGACACAATATATGCGCATATATATAATTGTGCAGAGCTGCAATTTGAGAACCGTTTTCGTAGCAGACGACGCTTTTGGCTGTCTTGCAGCCGCGACCAAAAAACAGTCCCCCCACCACTTTTTTTAGACGGGAGAGTGGTGGGGGGACCTCTTTTCGCCATTTTGAAGCCAACACTGGTCTACTCTCTTTCCAAGCAGGTAGGCAGGGGTAATGAAGACCCTCTTTCTGTCCTTTAACTCAAGCCCCGCCCAGTTCCTACATTTTAAATACATTCTTTAATTTCCCTGTTACACAGCTGACGATGGTCGAGTAGACTTGGTCTTTTGCTCGCACTTTAAATCTGTTCAAAGACAATTTGATTCCAGGCCAATGTATTTTTTTTTTTTTTTTTTCTTCTAGTTGTTTAATTGATTGTGTGGGGACCTAACCCTGCTGCGCAACCGTCGGTAAAAGAGTAGGCTCTTTTTAGCTTTCCTCCGCTTCTCTTCCCCCCACGTCTTTGCTTGTCATGCAGGCCACTGCGCGAGCAGAGACGTCTTGACCGTCATTGCGAGCACACATTTTGAAGCTTCCTTGAGAAGCCCCTTTTTACTAGTGAATATTAAACCTTTTCTTGGTATTGTTAACAAGCGTTTAATTACTTCACCTGCTTCCTTAACTCCTGCAAATGGCAGCCATGGGACTGCCACCTCCAGCCGATCCATAGGTCACATACATTTATTTTATAATTGATACTGCTTCAACACCACCAACAGTAAGTATCTTATTGCTTTTTTTTTTTTTAAAGAAAAAATTGAGGAATAATTCAATTTTTATATTAGTTTAAAATAAGCCAAAGAATCACACAATAAAAAACAAAGTTGCGAGAAAAATGTAACTGCTACGTACTGGAATAACGAAATAAAGATGCCAAGTGAGGATTGTATTGTCTTTTGCATAACTAAAAAGATAAGAATTATTAGGATTCCAGAAAATTGATATTACTTTTCTNTCGCTAAAAAAGTTATAAATTTATTAAATAAACTAATTAACAGGTTATTTACTTATTGCTACTACTTGCTCACCACAAGATAAATTTATTAACTAAATAAACCATCAAAAAGCTGAGCTATTTGTTGTTGTCGCTTACTTGTCAAAGAAGAATTTTATCTATCATATCAACTAATAAATCATCAAACTTATTGTTGGTACCACTTGCTTGCCAATATAATAATATATTTATTAAGTTAATTAACAAATGGTAGAGCTACTTATTGCCGTCACTTGCTCACCGAAAAAATAATTTATGAATTAAAAAAATCAATAAACGACTCGGCTAGTTATCACCACCGCTTGCTTACATAAGAATTATTCTACTTACTGTTAAAATCTCCGAAACAGCAATGCTTTTTTAACTGGTGCTTTCTTTCCCAGTAATTAATTTAATTATTATTTAAAATGTTCTGGTAATTTAATATTAATATATTTATGTAAATCTGGAGGAAATCTTTCTCTGTGTAGACATAATATTCATTAATTAGTAACCTGATTTTTTATGAAGCTATTGTCGAGTCCAACTGTTGCATGTTCACCATCAGGTGCAATTTTAACAGAGGAAGATTAACTATGAAAAATATAACGGAAAACTAATCGTTTACTTAATTAAAATTATTAAATAGGCAAATAAAAGGAATAAAAAAGAAAATTGATTGATAACTGATTTATGGTAAACGAACAAATATACAATTTAATAACTCGACTGACACTCTTATTCATCTCTATATTTACCTCTCTATATTTTATTTACTCTTGAAATGATCTTGTCTTTGTCTTTACATCATTTCTATAGGTGTAGATTTTGCAATTTCCTTTTGATATTTAACGTTGTGTATGGTTATGTTTTCTCTATTTATGAGCTTAAAGAAAGATTTAATCCAATAGAGAATATCATGAAAAAGAATGTTGTCCTGTGCCGGTGCTGATAACGAAGAAGCCTTGACTCCTTTTTTCTACATCTTGGTTGAGCTGACAAGTCTGGCCTTTCTCACCAAGTCAAACGATGAGGTGAGCAAACATACTACTGTTAGTGCTAGCAGTTTGACAAGTAGCTGCTAAGCAGATCAGACAAGTAAACTGCATATTTCAGTTTTGAGCTCAACAGTGCTTGGTGAGTTGCAGTGCTTGTTTTTTATTTCTGTTTTTAGATAGTTTTCTGTCTCTCTTAAATTTGTATATAAATCAAGCGGGACTTTAACGTAAGATTGCTGACAAATGAGTGATTCCTACAAGTTTTCAGTCACAAAGTTGTGATTTACTTATCCCTGCAATCGAATCAACCAAAACAAAAAAAATCTAATTAACAAAGCGAGAGATTAATATTTTAATTATTGGTATTATCAAGCACAATTTTAAAGGATAATAAGAAAAATCGAGGGCTGATGAAGTTTGACAAAAAAATGTACATGAATCTCTGAAATCATCGAATGGCTGTAAATCTTCAGTTGCTCCAGAGGCTGCTGTAAAGAGTTTTTTAATAATTATTGTTCACAATGGAGGTACAGAGAAAAGCCACTTAACGTTTTCATGAAAACTTGGTGCCATGTGATGTTAATAGCACAGTTAATAATCAAAATAAAGTTCAGACTTGCTCAAAAATAACAGGTGCGCAGCTCATTATATTCCTAACATATAGTGCAGTTGTGGTAAATGGTCTTTACAATTATTCAGATGAAGTAAATTATGAAGATTAAGAAATTTCATGAAGCTGTAGATATGACCTGGTCACCTCCAGTCCAGCAGCCCACTAACTTTCCAACTTTGCTGGCTGCAGTAACAGTTGCTCAGCAGTTACACATCAGTTTTAGTATTGTAATGCCAGTTTTGGTTTGTATTCTCTCAACTTGGAGCAGCCAGGCTGTATGATATGTACATAAAGAACAGTGTGCCACGTGATCAAAGGTTTTGTCCTTTCTTTTATTCATGTGTATCTATTAAATTCGCAGTATTGAGAAATTTAGGATGATAATTATAATTACCATCGCGATCTTACAAAATAATTTTGGGAGCTAGCGGAACGAATACAGCTGGCATTAATGTGAGTTGCTATGATTGTGGAAAAATAATAATTCACTTTGCTGACAAGATGTTTGAAAATGACAGCAACTGTTTGATGAGCAGTCCCGACAAACACAAAGGTGCTGTGAGAGCACTGGACTTTAATCCATTTCAGTCTTATTTTTTAGCTACTGGTGCAACAGACAGTAACATTTATAATTTGTATATTAATTGGACAAATAAGCCTATGTCTCCTTGTTCCAAAACAATTCACCACCTGAGAATGTACTAGATAAATCATGAAATACTTAAGGTATGTTACTTGGCCAATTTTTTTTTACACATTCATAATTGACATTAGAGCATTTTGTTGTTTACAGTGCAACACATTCTTGCTTCAACATTTTCACAGCATTGTGTCATTCGAAGAAGAATTAAGCCATGGTAATACTCACCGATGACAATTCAAAAGCCTTTATAAGCATTATCATCAGGAATTTTAACATAATAAATCTTCATCATTATTAAAATATAAGTGAGATGGAAGTCAGTACATTGACATCCTGATATACAGTCACACAGCTGTCTCTTGCTTCAGAAGAGGATTAAACTCCAATTATTGAACCGTGGGATTTGAGATTTGCAACCACACCGTGAGAACATTCTAAAACCATCGAAGAAAAGTAATATCAATTTTCTGGAATCCTAATAATTCTTATCTTTTTAGTTATGCAAAAGACAATACAATCCTCACTTGGCATCTTTATTTCGTTATTCCAGTACGTAGCAGTTACATTTTTCTCGCAACTTTGTTTTTTATTGTGTGATGCTTATTTTTTATTACAAATCTTATTTAAAGGTGGTGGTACTGTTGGCTAATTAGCTCAAACAAATCATAAAAACTTAAATGTGTCTTAGTGTCCTAGATGAGCTTGCTTAGCTGTGAGTACTACTTCATATGGCCAGGCAATAGTATACTCTCTGTAAGGTGGAGCTGACCATTGATTTTCCGAAACGTTAAAGAAAATGTTGATTTATTTCCTGGCATGAATCCATTCCCACAAGTCTCACCGATGATGCAAACAAAAGTATATTATGAGAATAATGCTGTAGAGTCCCCAGTCTCTGGCATAATTGTAACTAACTATGCGAATAATACCATAGTTGAAGTTATACCTTTTATTCAACTAACAATGAGAGTTGGAAACAAAAATTAATAAGTACCCGAAGCAAATAAAATACTAATTAAGTCAGACTATACAGCTGAAATTAATGATCATACAGCTGAATTCCAATCACTCAAATAATTGTAATTAAAACGCCTTTAACTAGTGTACTCGTAATTTATGTAGCTTAACAAGCTTCTAAGGTTATATTTTGTTGCTTGCTATACATGCCAATATATTAAAATTTTCAGCAATCAATACAGTTATTGCGCAAAAGTTGTTAAATTACTTATAAAAAGTAAACATTTGCCTTTGACAAAATTGTGTAAAGAGATGCTTCTTTTAAAAATTGTAGTATTAGTTACTTTTTAACATTTTTACAAATTAATGCTAATTTTTTTTTAGAAATAACAAGCATTTTGTTACTTTTAGATCTGTCCTTAATCTTTTTTTCCATTATCCTTTTTTCGCGATATTCTCTATTGGATTAAATTTTTCTTTGATCTCATCAATATATAAAACATAAATCATACACAACGTTAAATATCAAAAGAAAATTGCAAAATCGACACTTACAGAAATGATGTAAAGTTGAAGAAAAGATTATTTAAAGAGTCAATAAAAAATAGGGAGGTAAATATACCGATGAAAAAGAGAGTAAGTCAAGTTATTAAATTGTATATTTGTTTATTTACCATAAATCAGTTCGCAATCAATTTTTTTTTTTTTCTTCTTCTATTTAATGATTTTAATTTAGAAAAGAAAATTGCAAAATCGACACTTACAGAAATGATGTAAAGTTGAAGAAAAGATTATTTAAAGAGTCAATAAAAAATAGGGAGGTAAATATACCGNATATCACAAGTATTATTTTGACTTTACATTAATAAAAAAATTATTGAAATTATAGTTTGACTTAATCAATTAAAATTGGAAACAACTGGAATTTTTAGTAATTTGCCTTAAATTTTGATTTTAGAACTCATGGCAGTATTAAATTTGTACATTCTAGAGTTAAATAGTTCAAGATGTTTGTCAAAAATTTTAAAATTTAATGCATTAGTGTTACGAACTGGCAAACAACTGTGTGTTAAATAAATCGCATTTAGCAAACATTTCTCCATTTTGTTCCGCTTCTTTGGTTTTGTATCCGTGACTATTAAAAAAACTCTGTCTGGTTCTGTATTACAGTGGGGCAACAATAGTACAGCTTCAATTAAAATTTTTAAATTTGGGAACCCTAAGTCTCCGTTTTTGAAGTACGATACAATAATTTTTTTATAAAAAGCATCTCATTCTAAGTCAGAAATGTTGACGTCGATTTAATTAATGCGAGAAGGAAACTGCAACATTCCTTTTTTTTAAAATCGAAATAAATATCCATACTTAGATGAAAAAAAAAATCTAAAGATCTTAAAATATGCCGGAATTTTCTATCCAAAATTCGATATTAAAAGCATTCTTAGGATCAAGAAAATCCAGTGTTTCAAGCAATTTATTGTTTTTAAAATAATTTTTTTGAACCTCATTAAAAGCGGTTACGTAAAAGTTCAAACAGGTCTTTAGGAAGTCCATACCGTCTTGTTCTGAAAGAGGCTTTAAAGTAGAATTGCAAGCATCACCCACAGCAATATCACTTAAAGACCTAAAATCTTCATTGTTTACCTTATAATTAATGTTTTTCTGTAATTCTCCTACTGCTGTGACATTAAGAAAGTAAGAACTTCGTTCTAACAGAAATTGTTCTGCTTGTTTTGTTAAATATTTAAAAAATTGATCCAACATTTTATTTGTGGAAGAGGCCTACTGGGGATACCACTAAAGAAAAAAATCGCAGGAATAATCTATATACTTTTCCAATTCTTTATTTTTGTAAACTTTTCCTTCTCTTTTAAAACTTCGAAGTAATTTTATTCTGGCTTATTTTTTACTAGCATAAAAATTGTATTATTTCTCAATTTTTTCTTCAAAAAAAAAAAAGCGCCGAAATACTTACCACTAGG
>NW_019379917.1:78707-142590 GCF_000648655.2 Copidosoma floridanum
CGAAAAAAAAAAAAAAAAATACATTGGCTTGGAATCGAATTCTCTTTGAACAGATTCGAAGCACTAGCAAAAGACAGAGTCCACTTGACTATCGTCAGTTATGTTACAGGGGAACCAAGAATGTATTTTAGTTGTAGAAAAAGGGTGGGGCATAAGTTAAAGGACGGGGAGAGGGTCTCCTCTACCCCTGCCTACCTGCTTGGAGAGAGAGTAGTCTCACAACTTTGATACATTCTCCAATTCCCTTAAGACATAGCTGACGATGGTGAAGTGGACTATGTCTTTTGCTCACACTTTAAATCTGTTCAAAAACAATTTGATTCCGAGCCAACGTATTTTTTTTTTTTTTTTTTTTTTTTACTGTAAAACTAATTAAAACAGTTCCCACACCATTTAGTTAGTTAGTAGGTTTATAATAATTGATAATACATACTGAATTTTTTACTCATTTTAAATTGATTACATATTTTATAAAAATACGAATAACTGAATAAGATATATATATATGTAAAGCCCCCTCATATCTCAATGACTTGGACGGCCTCTGCTTCTACTTAATTTACGGTTTGTGCTTAACGCTCTCGCACTGTAATCGATAATTATGATAAGGATAAAAAGTGAGTTTCTTAGCAGTGTTCAGAAGAATTCGTGATCAGAAAGTATTAGATATTTTGTAAATGTAGTGGAAGCATTTAAAAGAGTAAAGACTTTTTAGGTTCTGTATTATTCCATTACATCGTGAGTATACACCTTAGTAGACCAAGAGCTGAAGCTCGAGGGTGGTCAAAAATCTAAACCAGCTGCAACTCTCATCAAAATATAATAACATAACCCTTTTAATAAAAATGGAACCATTAACAGTACGATAGTGCTTCTTCTACGGAAGATATGACTTTTACGCTTGGGATATTAAAATTACTACGCAATTGCAAAAAATTTCTGATGGTTTCAGCCTCCCTGAAAATTACTATCTTGACATTTAATTTTACTATCCAGAAAAAACATTTTACAAACCGATAGCGAAATCCCTATGCTGAGCATAGGTCTTTACTTTACCTATGCAAAGCATAGTGATTTTACTACAGCATTTTTTACAGTGTAGTATACAAATATTATTCCTTAATTTTTTCTTGAAAAAAAAAGTGCCGAGATACCAACTACTAGGTAGTGTGAAAATAGGATCAATTAGTTTTACAATTAAAAAAAAAAAATAAATAAAAAAAAAAAAAAAACCATTTGCTCGGAATCAAACTGTCTTTGAACAGATTTGAAGCGCAAGCAAAAGACATAGTCCACTTCACCATCGTCAGCTATGTTGTAGGGGAATTGACCAATGTGTTCAAATTGTGAAAAATTTGGTGGGGCTTAAGTTAAAAATGGGAAGAGGGTCTCCCCTACCCCTGCCTACCTGCTTGGAAAGATAGTAGAGTTGTTCTGTGCTTGCACGGCTAGCTGGGAGCACTCAAAAAAAATCTTGGATCTCTGGGTCTCTGGCATCACTGGTTTGTTGTTTTTTAGTACATAAAATATTTAGCCTTAAAGTGATTTTGGAGAATCATTCAAAGGAGCGAGAAAGGAGAGTCCCCTGCCCACGCAGCAGGGACTCTCCAACAACACACTTTCGCACCTAACAACCGTAATATATTTCTTAAGTTTAATGTTGCCTGTAAGGGGCAAAAATAATACTCAATGTACATATGTGGCGCCTTCAACTATCGTCAAGGCACACACAGGGGGTCGACGCAAGCAGCAGCTGAAGCCACGCGAGGTCTTCGCGCTGTCCACGCCGAGCGGCGCTGCCGCCGCCTTCTCTAGCCGCCAAGCAGCTACCTAGTGTGGCGCACGTCCAGCCCACACCAGTCCGAGCTCGACCCTCGCATGAGCCGCATTCGCGCACGCTCACGCTCGCAGCCTCCGCTGCCATCACAGCTCTCGACACTTCGCCGTACCATTTTGCCTTCTATTCTTTGTATGCTAATAAAGCGCCATTTATTGAGTACACTTGAGTGAGCATCTTTGAGCGCCTACCCTCGCCTTTAACTTCCTCGAGCTCCGGGACACGCTCAGCTGACCTCAACAGTGGTGACCCCGCCTGAAAAAGTTTCGAGGTGAGCTAAACAATCGCGTGTTTTTTTTCTTTGCCATCTTTCTTTTCTTTTTTCGGCGAGCAAGGCGACTCATCTCGCTCGCGCGGCACGCCTTGCAGTGCGCGTGCTTTGTCCAGCCCGCCGCCATTTTGAGCAAAAGCCCGCGCGCTCGCTCGCGTTCGTTGAACACGGCCATTGTCAACTCGGGCGACGCTACGAGCCACGCGCCAACGTGCCCGCACTCTCTCTCTCTCGCTCTCGTGGATCTTCTTAAAAAAGACAAGGACAAAGACAGAGAGTGAGGGGTTGTGTGACAGTGCTGTGCAGTGCAGTTTTTTTACACTCGTCTCGCCGTCGGCACTCGCCATGGCCAACAACTACAATGGTGTAATTCCCCCCAACGACAATGGTGTAATTCCCCCCGGCGACAATCCTACTGGAGGCGCGAGCCCCACGGGTGACGACATTAACCCCGTGATGTCGGTCGCACCTCTTCGCCTCCCGCGTTTCTGGAAGGTCAACCCGACCGTGTGGTTTATCCGGATCGAGGCGGCCTTCAACAACCACAGGATCCGCGCGGACTCAAGCAAATTCGACTACGTCGTCGCTGCCTTGGATGACGCCACGGTGCAGGAAATCGCCGACGTCCTCATGGCACCTCCAGCTGAGGGCAAGTACGATTTCCTTAAGGCCGAAATTCTTAAGCGCATGACAGACACGGCCGATCAGCGTCTCCGCAAGCTGCTCACGCAGCTCGAGCTGGGCGACCAGAAGCCGTCACAGCTCCTGCGTCGCATGAAAGCTCTCGCGGGCACCGCGGTCACCGACGATGCCATCAGGGTCCGGTGGTTCGACCTCCTGCCGCCGTCCGTGGCACGCTCCCTCCGGGTCGTCAAATCAACCCCGCTGGATGAGCTGGCGTCTCTGGCCGACGAGCTGATCCAGGACTACCCGCACGTCGCCGCGGTTCACCCTCAAGCGACCAAGCCCCAGACGGCTGGTCAGTCTTCTGCGCCGACCGTGGAGTCCCTGGCCAAGGAGATGGCGTCGCTGCGTCAGTCCGTCGCGCAGCTCCTCAACATCGCTAAGCGACAACCGGAAGGCCAGCAACGTGGCCGTTCAACCACGCAGTCGCAAGGCGGCCCCCGAAGCAGGTCAAACACGCCAAACCGAGACCCCAACGACCCGTGGTGCTGGTACCATCGCACCCTGGGGAACAACGCTCGCAACTGCAGGCCACCCTGCAACTTCACCCCGTCGAACCAGGGAAACGAGTAGTGCCGCCTTCGTATCAGGCGGCGGAAGTCGGCGCTACTCCCCCTGCAGAAAACCGCCTCCATGTGTCCGACAAAACCTCAACGATAAGGTTTCTCGTCGACTCCGGGTCAGTCGTTTCTCTGCTCCCAGCTTCCCTGTTCAAGAAGCCACCAGCTCGTGCCTCTCTTACGCTCACCGCTGCTAACGCCTCGGCGATCTCCACGTACGGCACACACCGTGCCGAGGTCAACCTAGGCCTGCGTCGAGCCTTCGTCTGGTCCTTCATCGTCGCCGACGTCCAGACGGCCATTCTGGGAGCGGACTTCCTCACGCACTTCAGCCTGCTCATCGACCTCAAAGGAAAGCAGCTCCTCGACGCCACGACCGGGCTTTCCACCAAGGGTTCTGCGGCCCTCACAACCGGCCACAGCGTCTCGGTCGTCCAGCAGGTCGAGATTCCGGCAGGACTCCTTTGTCAACGCTACCAAGACCTCGTTCGGGAGTTCAACGACCTAACGCTGGTTGACGGATCGGCAGCAGACCTGCCCGATCTCCCAGTGCTTCACCGCATTCACACGAACGGCCCCCCGGTCTTCGAGCGCCCTCGGAGACTCATCGGCCCTCGTCTCGACGCCGCCAAGGACGAGTTCAGCCGTCTCATGGCCCAGGGCATCATCCGGCCCTCCTCCAGCCAGTGGGCAAGCCCGATCCACCTGGTTCCGAAGCCCGACGGTTCCTGGCGCGTCACCGGCGATTACAGGCGACTGAACAGCTGCACGAAGCCCGACCGCTACCCACTCCCGATCGTCGAGGACCTTCTCCAGGAGCTGCAGGGATCGGTATTCTCGGTAATTGACTTAAAAAAGCCTTTTACCAGATCTCTATCGCAAAAGAAGACATCCCGAAGACTGCAGTGACGACTCCCTTTGGACTCTTCGAGTTCACTCGATCGTCTCTTGATCAACGCAACGCCGCCACGTCTCTCACACGTCGCCACCATCTCCATGCCTGCCCAACTCAGCGCGAAGATCATCGCCGAAGCACAGGCCAAAGACCAGGAAGCCGAACATATCTCTACTCCCTCGAGCCTCAACCTGCAGACCCTCTCGATCGACGACTGCTCCGTCCTCTGCGATACGTCCATGGGAGTCGTCCGGCCTTATCTCCCACGGGCTCTTCGACGCACAGCATTTGAGCTTCTCCATGGCCTCGCTCACCCGAGAGTTAAGGCCACGACCCGTCTTGTCGCTTCAAAGTATGTCTGGCCAGGCATGCGTAAGGAAGTTAGCCGTTGGGCGCGCACATGCGAGCCCTGGCAGCGTTCCAAAATCCACCGGCACAACAGGTCCGCCCTAGGCTCCTTTAAGGCCCCCAAGGAGCGCTTCCAGCATCTCCATATCGACATCATCAAACTCCCTCCGTGTCAGGGTTATACCTACTGCCTGACCATCATCGACCGGTTCACCCGATGGCCAGAAGCCATTCCCCTGCCTGACCAACAGGCATCAACCATCGCCAAGGCTCTCATCGACAGGTGGGTTAGCCTCTACGGCACGCCACTCACGATAACAACGGACCAGGGCGCCCAGTTCGAGTCCGCCCTGTTCTCGGAGCTCACAAAGCTCCTCGGCGCGAAAAGGGTGCACACCACGCCATACCACCCGCAGTCCAACGGCATGGTGGAACGGACCCACCGCACCATCAACGCCGCCCTCATGTGCGACCCCGGGATCCCATGGCCTGACCAACTATCGTTGGTCCTTCTGGGGCTACGAACCGCCTACAAGGAGGACCTGCAAGCCTCTCCGGCCGAGATGCTCTACGGCACTACGCTCAGAGTGCCCGGGGACTTCTTCGCTACGGAGAGCCAGCCCGTCGCAAACCCTGCCACCTTCGTAGAAGGTCTCCGCCGACTCGCCCAGTCCATCAAGGCTGCGCCGGCTTCGAGACACGCAGCGGAGAACGCCCCGTTCTTCTTCAAAGACTTGCGGACGTGCTCCCACGTTTTTAAGAGGGTTGACGCCATCCGCAAGCCCCTCCAGCCTCCGTACACGGGCCCTCACCGGGTCATTCGCCGGGTCGATGACAAGACCTACGTCATCAATGTCAACGGCTCTCATCGCNAGTGAGGAATCAATGAAAAACTGATCTCTCATGTAATGAATTCTTTATTTGAGGATTTTTATGCTGCTGTTTTAATCCCGATAAATGTTTTGCGTCAGTTTTTTGAAACCTTACATACTAAGAATTTAATAAATTTAATTCCTTTCTTTTAATTTGCTATCTTGCGACTTTTGGCCTGGTTAAGACTGTTATGAGCCATAATGGCTGTTTTTTGTTGACTTTGTTAAGTTTTAATATATATGTTAGCAAGGTAGCTTAATTTCTGATGACCTTAAATTAAAGGGACCGTTTAATTCTTAAGTAAACTTTTTCTTGACTGACTTTACCACCAGACGTGACTGCCTCTATACCTGAGGGTGATCCTCTCTGGCTTGTTATTGTAGCGCCAGACTGATTAGAAGGACTGATTAGAAAACTACAACTTCTAAGCATTGGAAAAAGTTAAAGAGCTCTTTAACAACGCATCCTGGCGTGACGCTGAAATCATTAGTATCTGAAGCACCTTTTTTTTGTGGACTCAGTTGTTTTGGTAATCTAAGGTGGGGTCCTAACATTGGTTCGTGATGCTTGCCCGTTAGGGACTGTCCCGTTTGCCAAAGTTTATATTTCCTTCGTAGCTGTTAATTTGGCCTAGCGCAGATCATAGCAAGGATTGGTAATTTCTGGTTGCATGCTCAGAGTCAGGAAGGTAATGTAGGGTCGTCGGTCGCCGGGGTTCCCAGCCTTGCAACGAACAACTCCGCTCGGGACGTCTACCAGTGAATGACTAACTTAGTTTAATAGTGGCTGGTCTTATATAGTCTTATAGTCCATGAACTATTACCAGAAATAGTAGTTAAGATGTATTTGTTGGCCATATAGTTGGACCTTACGTGACCCTAAAAAGAACTGATGAAATTTATGGTTAACTAGGGAACGTAAATACTTATAATGGCCCTGAAAAGGGCTAGTGGTAATACTTCCAGCTATTCCTTAAAATTATTCTTGATGATGGAGAGCTGGCTGTGAGTAGTTACCCTCAGAGACTCTGTGTACGAAGAATGTGCTGGAGGGAGAAACGCCGCTAACCAAAGAATATCTCGTCTTCAGGTCATTCCCCGGAGAAGCAACCGCTCATCGTTATTTGGAAAAGTGGGCCTGAAAAATACATTCTTTGTGAGTCTGCCATAAGGACGATCACTGGAAAGAAGACTTTTGTGGCTGTCCAAACTCCTGAAGGTTGTTTTCTTTGGCTTGCATTTGTAGTAAAAAATTCTCTAATGGCACCAGGCCGGATGGTTAAGCGGCCACAAAACTATGAAGTGTTGGAGCAGGTATTTCTCTAGCTAGACACGTCTTCAGGTATTCTGCCAGAGAAATTATCGTTTAGAAAATTTTTTTATTGATGACACTCGTCAATCCTGGTGGTTCAGGGTAAAATTAGACGTAGGTCACTTGCTCGTTAGAAAAGAGTGTCGTTGGTAGCTGGGATACTCAGCTGCACGACTAACAACTCTGTTCTTGATATACTTCCAGGGGACACTGTAGAAATTGCTGAAATGCTCAGGCCCCATTGTTAAAACCACACTTTTTTAATTTTATTGTAGGTAGCTTCGATTTTTCGTCCACACCACTAACTTGATCCTACTGAACTAACGTATTTTTGCAAAACTTAGAGCTTTTTTATGCTGTTGTTATGAGTTTTTTCGAGATAAAATTTTATTTGAATCATCCAAGAAGTATCAATCATCAACATGCAAAATCTTAGCCTGATCGGTTGAGTAGCATGGTTAGCGATTACGACGATTTTAACGACTTTGATTAATATATTAGTAAATTAAAACGTTTTTTTTTGATAAATAAAAATTGGTGATAAGAAATCTAATTGTTTTTAAGAATTTTTTATTATAAAAATATTTGCTGAAGAGCATAGAAAACGATAGCTATTTGCAGAGTAAAAAAGGGGAAATAAAAACTATTTATTCCTCTTGTCCTCTTTCGTTCATTCATCAACGTACAATACATGTAAAAGCAAAATAAAAGAAAGACCAGAAATTAAGGAGAGAAAGAGTGGCACGTGTTTATGGTCGTTTAATTGATTCCAATAATACCGTGAGCAACCGGTTCAAGTTTGTTCTCTCTTTTCCTCGTTAACGTGCGCGGAGGCACTAGCCTTGTGTAAGATCTTATACGTACTAATGTATGCAGTACGTTGTGGCGTTGATGAAATCTCTACACGTGGGGGATGCCAGGTATAGATTTTTATATAAATACTTTTTAGTCTCTGGCGAGAAAAACACATTCTTATGGCCTTTTTTTCTGCACCCTACTGTCCTAGTATCCATGGGAAATATTGACTGCGAGGACAAGTGTATGTTGGAATATGTATAGCAACTCATTTACGAGCACAGTTCCTGTTATTTGTTGGGATATTAAAATATTATCCTTGAGAAACATGTTTTCATTAATTTTTGTTAGTTGAATCGTAATTTATGATAATGATATTAAAAATAATAAGACAATAACACGTACTTTTAAAGAACTGTTTGGCTAAGTGTAATGTATTAAAATAAGAATTGGTAAAGGTCTTCTGCTGTAAAAAAAAGATGAAAGAAGAAACTTATCCAAGCTCTTAAACTTTGCTGTTGCGATAGTATGGTAAAATATCAAAATATTTTATGGCATAGAAATATGTAACTATGGATGTATACTCACTTTCGAAAAAAATTATGTTTTAACGTACGAAACTAAAAAAAAGTAGTGTTAAAAAAGTATTATAACTGTATTAAAAATTACTTTATTTTTAGGAAAGCTGAGCTATACTTACCTGATAACGCAATATTATCACGTTTAAAACAACGTTGTAATTGTATTTTAAATAATTTTTGTTATGCAGTAACTTTACAAAAATCATTTTACGGCATGATTAAAATGACTATGTCTAACATAGTAAAAAATGTGATAGTACAACTTTTGCTACACAACATAGTAAATTCCATTGTAATCGTTTTAAAATGGACTACATTCTAAAATAAGATTTGCTATGTAACATAGTAGAATCTTTCATTTTACTGCATTGCTATTCACTATAGTAAGAATTACTATGTTTGAAAATAATTTTGTACAATGTCTATTGTCTTGTACGCCTATTGAGCTTCAAGTTTGAGGTTATACGAACGTAAATATTGAGGGAAACATATAATTTCATTCATCAGGGTTGAAAAGTAATACGTGCCGACAATTAATTTTGAATCGACTAGTTATCTATTGTTAACACCTTAGTCTGTACAGAAAACCCTTTGATTTTCAACTTTATTGTGTAATTTTATATTTCGTAATTATTGTACCACAATAATTACGAAATATAAAATTACACAATATTATAACCACAAAAATACAAATACATATTTAACATGTAATACATATTTTAAACTTAAAAAAAATCTGGATGATTTAAGAGATAACAGTGAGGAATCAATGAAAAACTGATCTCTCATGTAATGAATTCTTTATTTGAGGATTTTTATGCTGCTGTTTTAATCCCGATAAATGTTTTGCGTCAGTTTTTTGAAACCTTACATACTAAGAATTTAATAAATTTAATTCCTTTCTTTTAATTTGCTATCTTGCGACTTTTGGCCTGGTTAAGACTGTTATGAGCCATAATGGCTGTTTTTTGTTGACTTTGTTAAGTTTTAATATATATGTTAGCAAGGTAGCTTAATTTCTGATGACCTTAAATTAAAGGGACCGTTTAATTCTTAAGTAAACTTTTTCTTGACTGACTTTACCACCAGACGTGACTGCCTCTATACCTGAGGGTGATCCTCTCTGGCTTGTTATTGTAGCGCCAGACTGATTAGAAGGACTGATTAGAAAACTACAACTTCTAAGCATTGGAAAAAGTTAAAGAGCTCTTTAACAACGCATCCTGGCGTGACGCTGAAATCATTAGTATCTGAAGCACCTTTTTTTTGTGGACTCAGTTGTTTTGGTAATCTAAGGTGGGGTCCTAACATTGGTTCGTGATGCTTGCCCGTTAGGGACTGTCCCGTTTGCCAAAGTTTATATTTCCTTCGTAGCTGTTAATTTGGCCTAGCGCAGATCATAGCAAGGATTGGTAATTTCTGGTTGCATGCTCAGAGTCAGGAAGGTAATGTAGGGTCGTCGGTCGCCGGGGTTCCCAGCCTTGCAACGAACAACTCCGCTCGGGACGTCTACCAGTGAATGACTAACTTAGTTTAATAGTGGCTGGTCTTATATAGTCTTATAGTCCATGAACTATTACCAGAAATAGTAGTTAAGATGTATTTGTTGGCCATATAGTTGGACCTTACGTGACCCTAAAAAGAACTGATGAAATTTATGGTTAACTAGGGAACGTAAATACTTATAATGGCCCTGAAAAGGGCTAGTGGTAATACTTCCAGCTATTCCTTAAAATTATTCTTGATGATGGAGAGCTGGCTGTGAGTAGTTACCCTCAGAGACTCTGTGTACGAAGAATGTGCTGGAGGGAGAAACGCCGCTAACCAAAGAATATCTCGTCTTCAGGTCATTCCCCGGAGAAGCAACCGCTCATCGTTATTTGGAAAAGTGGGCCTGAAAAATACATTCTTTGTGAGTCTGCCATAAGGACGATCACTGGAAAGAAGACTTTTGTGGCTGTCCAAACTCCTGAAGGTTGTTTTCTTTGGCTTGCATTTGTAGTAAAAAATTCTCTAATGGCACCAGGCCGGATGGTTAAGCGGCCACAAAACTATGAAGTGTTGGAGCAGGTATTTCTCTAGCTAGACACGTCTTCAGGTATTCTGCCAGAGAAATTATCGTTTAGAAAATTTTTTTATTGATGACACTCGTCAATCCTGGTGGTTCAGGGTAAAATTAGACGTAGGTCACTTGCTCGTTAGAAAAGAGTGTCGTTGGTAGCTGGGATACTCAGCTGCACGACTAACAACTCTGTTCTTGATATACTTCCAGGGGACACTGTAGAAATTGCTGAAATGCTCAGGCCCCATTGTTAAAACCACACTTTTTTAATTTTATTGTAGGTAGCTTCGATTTTTCGTCCACACCACTAACTTGATCCTACTGAACTAACGTATTTTTGCAAAACTTAGAGCTTTTTTATGCTGTTGTTATGAGTTTTTTCGAGATAAAATTTTATTTGAATCATCCAAGAAGTATCAATCATCAACATGCAAAATCTTAGCCTGATCGGTTGAGTAGCATGGTTAGCGATTACGACGATTTTAACGACTTTGATTAATATATTAGTAAATTAAAACGTTTTTTTTTGATAAATAAAAATTGGTGATAAGAAATCTAATTGTTTTTAAGAATTTTTTATTATAAAAATATTTGCTGAAGAGCATAGAAAACGATAGCTATTTGCAGAGTAAAAAAGGGGAAATAAAAACTATTTATTCCTCTTGTCCTCTTTCGTTCATTCATCAACGTACAATACATGTAAAAGCAAAATAAAAGAAAGACCAGAAATTAAGGAGAGAAAGAGTGGCACGTGTTTATGGTCGTTTAATTGATTCCAATAATACCGTGAGCAACCGGTTCAAGTTTGTTCTCTCTTTTCCTCGTTAACGTGCGCGGAGGCACTAGCCTTGTGTAAGATCTTATACGTACTAATGTATGCAGTACGTTGTGGCGTTGATGAAATCTCTACACGTGGGGGATGCCAGGTATAGATTTTTATATAAATACTTTTTAGTCTCTGGCGAGAAAAACACATTCTTATGGCCTTTTTTTCTGCACCCTACTGTCCTAGTATCCATGGGAAATATTGACTGCGAGGACAAGTGTATGTTGGAATATGTATAGCAACTCATTTACGAGCACAGTTCCTGTTATTTGTTGGGATATTAAAATATTATCCTTGAGAAACATGTTTTCATTAATTTTTGTTAGTTGAATCGTAATTTATGATAATGATATTAAAAATAATAAGACAATAACACGTACTTTTAAAGAACTGTTTGGCTAAGTGTAATGTATTAAAATAAGAATTGGTAAAGGTCTTCTGCTGTAAAAAAAAGATGAAAGAAGAAACTTATCCAAGCTCTTAAACTTTGCTGTTGCGATAGTATGGTAAAATATCAAAATATTTTATGGCATAGAAATATGTAACTTCTACCATTTACTGTTTAAATGTACTTACACAATTACAAGATGTTTTTACAATACGCAAATGAAAGTTGACGTGATACTTTCATGGTATGGGTATTTTAAATGAAGACACAAACACCTACATAACTTTTTTTCATAAACGTTATTAGCTTATTTAAATCTTGACTTTCAGATCGTATTTTATTCTCATTACTATAAAGTTTTACTTTAAAAGGCATTCTATGAAATTAAGCCGAGTTTGAAGCATTGAAAGTAGGTTAAAAATTATTTTATTTAGCTACACTGTCAATGTTTTCCACAATTCCAATGAAAGAAAAAGAAAGAAAAAGAAAAAATTAATAGATTGCAGCCCAGTTGCACACTAACCAAACTCTATTGTTCCATATTTGCAGACAAGCAAGCATTGCAGGTGAGCATTAGCGATTAAATTAATAACTGTTTTATCAGGATTATTTATAATTATCTTCTTCACTTAGATACGTAAAAATTAGGGATAATAAACTCAACTAAATATGACGATTAATTATTCAATAATTGTTTTCTTTGGCTAGCAAGTATTAGTGATAAAAAAGCTAACTTTTTTTTATTGTTGATAATAAATTAATACTAAGAAAACAGGTTGGTTCCAAATCACTGATTCTTGCTCACCCAAGGAAACCAATTCCTAATAATCTACTTGCTCAATTAGGGATGTATTTGATTAACTATTTTTTACCAAAAATTAGTTGAGTTGCTGATTGCTGAAGCATTTTGCCCAAGTATACAGTATAAACAGAAAGGTCAAGTAAATTCAAAATTTTGTGTTAAAATTTAGTGCCATACTTTAGTACTACAATTCTTAAAGAAAAGTTATACTTATCTATATTTTTAATCAAAAGTATATGCTAATTTTTTAAAACTTTCTAATTTTCAAGATTTTTTGTGATTCTTATAGTTAATACTTTTCAATTCGTTTTAGTTTAAAGTTTTAAAAATATTTTCACTTTTAAGTTACATTTAGAAAGTTCAAACGCGTTTGTATTGGTTCTAGATTTAATAAAATAGTTTAAAAATATTAATACGAAGTATAAAATTTATTTTTAACTACATTTCAAATAAACTTTAGAAAAGCCAACTTCTTTAACACTGTAACGACTCCTTGAGAAACAAAGGTATGAAGGTGTTAGAAAATGCTTAGGAATACCTAAGCGAGTAAAAAAATTATGTATTTGATGTGAACCACAGTTAAATAACTCCATACTGAAAATACATAAGAATCTGAGTATCCTTTTCTATAAGATTGATTATCACGAGACTTAAGCCTGTCTATTGGCTGCAACAGTTCATATTGATTGTTCAGTGGTGTTTCAAAGAAAGTCAATTGCATTAAAGTTAGAAAAAAATCAATTTAAATAGGTTTAGAATAGCGAATAATTTAAAGTGCTACTGTTTAATTTCATTGACTCTTTTATGGAAATAATCGATGTAAAAAGCTGTTTTCGAGTAATGGTAATCTTAAAATAGAATTAAATTAATGTTGATGATTTTATCAAGATAAATATGCTCTCTTATTTTAGCACAAAATGAAATAATTTGGATCACCTCCTTTTCAACATCGTTATAGAAGTTAAAGTAAAAAAGTGGTTTTATCCTTTCTTGTCAAAAGTTTGATTTTTTAACAAAATTAGAGCACTCTTACAACTTTCCTGCTACTCAACGATTAAGGCTTAACCAAAACCTCAATAAGGACTCTAATATTACTATATTAGAGGTTTTTTCTTAATTAATGAATCTTATAGAGAGATCGAAAGCTACTTTACACCCAGAGATTTACGATAACTATTATGATTATTTTTACTTAAGATAAATCTTAAAAAAAAGGGTTTTACTGCGTCCAAATCGCTCATTTACAAAACGTTTTTCATCTAGTAATATCTATGTTACATAAAAAAAAATACATTTTAAAAGTACATTTTACGATTT
This sequence comes from Copidosoma floridanum, assembly GCF_000648655.2. The sequence goes on from NW_019379917.1 coordinate 92,258, forward strand.
ACAAGTTTTATTCTATATTTTAGAATGATTGGTAGAAAAGCTTCGTATGTAGAATCTAGGATACTGCGCCAGGCGTGAGGAAGGTACTATAAAATAGGTTATTAGATAGGGGCTGTGCGTTGTATTGGTTGCTTTTAAAGTGCCATCCTTTCCTCCTTGTGCTTTTAGACAAGAGTCCATGCCTTATCTCTCTGCTTTTTCCAACATAGTGGTGGGTATAAAGTGATACTCTGTTAGTGGTGCAGCCTTGAGCTGTTAGACGAATCCCATGCGGTATATACTTACACGCACGCACACGTGCACGTGCGTGAACACACATATATATTTCTCTGCAGTGTGCTGACTCTTTCTTCTTCCTGCTATTAAACGAGGGTTCAAATTAAGCACTCTATGCTTAGCACTGTATGTATGTATGTATACTTGACCTCTCATGCGTACGCTTGCGTACACACCTGCACACTCATATGAACTAACGTTCATGCTTATACGGTACTCTTGTACAAGTACACGCATACATGTGTGAATGTACGCATACACGCACCAGGGTACTCGTGCAAGCGTTAGCGTAAGCATGTATCACGTGTAAGCGTATGCACACACGCACGAGGGTGCGCATGCACACACAGGTTGTAACACTACAATTGAATAATTTCTTGATTTTGTCAGTATCAGCTTATGTTCTACATTAGCAGTGTAAGTTAAGTGTGTGTCCGTGCGTGCGTGTGTGTAAATGATTGATTTTCTTACCAAATGCGTCAAGTACAATTTTGAACTTGGTTAATCATTGTGCACCCTGAAGCAAAAAATTACATTGGGCTTAAAGGGTCGATGATTTTTCTTACTATGAGCGTAAAGTCACATTACACCTTTGGTAAGAAAAGCAATACACGCGTTTTGGGTTCAAACGTATAACAACCGCATCCTTCGGACACTTAAGTTACTATTTTAGGCTCAGTAAAGTAATGTACTATGTTGTACCTCACAGATAAGAGCGTATGGTTTAACTCTTATGAATATTATGTAAGTCTGTGTACAGTCATGCTTGTAGGTACAATACGTTAACATAGGATTAACAATGGGGTTATTGCCTCTATGTATACACTTGTTAATGGATAATTTAAATAATTTTTTTGACTGGTGAGAGTGAACACGTAAGTTTACCTTTGAGCAGATATTTAGTAGACTAGAATGCATAAAAAGTAGTGATGCAAGGAGTGATAGTGTAAAAACGGGCAAAAATATTAGAGATGATGATGCAATGAACAGTTATCCAAGATTATTACGCTATTAACTAGTCAGTAAGTCAATCACTGGTTGAGGTTTCATAGAGAGATTGACTGGGGGTCTCATTTCGCACTTTAAATTACGTGACCGAATTTAAATTTGACTACTAATCAAATTGTGAGGGTAGGAGTGTTTTTAATTTTTTGTGAACCACGAGTAATATGACAGTTAATCTTGAAAGCAATTACAATTTTTCGAAGACTATGTCAGAGGCGACATTGCCTGATGTCTAGCGTTGTAGCAGATGTTACTCTTTATGTATGGATAAAAGCCCCAACCATATCTTCCCATCTTTGAGGTACAACTAATAATTTTTTACCTCTCTAAGTATATATCTACATAGTAAGAAACTTACATGCATAAACATTTTTGTGTGATGCGCATTATGTATATACATTTTTATTTTAGTTGATGTAAAACAAGTATCTATATCTATAGGTAAAATTATTGTCAAGGGTGTGGCTTAGCTGAAGCTCTCATATCAGAATGACATTTGCCTGCTATATATTTGTATTGGTAATTCTCTTATCGTGTTATTGCTTGAGATCTACTCAGGAGTTGCCTCATTTAAGATGGTGGGGTCATAGTACACCGTTGTCAAATGTTTAAGCACTCACCGTTCAATGGTAATAGCATTGTCTGCCAAAGATTTAGATGACTCCGAAGTTGACGAGAGAACTTGACAAAGTTTGCTTGATACTTGTTCTATTTGTTTAACAAAGTTTTCTTTTCTTCTACCACTGCTTTCTTAACATGAAGTTTAAGTCTAATTTTGAAACTGTCAGTGTTTTGACGTACACATACACATACATGTGTAGGAGTGTGCGCATGTGTATGTACATGTGTGGCGGTTTCCGCTAGCCAAAGCGCAAAACAAAAAACGCGCAGGAAACAACAGCTCATCCCGCGTGCACAATGGTAGAGTGCGCCATTTTCAGGAAGAAAAGCTCTATGGAGCGCCCACCTTTAGGTGGCGAGTGCGGCTTGCGTCACTCACTCGCGGATCTCCCCCCGACCAGCATAGACTACGGCACGCGCCAGTCTGCTGCGATCCAAGCCACGACCGTTTCTCGAAATTTTTTTTTCTTTGTAAAAGTAAACATTGCTGTATTCAATAAATCTCAAGTCTTTTACTCACTGTCTCGTCATTGTGTTCACCTGCTTTGCACCTCTGTCATCCTTGAGCCCGGGGTAAGCTATTAGTACCACAATTTCCCAAAGTGGCGATCCTGCCAGGATACTCATCACGAGGTAAGCAGTGCAGTGCCTTTGTCCAGTGAAAAACAAAAAAAAAAAAAAAGTGAGATACTTAGCGTTGCGAACAAACAAAAAAGGCAAGTGGCCGCGACCGAGTTAGCTCGCCGGCTACTTGTGTTCAATCTTCATTCTCTCGCGCTATACCCACGACCTGCCGTCAAGGTCAATTTGCCCTCGGCCGTCGAGTTCGCGCTTGAGTACACTGCCCTCTTGGGTCGGCGATTCGCTCGAGAGCCTCGATCGCATTAGGTGACGTGCGCGCACCTGCACACCCCCCTCCCGCGAGTGAGTGCGGGTTATTCCTGGTTGCACGACGTGGAGCGTCTCCACGGCAGACTCTACGGTGCACCACGAGGCTGGCAACATAACCTTGCAAGCGCATCTTAACGACTCTCTCCTTCTTTCTCTCTCATGCTCTCCGTGTGCGACAGTGTAGCGCGAGTGCTTTGTGTATGTGCGTGGGCACGAATGTAACATTTTTCTTTTTCGCCCGTTTGCGTACGCTGTACACCTCACGCTGCAGCGACTCAAATTCTCGCCACGCTTTTCAACGAGTGCGACTAATTTGCATCTGCACTGCTCTATAGAAGCGCACGTTGCTGGAGTAGGTGAATCGGCTTTTTCCACCCTGGCCGACGCCGGCGAGGAAACGTCGTCAACGCGCGAAGAACGTCACGCGCGCCGACTCCAACAGAAGGAGGAGGCGCAGCTTCAGCAAGACCTACGCACCACACAACTACAGCAAACCGTGCCCACGCCCGCAAACAGTGTGCAGCCGCCGTCGACCCAGGACACGTCGACACCGATAGTCGCTGGTCAACAACCAGCACGCACCATGACGACTCCCAGGCCCCAGCTTCCTCGTTTTTGGGCCAAGTCGCCGGCCGCATGGTTTGTACAAATCGAGGCAGTTTTCGGAGCCAACGACATAACCTCCGACCAAGCCAAGTACCTCGCAGTCGTCATGGCCTTGGAGGGCCCAGCCGTGTCCAAACTGAGTGACGTGCTCACGAATCCGCCTGCAGATAATCAGTTCACTGGTTTGAAAACGGCCATCCTTACCCGTTTTGTCGACTCGGCTGACGCTCAGCTTCGTAAACTTTTCGGGGGTCTGCAGCTCGCTGACTTGAAACCCTCACAATTGCTGCGTCAAATGAAAACCCTCGCTGGAAATAAGGTTACCGAAGAAATATTGAAAATTAGGTGGTTCGATCTTTTGCCCCAACAGATAACTTGCATGCTCCGGATAATGAAGACGGCTGCACTCGATGACTTGAGCGCCATGGCCGACGAGTTGACCAAAAACCTGCCCCAGGTGCGCGCGGTCACCAGCCGCCCTCCATTGACGCCGTCTTCGTCCCCCTTGGACTCCAGCCACAGTTCGGTGTCGGCCGCAGGGAGTAGCCTGGCGTAGGAGATGGCCGAGTTGAGGAAGCTGCTCAAACAGTTGGTGAGTGACAAGCAGCAACCCCAACTACAGCAGAGAGGTCGTTCCAGGTCTCAAGGCAGGGGCCAACGCAGTCGGTCTCAGACGCCAGCAGATCACCCTGATTGGTGCTGGTACCATCAGAGGTTCGGGACCGACGCACGAGCATGTCGCTCTCCCTGCTCTTACGTTTCGACGTCGGGAAACCGGTAAAGCCCCCTCCGCCTCAAACCCTGGAGGTGGGCAATCTCGGTCCCTCGGAGAACCACCTGCATGTGTACGACCGCCCAACCCACACACGTTTTCTCATCGACTCCAGATCCATCGTCTCCCTTTTACCGAAGGCCCTGGTACAAGGCCGAGAGCTTCTTCGCCAGCCACTAACTTTGACGGCAGCTAACGCCTCGCCCATTGCCACCTACGGGACTCACACGCTGACGCTCAACCTGGGCATCCGTCAGCTGGCCACGTGGACCTTCATCGTCGCTGACACGGACGTCGCCATCATAGGGGCTGATTTCTTGTCCCACTATGGCTACACGGTTTCCGCTAGCCAAAGCGCAAAACAAAAAACGCGCAGGAAACAACAGCTCATCCCGCGTGCACAATGGTAGAGTGCGCCATTTTCAGGAAGAAAAGCTCTATGGAGCGCCCACCTTTAGGTGGCGAGTGCGGCTTGCGTCACTCACTCGCGGATCTCCCCCCGACCAGCATAGACTACGGCACGCGCCAGTCTGCTGCGATCCAAGCCACGACCGTTTCTCGAAAGTTCTTTTTCTTTGTAAAAGTAAACATTGCTGTATTCAATAAATCTCAAGTCTTTTACTCACTGTCTCGTCATTGTGTTCACCTGCTTTGCACCTCTGTCATCCTTGAGCCCGGGGTAAGCTATTAGTACCACAATTTCCCAAACATGTTCTATATGGCTTGGGCCGAAGGCTTTACCAGATATGTTACGTGATTTAGTAGTGCGGACGATTTAAATCATTAACACAATAAGCGGTATGCATAAGGATTTTTAAATGGTGACGAGAGGTGTTGCAGGTGATTCAAATAAAATTAACAACACTGCTTGGTCAGTAAAAATGACTTTAAAACAAGTTCGAAACGTTTCATTTCTACTGAATTACAAGATCACATTACTACACATAAAAAAATGTAAGTTTTTATGACTTCAAGATACGACTTACCCATTTTTACCAATGAGATAGTTAAAAAACAGAGCTGTTTATAGACTTTCATAATTGTAACCATAAGATAAATGTCTACACAAGCGCTTAAGCTTCGTAAGAATCAATATCCATTTTACATTTGTGTTGTACAGAAGGGTTTAGAGATCTGAGTCTGGTCTAAAGCATTTCAACAAAAAACTTTTGCTTTGAACTAGTTTGAACGATCAATGAGAGTTAAATTTATCTTGCATACGTATGAAATTTCATCAGTCAAAGTTCAATAAAGACAAAATTTCTCAAAAGTCTTCCAAATAAGAAGTTTCGAGAACTTCTAGTGTGTGCTATATTAACGACTCCATCTCCTAATACTCTGTTTGCTGGCACTGAGGGACTATTCACTGTATAAATCGTTAAAATGAAAGTGGTTAGAATCCTTATTCGCAAGTAAAGAAAAATATAATTTTTCGAAAGGAAAAAAAAAATTTTTTATGCAAAGTTCACACCCACTGATTTCAGCAAATCATACCTCGATTCGTCTTGAATCATCAAAATTCTAAACAATCGAAATTATAACTTACTCATTTTTTTATAGATTTCCATTATTTGATACTTGTTAAATCCTACGAAACTTATCATGATATGTAGTATCTCGCAAATTTAGCTGGTGTTAAGTCATCATTTTTCATTACGCAAATGTACGATTGCTAAGCTTACGTTACATTTCACTGATTTTCCTATACATCACATTGTTACATCCCCAGTTGATACGAATTATATTATAACTTAAAACTATCTGTCCGTCAAATTCAGATAAGACGTATTGTGAATATAAAGCAAGCTCATAGGAGAAGAAGAGCTCGTACTTCACTTACGTGTGCGCGTGTGTGTATTAGCTTCAAGGTGAATGCTTCATAATATGCTGACATAGAATACGGCCAACCTCGTTGTCAAAATGCATGTATGTATGAATAAATAATTACTTGCTCATTAGTTGTTCAATTCTGATAATTTATAATTATGAAAAGCTTGTAATTCAAACATTTCTTCATTATATTAAAAATTTATTGTAAAGTCCTCAAAAGAATGAATTTCGAGATTTTTAAACTTACTGTCACAATGAAACTTGTATTTGGCGTTCTTATATTGTTTATGCAAGCTTTAATCATCACTGACCAAAAAACTAAATCGCACTTGTCAGAAAATTCGATTGGTACTGACGTATTTTTTTTCCTAATATGTAAAATCATAACATGTAACATCATCATGTAACTGTCAAGGCAGTCTGCAAGAACATCGCTCATTAGTCGACCTAGTTCAACCAAAGGCCGCTTTTACAAGTTCTGATGCTATAAAAACCCACCATCAAGAAAAAAAATCGCTCTCTTTACGTCTGTCTCCTGTCCTCTAAGGTTTTAGTCAACTCTGGAATCTCGCAACTCGTAAGTACCTTATACACGTAAAGCATAACATGTTGGCTGATGCAACTGAGTGCGTATCGAGATCATCAATAGTATCGGACTACGCTAAGGAGTGAGGTACAGCAAAGAAGGCCCACCGAAAGTGGTTCTGGCGATAGCAGAGAAAGCAGAAATCACAACATCCTACTAGCCGCGAACTCATTCGTGTATTTTAAGAAAATACTGCAGGTTACCGCACGAAGCATTAAAGCTTTAAAGTGAATTGCTTCAATAAAAAAATACCGGTATTAGTTGAATAAAGATTATTATTCAACTAAAAAGATCAAATAAAGCTGACGAGCTGAATCCTAAGAAACCGACGAATAACTCTTAAATGAAACAGTTGTTAAGAGTGGCCGTTGGGGTTGGACGACTTTAAGTGGGGAAATGCGGTTGGAAAAGATCAGAGTCTTTCTTGAGTGACTCGAGCCGTCCCTTTAGTCGAACAACGATGGTGGCACTGCTTCCGATGTTGTTGGCGTAGTGGCTCCGTTTGATTCATCGGAATTCAACTCATTGGAGAGGTGCGGCGACTGACCGTTAATTCGTAGAGGCCTCGACGGATTGGTCGCCAGGTTGACTAGTGGGTGTCTAGTTTTTTTTTTTTTTTTTTAAGGTTCGAGAGAAATGAAGGTATAGACAAGCGTCTTATATTGGTACAGTGATATTTATTGAATATGTAATTTAATCAAGTAAGTGGCTTAGGAGGTATGCATTACACGTATTTGCATATCTCGGATCGATCTCAATCAGTTGTCACACAGTCCTTTTTATATACTTTACGTCGCTTTCTTACTTGCGATATTCGCTAAAGACTAGTTGTCACCACCTGGCGAGCGATAGGTGGTACTATCAAGTACTAAGTTGAAAGTCGGAGCTGCGCGCGAAATTTCAAAATTCAAATTTATGTAGAAACGATCTAATTTAAGAAAAATGATTATTTTAATATACAATAATTAATAAAATAATGCCCCGGATGGTAACAAACCCCTCCGTTTTAAAGAATTTATAATTAATTTAAAAAAGCAGTGGTAGAGCTACAGGAGTCGGAGAAGTAATCACTCTCGATATAAATTTTCGTGGTCATTCAGTCATCCATTCTCGATTGACAAAGGTCCATGGTTTCATACACACTCACACTTTCACTACTTTGTTTAGTGTCTTTTTATTATGTATATATATTTTCACTTCACTTCACTTATGTTTTCGTGCACGCAAGTTGTAACGTTGATTTGGCCCATCAGGTTCTCCGGGTGGTGGTACTGAGACGACACCTAATTCTTCTGAATCGCTTCGGAATAGTCTAGTGGACTTATCCGCTTTGCTAGCATTGGTTGTCGTGATCTCCTGCTCAGACCTTGAAAAAGACTGTGGGTCGGTGGTGTGCTGAGAAGTTGTCAATGCTGGCAGGTTGAAGTGTGCATTCGGACGTCGGCGGCGATCGATGGCCTCCGTGTGGGCGAGTTTGAGTTGAGAAACGTGAAGTTCCGTGGTAGCTCGACCCATAGAGATAAGGTAGATATCCCCTGCCATATGAGCCGTGGTAGCATAGGGACCTTTCCATTTTTGCGCGAAGCCGGCACAAAACTGTTCTAGAGCCCTCGAGAGTGGGTGGTTACATATGTAGACCAAGGTACCTGGTGGGTAGATAGGACTGGGTTGACCAGTCGGGTAGTGTTGCTTCTGGTACTGCTCTCGATGCTCTATGGAATCAATATACCCCTTTTATAGGAGTTGTTCTGCCAATTGACGGGTTCTCCATTCCCCTGGTCAAGAGGTATCATGACCCAACTGCAGTTGAGTCAGAGATGCCCCGGTGGTGGTGTTGCGGCGATTTTAATTGGTATAATACTTTTGGTAAGTGTACGTCCCATTTGTTGTGGGATTGCCCGTGTAAATGAAGACAAAGGCCCTTCTTAATCTTCTGGTTTTGGTGCTCCGTAGGGTTTGCTCGAGGATAATAAATGGGAGTAGTCCAATGTTGAATTTCCCAACGCATACAAGCGTCTTGCCAGTATTAACCGATGAATTGTCGACTATTGTCCGTTAGGATGACTCGAGGATATCCTTAACGACCAAAAATTTCATCCTCTAGGAACTGGGTAAGCCGGGGTGCCTCCGATGAACCCAGAGGAAAGGCCTCGACCCATCGACTGAAGAGATCCGTGACAACCAGTATGAAACGTCGTCCCCTAGAGCTCTTTGGATATGGACCCATTAGATCAATGGCTATGATCTCCCATGGGTGTTTGGGCTGATGTGGTCGCATGGTACCTGGAGCAGTGATTGCTCTTTTATAATATGCGCACAGCCTACAGTCCTGGACATATTTCTTGATTTTGACGTTCATTTCAGGCCAATAGTGGTAACCTTTGATACTGCGAGCCGTTTCCTCCATTCCTGGATGTCCCGCGTGGTGAGTGTTGTGGAACTCATAGAGCACTTGGGGTACCATGCTTTGGGGCACATAGACCTTCCAACTTGAGTCCTTCGTTGGTCGCTGCCATATCAAGTCGTCGACGAGTCCATGACAAGACAAAAACTGGGTATCTGATGGTAAGAGAGTCGGGCTCTCTGCTGCCTGGATGATCTTGTGACCAAGTTTGAGGAAATACGGGTCCTGGAGCTGTGCATCTTCAATTTCATTCAGTAACGAAGGTGTTTCGACCACGCAACAGATAGGTACAGTTGGTGTTTCCCGAGAATTTGTTGGAGGCAGTATCCGGTCCACATCGTCTAGGTTATCCGGCTCCTCTTCCACCGGATTCCATGAGAGGAAGTCCGCCAGCTGGTTTTCTCGACCCGGACAGTGTTTGATGATGGGATTGTACTCCTGGAGTAGGATAGACCATTGCTTCAATTTATCTCGAGTTTCCTTAGCCATGCGTAGCCAAGTGAGGCCTTTGTTATCCGTTTGCAAGGTAAATGATTGATCCTCCAGAAAGGGTCGATATTTCTTAATAGCCCAAACCATCGCTTAGCACTCTTGCTCATTGCTATGATATTTTGCTTCACATGGATTGAACTTGGCGCTAGCATAACTGATGATACTACGCTGTCGATAAGGTTTGATCTGATATAAGACGGCTCCCATTCAACGAGCGCTAGCGTCCGTCTTCAAGACATATGGCCAACCCTCATGTGGTCGAGCCAAATGTAGAGATTTCGAGAGTTCTTTTTTGAGCCACTCCATGGCTTCTTGAGCTTCTGGTGTCCATTTGTATGGCCATTTTTTGCTAATGAGGTCCGAGAGAGGCGTTGTTATTTCGGAATAACGAGGCACGTATTCCCGGAGCCATCCTCTTGTGCCAAGGAAGATCTGCAGCTGTTTTCGAGTTTTTGGTACTGGTAAACTGCATAGCTTCTCGACATGCTCGGGTAAAGCTTTGTTCCCCTCGGTGGTGACTTGATATCCTAGGTATGTTAACTTCGACACCCCGAAGACACATTTTCCGATGGCTACTATAAGTCTATGGATTTGCAACCTCTCCAAGACAAGAGCGAAATGTCTGAGGTGTTTTTTCTGTGTGTTGGAAATTGGAATAGACGATGATATCGTCCAGGTAGACAAGACACAACTTCCCCAGGTATCTGGTTAGGACTTTCTGATTCATTAGCCTTTGGAAGGTTCCAGGTACTCCTTTTAGCCCGAATGGCATAACTCGGAATAGGTAGCAACCACCGGTGTGTGTAGAGAAAGCTGTGTATTGCATAGACTCGGGTGCCATCGCTATTTGCCAGTAGCCGCTTTTAAGATCCAACTTCGAGAACCAGATAGCTCCACCTATATCCTTTACGGCGTGATGTATGTGGGGTACCCGTTGAGAAGTGTCTTTAGTAATCGAATTCAACCAACTATAATCCACACAGAATGGCATGGTGCCATCTTTTTTGGGTGTCAAGACGACAGGGGAGCTATATGATGAGAAGGATGGCTCGATGATGCCACCAGCTAGCATCTTTTGAACTTGCTCCTCGATGAGTTCCCTGTGCTTGTCTAAGCAAGAATATAGTGCTAACCGGAAAGGTTGGTGTGGTCTGACCCGGATCTTGTGTTGTATGGTGTGAGCTTGACGTAACTTTTCCGTCAAAGGTCCAAAGACTTCTGCGTGTCACTGCAACAGTTTGAAGAGGCCAGAACGTTCTTCTCCAGTGAATCCATGTTGAACCTAATCTAAGTTTAGAGCTGTTTGCTGATTCTCCCGAGATGGGCGTGACATAAATGGGATAGTTATTCGTTGGCTACTTCCAAAGTATAGCACTCCCCTCGTCAAATCCAAGATAGATTTCTCCGTGTACAGTGTTGCTAGACCCAGGACCATTTGATGTCGTAGGTCTGGTGCTACGAGGAAGCTAAATTTGAATGACTTTCCCTGAATCCATAGGTCAAGACAAACACTGCCAGAGGTCAAGAGAGTTGCATTACCACAGGCCAAGTCACACTGTTAAGTATAGATTGTGATCTTCTTCTGTCCCGAGAGTAGTGAGAGATGTACAAAATTATTGGTAGATGCTTGGTCGGTCAGAGCAGCTATTTCTCGATGACCCAGTCCAATCATAATTTTTTGTAGTGGTTGGCTGGGCATGCTGGTGACATTTATTGCCAGCGTTTCTCCGAAGCGCATGTTGCCGGCTCCTCTGACTCTCCAGTTTTGTTTCCCGGGATAGTTGAAGGTCGAGCAATTCGAATGGGACAGTCCTTGTGAAGGTGGTAATCGGTACAGAAGTGGCACTTGGGTGGCCAAGGGTTTGGGTTGGCTCCCGTAGAGGTAGTTACTGGGGCTTGCTTAGCGTCTGTACTAGACTTCTTGCCCCATGTCTTTGTGAAGTCTTCTTCGTCTTTTTCCAACTGTACTGCCATAGTGAGAAGATCCGCGTTGGTCTTGAATGTGTGGCTTCGGAGAAACTGACGAATAGATGGACGAATGAGCTCGACGACCGAGGTGATTATTACTTCTTCCTCGGCTGCAGGGCTGATTCTTTTAAACAGAAGGTACTTCTCCTGCAGAAATGCTGTTACTAGTTCCTTCTCGGTTTGATGTTTGGAATATAGCTCGGAATCTAGTTTTCCCTGGATCGCCAGACTGTCGAAGCGTGCCCGAAGAAGCTCCCCAAAGTGTTTGAAGGTAAAAGAGAGATATTTATAATAGAGTTCACATTGAGCGAGAAAGACCTCCGGCTCTTCATGGTTGCAAGCTCCATATGTAGGTAGCTCGGGTAACTGCTCCTGAGCCCTTTGCAAAAGTTTAGCTAGTAGCTCCTCAAGGCCAGTAGTGTCTGTGTCAGGCATTGTATAGTGTGTATTTTTCTTTTCAAGTTCCAGTAGGTGTTTCTTCCCACCTAGAAGGAGTTTTGCGTGATGGCAAGTTAAGCATTTATCAGTCAGCGGCGCTGTTGGACTCGGTGACTTGTGGGCACACTGCTCGTAGGTACCCCCCAGCACTCAGTGAGAGTTCTTAGGAGATGGCCCCACGTCAAGCGCCAAATTTTTAAGAGTGGCCGTTGGGGTTGCACGACTTTGAGTCGGGAAATGCGGTTGGAAGAGATCAGAGTCTTTCTTGAGTAACTTGAGCCGTTCCTTTAGTCGAACAACGATGGTGGCACTGCTTCCGATTTTGTTGGCGTTATGGCTCCGTTTGATTCATCGGAAATTCAAATCATCGGAGAGGTGCGGCGATTGAGCGTTAATTCGTAGAGACCTCGACAAGTTGGTCGCTATGTTGACTAGTGGGTGTCTAGTTGTTTTTTTTTTTTTTTTTTTGAAGGTTCAAGAAAAATGAACTTATAGACAAGTGTCTTATATAGGTACAGTGATATTTATTGAATATGTACTTTAATCAAGTGAGTGACTTAGGAGGTGTGCATTACACGTATTTGCATGTATCGGATCGATCTCAATCAGTCGTCACACAGTCCGTCTTATATACTTTACGTCGTTTTCTTACTTGAAATTTTCACTAAAGACTAGTGGTTGCCACCTGGCGATCGATAGATGGTACTATCAAGCACTAAGTTGGAGATCAGAGCTGCGCGCGAAATCTCGAAATTCAAATTTATGTAGAAACGATCTAATTTAAGAAAAATGATTATTCTAATATAAAATAATTAATAAAATAATGCCCCAAATGGTAACACAGTGTTACTGTCAGGGGTATTATTTTAATGATTATAATATATTAATAACTATTTTTCTTTAAATTCAATCGTTTTACATAAATTTGAATTTTAACATATCGCGCACAGCTCCGACTTCAAACTTTGCACTTAATAGAACAGTTGATCGCTCGCCAGGTGGAAACTACTGGTCTTTAGTGAACATCGCAAGTAAAAAGGCAACGTAAAGTATATAAGAAGGACTGCGTGACAACCACCGATATCGCCTCAGATCATGCATATACGTGCAATGCATGAATCAATCACTTGGTATAATTAAAGTATATGAAGCAGTGATAGTAGTAAAGTACATTTTCAATAAAAATTACTGTACACTAAGCCACTCTATTACTTTCTTTAAACCTCACCATACGCCCCTCTTATCTCTCTCTCACGCCTCACAAGTATATATAAATTGCCTATGGTCCAAGACCCAGAAATCTCTCAACATCGGGACGATCTTCAAGGTAACATCGAAAACCCCAGCAAGGTCAACTAGGTCGTAAAAAAGTACGGCTCTGACATTACTCTCCTTCAACGCTCTAAACTTTGATGAAGCCAGCGTACTCACTGCTTCTACGACGTCAAGGTGATACCACCCTCATCGTTCGTCCACGAAGGGACGACTTGGCTTTCCCAAAGTGACAGCGGTTCCGTTCAACTACACCCCCCTTGTTTAAAGTTGCCCACCTCCAAAGGCCACTTCTAACAATTTGGCGCTTGACGTGGGGCCTCCTCTAAGGAATTCTTTGCTGCTGCAGGGAGGTATCTGCGAGCCTCAGAGTCAATCATCACCGCCGACTGACACACGCCTATCAGCAACCAACAACACTCCTTCTAGGTGGGGAGAAACACCTAGTGGCGCTTGACACACCTAACCTACAAACCCAGCATCAAGCACGAGGAGGATATGGACCTGAAGGACCAACCAACTTAAAAACTCGTGAGCACCAGTTACACAGCAGGTTCTTACGTCTTGCAACGAGCCTCCGTAGAAAATGGAAACGGGTATCAGTCTTTGTGGTAATCGGTGGTAACATTGCCACTGAAGTCTTTCGGGCCCAACTTAGGTTGGAAGGCAACTTCTTTACTCAAGAAGCAGAGAGTCGACAGAGGGCATGGTCATCCTTTAAGAAATAGGCAGAAGCCATTATCCTCCCAGGTCAACGAACTCTTCAGACACTTCGGTCCACAAGCCGAACTGACTCAAAACTACACCACCTCTACCTAAGCCCGCCCCAATAGAGGTCGCCGTTTATGCTCGAACACCCGCTTCGACATCACGCTGATGCTCCTCTACGGGCCTCACGCTCCAACACCACCTTGGACGTTCCACCATCCGAGCTTGCCCTAATAGAGGAAACTGATCGTCGTCCACGCTCGAACACCACTCTTCGACACACCGGCCTCAGTGCTTCGTATCACATCGAAGCTCCTCTACGAGTCTCTCGCTCCAACTACACGTCGGACGTTCCACCATCCGAGCTCGCTCAGAGGAAACTGATCGTCGTTCACGCTCGAACACCACTTTTCGACACACTGGCATCAGTGCTTCGTATCACACCGAAGCTCCTCTTCCGGCCTCATGTTCCAACTCCACCTCGGATGTTACACTACCAAAGCTTGCCCAGAGGAAACTGATCGCCGTTGATGCTCGAACACCCGCTTCAACACACCAACATCAGTACTTTGCATCACACCGATGCTCCTCTACGAGTCTCTCACTCCAACTGCACGTCGGATGTGACACCATCCATGCTCGCCTTAACGCAGGAGGCTAATTGCCATCCGCGCTTAACATCTGCTTGGACACCACGGCATCAGTACTTCACATTATGCCGATGCTCTTCTTCAGTACTCATGCTGGAACTCCACGTCAGGCTACTCACCATCTTAGCTCGTCCAAACAGAGGAGACTGATCGCCGTCTACGCTCGAACACTTGCTTTGACATACCGGTATCAGTGCTTCGCATCACGCCGAAGCTCCTCTTCGGGCCTTACGCTCCATCTCCACCTCAGACGACACACCACCTTGGTGTGCCCGAAACAGAGGAGACTGATCGACGTCCATCCTCGAACAGCTACTTCAATACACCGGCCCCAGTACTTCGCATCACGTCGATACTCCTCTTTGGAATTTAAGCTCCAACCACACCTCAGACGCTACAACGCCCTGGCAAGCCAGGACTGAAGATATTGATCGCTGTCTATGCTCGAACCTTGTTTCGACACACTGGCATCAGTACTTCACATCACGATGATGATTTCCTTCGGGCTTCACGCCCCAACCGTACGTCGGACGTTACACCATCCGCGCTCGTTCAAACTGAGAAGACTGACCGCCATCGACGCTTTAGCACCTGCCTTGACCCCCGGCATTAGGACTTCGTATCATGCTGGTGCTCTTCTTCAGGACACATGCTGGAAATCAACACCATCTAAGCTCGCTCACACAGAGGAAACTGATCGTCGTCCACGCTCGAACACCCGATTCGACTCACCGGCATTAGTGCTTTGCACCACGTCAATGCTCCTTTTCAGGACTTTCGCAGCAACTCCACGCATATGACGCACAACCCAAGTTCGCCCGAACAGAGAAGATGGATCGTCGTCCGTGCTCGAACACCCGACTCGTCACACCAGTATCAGTGCTTCGCATCACGCTGATGCTCCTCTTCGAGACTAACGTTTCAACTACACGCCAGACGTCATGTCACTTAAGCTTGCCCGCTTGGAGGAGACTGATCGTCGTCCGTGCTCGAACACCCGCTTCGACTCACCGGCATCAATGTCTCGAAATTACCCCGATGCTCCTCTTCGGGACTCACGCTCCCATTTCAAGTTAGATTATAGTACAAAAAAAAAAAAAAAATAGACTAGATTAGAAGATTAAGTCCACCATTATGTAATCATCAGAACGCTGCTACCAGGGTATCTCCAGCTCAACTGATGTTGGGTCACAATACCTCTCGACCAAGGGAATGTAGAACCCATAGCCAGCAACTCAACTCCTACCAAAGAAATACATTCAGGTTCTGGATCATCAAGCACGATGCCAGGAACAACATCACTCGGCTGGTCAACCCAGCCCTATCTACCTACCAATCTCCACGGGCTGAACTACCACAAAAACTCTACGTTTCCAAACTCGCCCACACGGAGGCCATCGATCGCCGCTGACGTCCGAATGCACACTTCGACCTGCCAGCATCGACAACTCCACAGCACACCGCAGGCCCAGAGCCCTCTACAAAGTCCGATCAGAAAATCGTGACAACCAATGCTAGCAAAATAAGCAGAGCGGATAAGTCTACTAGACCGTTCCGAAACAATTCAGAAGAATTAGGTGACGTCTCAGTACCACCACCCGGAGGTCCTGATGGGCCAAACCAACGTTACAATTTGCGTCCACGACATAATAAATGAAGTGTAGTGAAAAAAGATGTACCTTATGAAAAGTCACTGAATAAAGTAGTATGAGTGTGAGTGGGCATGAAACCGCGGACTTTTGTCAATCGAGAATGGATAAATGAATGACCATGAACATTTATATCGAGAGTGATAACTTCTCTGACTCCTGTAGCTCTGCCACTGCTTTCTCAAATTGATTTTAAACTCTTTAAAACGGGAGGGTTTGTTACCGTCATGGGTATTATTTTAATAATTACTATATATTAAAATAACTGTTTTTCTTTAAATTCGATCATTTTACATAAATTTGAATTTTAAAATATCGCTCGCAGCTCCGACTTCAAACTTTGCACTTAATAGTACAGTTGACCGCTCGCCAGGTGGCAACTACTGGTCTTTAGTGAACATCGCAAGTAAAAAGGCCACGTAAAGTATATAAGAAGGACTGCGTGACGACCATCGATATCGCCTCAGATCATGCATATACGTGCAGTGCATGAATCACTCACTTGGTATAATTACAGTATATGAAGCAGTAGTAGTAGTAAAGTACATATTCAATAAAAATCACTGTACACTAAACCACTCTATTACTTTCTTTAAACCTCACCATACGCCCCTCTTATATCTCTCTCACGCCTCACAAGTATATATAAATTGCCTATGGTCCAAGACCCAGAAATCTCTCAACATCGGGACGATCTTCAAGGTAACATCGAAAAGGTCAACTAGGTCGTAAAAAAGTACGGCTCTGACATTACTCTCCTTCAACGCTCTAAACTTTGACGAAGCCAGCGTACTCACTGCTTCTACGACGTCAAGGTGATACCACCTTCATCGTTCGTCCACGAAGGGACGACTTGGCTCTCCCAAAGTAACAGCGGTTACGTTTAACTACACCCCCCTTGTTCAAAGTCGCCCACCCCCAGAGGCCACCTCTAACAACAGTTAAGACCATACTCTAAACAAGTTCGGTCATAACAGCATGTCACGAAAAGACTCTAAACGCACTTTCAGAAGATTGTATAACACTTTACGTTTACCAAATTTAACGCACTTGTCTTACTTCAAATCCCTGCAAACATTATTTCCTAGTTTAAAGAAAATTTTTTTGTACTTGTTTTAACAGTTTTTTTTAATGTTAAGTCTATATGCATTATTATTACTGTAATAACTCTTACTTAAAACATTTTTCTTTCCAAACAAATTTTTCAAAATATCAGAGAAAAGCCAAAATACAATATTTTGGTATATAACTATAATTTTTTACTTTACTTTATGTCAAGACTTTCAAATGTAATCATATTACATTTTTTTTGTCTTACAATTTTATACTTAATTTTGTAACGATGAAATAAATCTCAATGTTTGACTACTGGTGCTCTGATCCACTGACAGCTTACAAAGGCATTAAGCATTTGAATTTATTATCATTCACAATATTTATTCTAACCTGTATTGGTTAAAATTTTTAAGAAGGTATAATCTCACAAACATCTTACATTTTTTTTGATTGAGTGCCTCATCTCTTCAAAAACCTATAAGTTGTCTGTATGTTATAAACTGTAAGGGATGGTATTTTTATATAATACATTTTATATAAATTATTTTGGAAGTACAAGAATATTGGTTGATGCATAATATCCTACGAGTTCCTGCAGTACTTGTTTTATATAAAAATGGGTCTACTTGAAGCAAACCGAAAAAACTGTTCCTTAATACGAAAGAGTAATTGAACAAAGTTGAATTTAGAAAACTTTATTAAAAAGCCACTAAAAAAATATATTGCAGGGACTAGACGCGTAGAGCCACGACCTGGGGCGAGGAAACGCGAAAATACTCGAATAGACGCATCGGTTTTGGTGGCTTGCAACAGGGAAAGGGAAAAGCAGGGGGAGGCCAGAGAGAACAGAGACGTGAAAGTCATTCAGAGGAAGAGTTCCTCGTGAACCGGACCAATTTAAGTAGGACGGTTGAGGGGTGTTCGGCATCTGTTGGCTCTCTTGTCTGGATCCTCTTCGGGAACACGGTCTTCTTTGTCCCAAGCCTCTGGCCTCTGCTTGTTTTCTCTTCCCGATCTGCGTGAGTAAAAGGGGCTATCTAATCGGCAATTGAAAAGAGATCGTGAATTATCATTGCGATAATTCCTCGTCGCAGAAGCGATAAATCCCTTGTGGTGGCTTCGTAGGCGTACTCATCTTTCTTTACTGACTGACTAGCCTATCTCTTTTTTTTTAAGGTTCATTTCTTTTGTTGTTTTTACATGTCGCACTACTGTGTTGTCTAGCCGATATATCCCGTTAATTTTGCTATGAGCCCACGATTGTACTCTTTAAGGTTTTTTTTTAATACTATATCCAAGAGATTATTAAGTCCGATAAAATATAGAGTGTGAGGGATTTTAGTTCGATATTTAATTATTATCTATCAGTGCATAAAACTTGCTCACGAGAGAGATCGTATATGCGAATTCAAATTTTATCATTTACAATTATTATTTTGCGTTCAATGGTGATTAAACCAAAATGAAGACAAAAGTTTAAAGGATGTTGTTGAACTAGTAAAGATTATGATTTATTTATATACTAGAGCCACGTCAATCATAAATATCGTGTAAGACAAATATAAAAAAAGTGTTTTCTCATAATTTAAATATTATATCGTTGTTACAGAAAAAGTAGCGCTAATGCTCTGCAAAACAAGTTTATTCAAAACGTTGTATAATTTTAAGATAGAAAATAGTGAGCTGTGTAGACGAGGAAAGCACATGTTAGTTTATTTAAAATCCATGATTGAGTGAGGTTGAATAGTGTCTGACGACTATGTTATGTTCTCTCATTTTCTTTTTTCATTATCTCGATAAATTAGTCAATTTATCAAAACAAAATCTTGTAACTAATTTATAAGACAAAAGATTCAAATATACTTTAAAATTAAATGATAATCACTTTGTATTTCTTTCTTCATACACATTGTGCTCCTGGTTTCACCATATACCTTACAGTAGATAGACTAGGCCGATACGAGCACACGCCAAATCCAGCACACTTCCCCCTCCCTGCCCACGTGCGCGAGCGTGCGCGGACAGCCACGACTCTACACGAAGCGCTAGGGGTTGTGCACAGCTTCCTTCTCTCTGGTAAGCCTGTAGGAGAGAGTGTTATTTTGTATGTATGGATTAGAGGCCCAACTACACGCTTATATCCGTGTGGTATGACAAATAAGTGTTACCTTTTCAAGGTAATACGTGTTTACATCTACATGTCTATCTACATACATAGATAAATACTCACGTTCATGCATGTATGTATATATATTTTGATAAAGATTTTTCATTTGAAATATATAATGGGTAGGTAATAGGGTAGGACTAGAGTTAGAGATGTAGCACTGTATTTTTAGATCGAGTGGTCTTCGGTTTCAATTTAACTATGTATAGATTTTTTTTATGGGTGGACTGTTTATACACAACAGAAATAGAATCAGCAAAACACAGCAGTCAGAGATATCTTGTTTGTGTATCGACAGGTCTTTGGTTCTAATTTGACTACCAGCCTATGTATAATTTGTTTTATTGGTGGACTGCTTACGCACAGCAGAAATATAATCTGCAAATAGCAGTAGTAGCAGTAAAATCAGCAGTAGGAGTTTTCTTGTATTATTACCTTTCTACGTATAACTAAGAGATCCAACGATACACTTACCTATAGGGTACATTAGCAGCCGGAAGCTATTATTTATGACCAGAGTGTCTCAGCCATACGCTCTTTCACATGCAGTACAACCAATACTTGTTACTAAGAGAGGGTTTATCTGAATAGATACGAACACGAATGGGACAAGGATGTAATTTTTAATTCATAAGGTAATAAGTCTCGTTAAAAACTAATTTTATTTAATTTTTTTACCATTTATTTTGCAAGGAATAGAAATATTTGCTTTACAACATTTTAATAAAATTTAATTTGTTTATAATACTTCGACATATTTTTTTATATAATACTTTGACATACTTTTTTTTCTTCTTCCCTTCATTGAAACTACTCATCCTTCTTTTTTTCTTGACAGTTGTCGAGTTTTTAAGTTCAACTGGTGGTGGTGATGGTGGTGGTGGTATATTATCCTGCTGACTGAGGTTTTTAGCTGATATATCCAGAGGCTGCAATACATCACTGTTCGGGCCAACTATTGGCGACGTTGCCTCGAACATCACTAATTGTTTGACAGGTGACCATGTCAGATCAATTATGGGTGGTGATGCAGGTGGTGGTGACGGTGATGTTGCCCGATGACTAGTATGCTGCTTTTCAAACTCCTCCGTAAATGAAGGAGTTGGACTTGATGGTGATATCAACGGCAAGAGTGTATTCCGTATTACTGGTGGTATAGGGTCAACATTTGACAACGTTGCCTTTGATACCGCTGATTTTTTTACCGGTAACCACGTTAGGTCAATTATGGGCAGCAGTTCAGGAGGTGGCCGTGATGTCTGACATCTAGCAATTTTATGCTGCTTATCGAACTCCTTCGTAAATGAAGGAGTAGGACTTATAGGTGTTATCGGTGAAAAGGGTCCATCGAGTAATAACGGTGAAATTGGATAAGCAGCCAATCTCTGCCAAAACAAATCATCGTCCTTGCGGTCATTAATTTGCAAATATTCAACTAATTTACCCAGCTCTTCTTTAACTGGCAGCGATGGAAAAAGGCGATCAGCGATGAGCGGCCCTGCATCCTAAGAGTTATGTGGTTGCAGCAGCAATAGATAGTCAGCGACGACTTGTCCTGCAATGTAAGAGTTGGTGATTGGTGAAGACTAAAACAACTGCTTGCAGTCTTCCATTTTCAAGTGCTATGTCGGTGTAAAAGATACTTGGTGAGAATCCATGTCAATGGATGAATGAATTTCTGAGGGACTGATACGTCGTTTAAATAGACAGTCGAATAGCTACGCCAAAAAATTATAGTATTAGAAAAGGATACAATTATGTCTGCTACTATCTTTCTTCTTTACATGCAACTAGAATTAAACATATTGAAATTCATGAGAAGGGGAAAACTGCGTCTTGCATCTATTGGACCATCAGTGAGCAGAGATCCATAACTAAGGGAAAATCGTATTAGAAACGGATATAATTATGACTGTATCTATCACTCTTCTTCGAATGAAACAGCATTATACATGGAAAAATTCATGAGTAGGGGAAAACTGCGTTTTGCAGCCATTGGACCATCATTGTGCAAAAATTTATAAGTAGGGGAGATTGCACATCCAAAATACACCCCCCCTCCCCCACCTAATGCATAGATGTGTGTGTATGCAAGTTAGTCATGCACTTGATTTTCTTCGAGTGACAAAATAAATTTGCCCATTTTTACAACAGCATTTAAGAAAGCTACAAGTTTAAAAGAGGAAAACAGCAAACAAGCAGCTCAATTCCAGGAGGAAAAGAAAAAGGAATATCAAAGGTAGCCAAAACAGAAGCAGCAGTAAAGGAAGAGGTCCATAAATTCACGCCGCAAAAGTAAGAGTGCTCCAATTTTAAAATCATAAAATCTTTTTTTTTTTTCCCTTACATAGTTGGCTAAATCTGTATTTCGAAAGTTGTTTCTACTTCTTCCCAAACTCACTTGACTAAAACTATCTCTGGAAAACTTTTCGTAGAGAAAATATTTTTCATAATTTCTTACTGCCACATTTGAGTTAAGCTACTAAAATTTTTTTTTTCAAACTAAAAATATTTTTTCTCATGGTTTATTATATCAATCTACAAATGCTTGATATCAGCTGCTTTTTATAAATTATTTTTTACTTTTTCTTATACGCGCTCAACTAAAACCATATTAAAAAAAAAAAGTTTTCCGAGCAAGAATATTTTTCTTGGCACATTTACCGTTTACTTATTTTTATTCTTCAAGTGAAAATTACTTTTTTTTTTATGTTATTCATTACATCTNTATTTTTAAAATTTAAATTATTTTTGTTTGTATTAACTTGACACAACTCTTATACCTGCATGAGCATAAGAAAGAAAATAGCTACGACGATAAGCAGTAGCAAGCAGTGTGCCATAAAGTTACAAGGACTAAAGTATCCCACGAGACCTATCCAAAAGCAGCAAAGGTAAGTTATCTGTATTACAATGATTGCTTTCATTTTCTCTTTCTTCGACGTATTGTAAAAGAATGTTCTTACTTTCTACTGCGATCGTGATCTTCCTACAATTAATTTTAACCGTTTCTCAGATAGAAAAAAAGTACTATTGTTTTTCAAATAACACATAATGCAGTGTTCATTCACATATCCCAATATTTTTTTCTTTTTTTAGAGCATTACGATGGTCAAGACAACATCGACTTATTATTCAGGAAAAAATTTAACATCAAGGTCTAAAGATTAATAAGCAGAAGAAAAAGGAACAAAAAAGATAGAAAAAGGTATTTTTGTGATATTTTTCAGTTTTTTCAATTTTACTCGCTCATAATGTAACATCACTTTTAAATTCAAAAATTTTTCTACGGAGCAGATGCCATTATCATTTGAAGATGTCTTCGACCAAGTGTACAAAAATTTCATCTCGCTACCTCCACCAGTTTCACCAATTCAATCAGATGGTCCTTCATAGTCGTTCTTTGATGAAGAGGACGACGACGAATTACCTTATCAAAATTGAACACAATCAGAAGAAAAACTAGAAGTACCAGCAGTCAAAGAAAAAGATGTCCCTTTAATGCTCCCTACAATAGAAGTAATAGAAGTAAAGGTTATACCACTACCATCTCCTATATCATGGAGCGAGTAGATGGAGCTGTACAAGCAACAACCGCCACCTTCTCCATCATCAACACCACCATTACTACCAGCTCCAACACTACCATCACCTTTGAAAGAATTACCGCCACTACCATTATCACCAACACTACCACCAACATCATTACATCAGCAGCAGCAGTCACTATTGTTAGTTCAACCGCTGCCAGAGAATATTGAGGAATGGACAGAAAATGATAAAAAAGAACTGGATATGAGAGTCCAAATCTTGCTCAAGCAGCAGGAGTTAAAAATAAGGGCAGGTGAAATCAAAAAATCGATGAAGGTGTGGTTAAAATAATCGACAATAATCGAAAAAAGTTAGAAGAAAAAGAAAAGCGTCAAGCTGCCCAGCTGAAAAAAAGCAATTGAATCGAAAGAAAAGAAAAGAAAAAGAGAAAATGAAGAAAATGAAGAAAAAAATGTAAATGTAAAAAAAAGTTATAGTTGACTAATGAACATTATATTTGTTTTGTTAGAATATAACTGTATTATTAAATATAATAAATATTATTTAATTTTTGTAACATCAAGTCTTTTATTGTAACATTATGTTAAGTTTTCGATAAAAAAAAACTTTTACAAACATTTTTTCTCTTATTTCAAAGTCTTAACGCAATTATTAATTGACTTTTTCTTTGATGTTCATACCTTTTTAATAACTATAATATTATCATACCTGTAATACTGACTTCTTGTAAGATATTTACCACCATCCTAAGTCATCTCTTTCTCTCATTCACACACACGCATACGCACATACATACACACCTGCTTTCCACCCCTTTTTAAGTATGCTTTTTGCTAAGCTCTGATGGGATCTGAAGGAGTTTACGTTGACAAAACAGTTCATTTTAACCCGGTGACTCGATTGCTAAGCTTCCTCCTGCAAGAAGTCATGACTACTGTACAGCATTTCAAGGATTCAGCTGCCTGTCTGTGGCAATCAAGTCAACAAGTTGTTGAAAGTAAAGTCAATGCTGCTCAAATTCCAAGACTGTTTGTTTAAAGTCTTGTAACATTGAAGGATGCTGATACTTTTAGTCAGTGTTGCAAGTTTACAACCTCTGAAAAACAAAAATTTCAGGCAGCTGCGGCTTTACTTAAAACTACCGTACAATTTATTTATGACCACATGGAAATAGTAGAGGTAGAGAGAATATTTATAAATGAACCTCAAGTTTCTGTGGCATACAGTGAGCAAGAAGTGACAGCAGCAGTCATTCCAAATAAGCCTGCAATTTTTATACCAGAAAGTACGCAAAAAGCAGGCCTTGCAATAAGCGTCCAAGGTAAAGATGTGACAGAAACAGGCCGTACGACAAGCATTCAAGATAGAGGTATGACAGAAGTGACAGCAGCTCCCGTTCTTCAGAATGATTGATCAGTAAATTTAAATGACGTTAATAGTGCATTTAAAAAACGCATTACGATAGCTTTCATCGTAAAATTAAAACATCTAGATCTGAAAAAGGTTTAAAAGACGCTCAACATCATTTTTTAAAACGGATCCATCGATCTCTTAGTGAATATGAAGCGTTAGAAGTAAATACAGTGTTGGCAGCTAAATATATAATAGTTAAAGATAATTTTAAAAATGTTACAAAATCACAAGCTATATTCCAGGAAACAGACTTGAATAAGTGGTTTAATGTGAATGTACAACAGCCAATAGAAAAAAATCTGGATGATTTAAGTGACAAAGAATCAGGCTGGTCTTTGTTCTTAATTTTAAATTCAGTTGCAAATATTAATAAACTGAGTCCTATGCAAGGTAGTTCTTTTATAGATTTGATAGATTACATAAAAAACAAAAAGGCTTTTGTAAATCTAGTGAACAGAGACGTTCAGTGTTTTAAATGGGCTATTCTGTCAGCAACACATCCAACAAAAAAATCCAAATCGAGTTTTGAACTGTGTTCAGTACGAAAACGAGTTAAACTTCGATGGAATTGATTTTTCTGTTAACCCAAAACAAATTAGAAAATTCAAAAACCAAAACAAAGTATCAATGAATTTATATTTTTTTAAAAAGAGGAATGATGTATATAATGATTTTCAAAGTCACTTAAAAACAAATAAACAAGAAGTCCATGTAAATCTTTTACTTCCTGAAAGCTTACATGTAGATCATGAAAAAGATGATTATATAAATGAAGGAAATAAGCATTTAAACGAAGAATACAAATATCATTGAGTTTGGATTAAAAACATATCCCGCTTGGTATGTAAACAACCATCTAAACATGGACATGCAGTACATATATGTGATCGTTACTTCCACTATTTTTCGTCAAAAAAAAAAATTTTAAAGCATGAAGTCGATCGCAAAATTTTAAATAAGTGTAAAATTATACTGCCCAATAGAAATCAGAAAGATGATATACTACAATTCAAAAATTTTACGTATAAAAAAAATGCCCTTTCGTTGTATACACAGACTTTAAGTGTTTGCTAGTAACTATGAAGAGCAGTCGTACTTATCAAATTCATAAAGCATTCAGTATTAGTTATTTTGTTAAGTTCTCTTACGATGATAGCAATTTAGAATATAAGAAATATAGAAAAAGTGACGAAAACGATGATGAAACACCTGCTGAGAGGTTTTTTTGTTTTCTGTATCTTCTTGCTCCAAACTAAAAGAATTATACAAAAACCCTATAAGAATGACAAATTTGACACTTGAAGAACAATTTAACTATAATAAAGCTTCTTTGTATCACATATAATACCAACCATTCAGCTTGGATGACATACGAGTTAGAGATCACTGTCATCTCGCTGGAAAGTAAGTGTACTTTTTTTAAACATATTATATCATTAGGTGTTGGCATGTACGACTTTTCAATAGGCAGTATATATAGTGTGTAAGACAGCGCCACAGGCAAGGTGGTACTTGCGGGCCCTACAGTCAGTACAATGTAAGCTACCATGCCTTCTACACCTCTCGTCAGCTCTCTTTATTGTCTTTGTCAGTTTTGTCAGTAGTAAGTCTGTAAACTGTATCAAGTCAGTGGTATTTTACGTCGGTCGGCAGTTAAATTAAATAAACGTTTTGTCATTCTATAAAATACTCGTTTTTATTTTGCGCTTCCCCTTTACTCACACCTCTTCAGGTTACGGGCCTCAGACTCACATCACCGCGGGTGATCTCTTCTTTATTTTTTTTTTGTGTGGGTGAGTGTGACAAAAGGGAGGATGGCGGAAAGGGCTGAGACAGCAAAGGATGGACAAGAGAGTCCGATCGAGGGAGCAGCCGAGAGCGTCACCCCTGGTGACCAGGCCGAGTCCGTTGTCGACCAGGCGTTGTCGACGCCGGTCGAGGATAGGGGAGCAACTCTGGACGCCGGAAACAAAATCAGCGGTAGGTCAACACTTTGTCCTTTCGAGTGATACCTAGGTTGGACGCTACAACGTCAGGTAACAAAGGAGATTTCTTGTACATTTCGAGAAATGCGCGGGATTCTAAGAAACACGTGGCGTCGGTAGCGCGACATGCACATGCAAGAGTGGGGCGGATCGAGAGGGGGACAACAGATTGCGGCTAAGGAGAGAGTTCGGTCTCTCTCTCTCCCTGTCGTGTTGATGCGAGGCATTTTGACTGAAAATATATTACGAGGCCGTTTATGTTTTGTTTTTTTGTTTTTTACCGTCTCTTGTTCTTGTCACCTCGACTTTTGCGTGCACGTTACAATATTAATGTCTGAACTGGGAAAGTTTGAACGTGTGTTGGTAGAAAATTATATATGTCCTTTCCCGATGCTTTTAATAAATTGAACTCTAGGCTATAAATATTTAAGGTGGTTTTCAGATTTAGTCAGAAAAGGCTAATATTTTAAAAGCTTATATTTTCTTTTAGAGGAGCAAACTATCGATGCTTTGTCGAGAATATGTCGGGGAATTTCATCCCAAGTCAAGTCAGAGGGGTGACAACAAGCTGCCATCTTGTTGGTGGATAAAAGGGGAATAATAGGACAAGTCAAGCAAAGGGATATTCCTGCCAAAGGTGTGCAGACGAAATTATTTTCCACGTGACTCGCACAGTCACGTTAGACTTGTGTTTGGTCGCGCGCGGCTGTGTGAGTGCCCAGCGTGCAATCGTGCTTTGTGTTCGAGCACGAGAACACGCTTCGGGCCACGTTGACTAGATTTGGCTTGCGTTCGGTCGATTTCTGGTTGACTCCCTGAAAACAATGTCCGTCTTTTGTTTTAGATTACCTGATAGATAGCGATTACAAATACATCGTTGAATTTCTTTGTAGAAAGGGAGGCAAAGTGACGTTGCCAGAAAATCTATTCAGGGAAGACGGGGAAAGCGAGGAACCTGCTCGTGATAAACCCGGGTTATTTGAAAAGTCGGTCGATGTGTTTAAAATGCCAGATAAGAAAAAGTCCGAAATGTCAGAAGTCTGAAACTTTGATGAGATAAATGGCTAAGTTCGACTCGGTGATAGCCGCGATTAGTCAGATGATCGAAAGGCAGGAGAAAGCAAACGAGGAGGCAAGGAAGGCAGAGGAAGAGTGGGCAAGGAAGGCAGGAGGTTGAGAGAACAAGGGAGGAGATAGTTCTGGTCATGCGCAATTTTGACCAGAGGTTGTCCCGGTTGGGTGAGCGGGTGAACAGGGTCAAGTCATCCGAGGCCTAATCGTCAACCGGGGCACCCCTACAGTCATCAACTCCTCGCAACGACAGAACATGGGTGAGTCTACAAGACAAATTGTAAACGTTCTTGAATGACACAAAAAATGAGAATTTATCTAAAGGCAGCGCGGAACTTCTCGCGACAACCATCAATCAAATACATAAATTCGGCCGTGATACTCAACACATATACAATTATCATCTGTCTAAAGATATGAAGTTCGAAGTTTTCCTCGATAAATTTAAGTCTGAACTCCGGTCTAAAGGATGACTATATGTCATTGATCCTTTGATTAAAAATACGGAATTTATTAACGAAGACTTGATCAAAAAAGACAAATTAAAAGTCAGAGATATTTTATTAAGTAGAGTAACGGAAAAATATCATTTAAGAACTTTTCGTCTGCAAGATCCGGTTGAAATATTAGAAAGTCTAAAAGAACTTAAGAAGGGGAAGACGCCCCTTATAACGGCCGCGATTTGTAAAAAATTGCATAAAATTAGAATTTACAAAAGGAAAGAATCGGTGTCCAAATTCATAGAAAAATTTGAGGAACTGGTCAGAAATTATGAGACTATAAGTACGTCTGGTCCCTTTACTGAAGAAGAAAAGCGAGATGCCTTTTTTACTGCCGTAATCGGAGCGGTACCTAGCGTGCAGGTGACAGACTTAACGCTTAAACTGCAAAGCAGAGATGAAAAGGGTATGACATATGAAAACCTCATGTCATACATGTTAAAGGTTGAGTCAAAAGGCCTAGCAGAAGCCACTGGAGGTCGCCCCACGAGGGCAGCTTTGACTGCCTCTTGGCCCCAGGACCGCCTCCGCTGCTTCAACTGTGATGACTGGGACCATATGGCTGACAAGTGTCTGAAAGCAGGTACCGGACTCAGAAAGTGCTACACGTGTGGCACGTTCGTGCGTGAAATCCCAGCTCACAAGAGATGCAGCCTGAGATGTGGTGAGCAAAATAAGTCTGATTCATGGGATTTTAAAAGGCAGGGCCGTGGAAGTCGAGAGAATCGCGGTGGCCGTGGCAGTGGCCGAGGCCGCTCCAATTCCCGAAACTTTGGGCAGAAAAGGGACTCTAGCAACGTCAGGGACGAAAAAGATCCCAAAAGGCAGAAAGTTTCTGACCAGGGCCGGGAGACAAAAGGAAAACGAGATGCTTCAGGGTCAAATAAAGGTAAGTCTCTGACATTGATCGAGCCCCCCAATACTCTGTTTTCAGATTCTGTAGGTTTGGTAAATAATTCAGAAACTGATGGAGAAAATAAGATTAAATTTGTCGCTGATTCGGGAGCAACTAATCACTTTGCAAAGTCAGAAAAATTCTTTACAAATATTAACAGAAACAAAATTGGTAAAATAAAATGTGCAAACTCAGACTCATCCGCAGACTTGAAAACGGAGGAAGTGGGAAATTTGCTACTTAAAAATTGCAATAACGACGTTGAGTTGAAGGGAGTGGTGTGTGCTCGCGACTTGATCGGGAATTTATTTAAGCTACGGAAATTTGCTGATACGGGCTTGTCGATCTATTTAGATGACAAGGAGATTAGTATTTTCGATCCTTATACTGAAAATGTATGAATATCGGGAATATATGAGAAACCCTATTAGATGGCTGAATTTGTTAAGTCGGACAACAAAAGAATGAAAGTCTTGACGGCTGAGTCAAAAGCATACACTATTCCTGAAAATTTAACTGCAGATATAAAATTAAATAATAAGTCGGAAAATTCAGAGAGCTCAGTTGGTTAGTTAAATAATGACAGTTTTGAAGATGTATTTTTAATAAATGACAGAAAATTTTATGAAGTCGGAAAAGTCCTGACCAAAGAAATAAAAGACATTCAAAGTCCGTTTAGCGAAAATTATAAAAAATGTAAAGATAACAACGGGGCCATGCTTCGTTGGGGTATCTGAGGGAACTGCAGAAAAACTATCTGGAAGTTGAAAGTCTCAAAGAAGCCGTATTTGATGATGTGATTAAGACTTGTAATCTGTGTTTAAGAACAAAATCCCAAAAACTGCCTTTCCCTTTGGTACGCGAATGAGCATCCTAACCCCTGCAAATAATTCATTCAGATACAATGGGAATTATTAGTCCGCCCTCTTACCCAAAAAGATACAGATTCATTTCGGTATCTATTGATGATTATTCCAAGTTTGTAATCGCTTACCCGATGAAAAACAAAAGTGATACGGGTGAATGTTTAGATAATTTTGTAAAAGGCTGAAGAAATCTTTTCGGGTTTGAAGCTAAAGTGTGTTATCTAAGGTCTGATCAGGGTACCGAGTACACGGGAGGCTCCATGTGAAAAATATTAAATGACCTTGTAGCTGAACTCCAACTGAGTTGCCTAGATACCCCTGAACATAATGGTACGTCAGAAAGGCTGAACAAAACAATTCAAATGAAAGTCCGAGCTCTGATATGTGATTCAGGACTCCCAGAAAACATGTGGGACTTGGCACTAAATGCAGCTGTATTTGCGTAGAATCGTACTCCGCATTGCTCAAATAACATGGAAATCCCTTTAATGAAGCTAGCTCCGAATAAAAAGACAGACCTAAGTCAGATGAAAAGATTCGGCTGCATCGCGTATTTGAGAGTTCAGAGAAATACCGAAACTAAATTCCAAGCAAAAGCGGAACGAGCAGTTATGGTAGGATACACGTGGACAGGGTATTGTCTGCTTTGTCCGGACAAAGGAAAGTTTTATGAAAGTCGGGACGTCAGATTTAACGAGCGTTTCGTGTATGGAGACGTTTTTGGTAAAAGTTCAATTAAAAACTGGGAAAATGTGACTGTAGATATTAAATTAGACGAATGGTTTTTAAAATTCGAAAAGGAAAGAGAAGAAACAGTGTCATCGGAGGAAGCGCCCCCCGTGGTACAACGGAAAAGAGAAAGGCCCAAAAGACTGATAGAAACAATGGAGGTTAACTTGGTCCAAGAAAGTCGTGTAAAAGACGTCAGCTATGTGGGCTTAGCTCTCGGGGAAGAAGTAACAAAAGACCTAATATTTAAGAATGGTGATACTGAAACATCAGGAGATAATACCATTTATGCGGAAGATCTAGTTTACCATTCTTTGCTGGCAGAAATAAATAAAGATCCAGCTTCATATAAAAAAGTAATGAAGGCTGTGGATAAAGAAGGCTGGAATCAAGCCATCCAAGAAGGGCTTGACTGAATGGCAAAGAATCAAGTCTGGAAGATGGTAAACAGACCTGCAGGACTGGTAAATGGTAAACGTCCGAATATAATCGATTCCCGATGGGTGCTTAAGAAAAAGGTTGATGCTCAAGGATGTGAGAAACACAAAGCACGGCTGGTAATACTGGGTTTTAAAGATAAAAATGAGTATGATCTTACGGAGTCTTACGCCGCGGTGTCAAAACTGACTTAAATAAGAACTACTTTGGCTGTAATTAATAAATTAAATTTGGATACATGTCAGCTTGACGTTAAAACGGCATTTTTAAAAGGTACTCTTGACAACGAAATATATATAGAGTTACCAGAAGGTTTGGTCTGTTCCAATCTGGAAAAACAGAGCAAGGTATGCAAGCTTTAGAGAGCCCTTTACGGCCTTAACGTCAGTCCGAAAAAATGGCATGAAAGATTCTTAGAGGCTGCAACGAAAATAGGTCTAAGATCTCACATCTTGGAACCTTGCCTGTTTACTTGGCATGAGGCAGATAAAATTCTCATGTTAGTTTTTTATGTTGATGACATGCTTATAGCAAGTAATGATACTGGCAAATTGAAGTTTGTGAAGGAAAGACTGCAAAGTGAGTTTGAAATGACTGACCTAGGAGAAGTTAAATCATTTTTAGGCATTAAAGTCAGAAGAGACAAAGAAAACCAAGTTCTAACTTTAACTAAGACCAATTACATAAATAAGATACTTAAAATGTTTGGGTTTGATAATTCTAAGCCAGTGAGAACTCCTGTGGTCATAGGTTACGTGTTAAATCAACAAAGAAAACAAAGAGAGCAATCAGAAAGGCAGATTGACTTGAATGAGTCCAGCTCGACTGAAAGCGTTCCCTACTAGGAGGTTGTTGGAGCTTGTTATATTCTGCCAATACTGTACGTCCAGATGTAAGCTATGCATTGAATGTGCTGAGCAGGCATCAAATAAGTCCGACTAGCGAAGACTGGAATATAGTTCAAAGAGTGTTTCGGTATCTGGCAGGGAGCAAATCTTATGGTCTAAGATATTGTGGAAGGCAGCAAGGGCTGGAAGCGTTCTACGATGCCAGTTTTGGCAACTGTAAAGGGTCTCTAACCACTAGCGGTTACGTAATTAAAATCTTTGGAGACTCAGTGGAACTCACAAACAAACGTATGTGTCTTTGTCAACATGTCAGGCAGAGTATGTGTCACTGAGTGAAGCATGTAGAGAACTGATGGCAGTTGATAATTAGATTAAAATCATACTGAATAATACTTTGTGTCCGGCAGATCTATGGTGCGACAATAAGGCAGCTGAGCAAAATGCTAAAATTATAGGCAGTGGTAAATTAAGACATATGACAGAAATTCGTGAGCATTATGTTAAAGAATGTGTAAACTATGGTAGAGTAAACGTCAGATAGCTGAATACTAAAGAACAGATGGCCAATATATTCACAAAACCTCTACTGATCAAGCTCCATGAATTATTTGCTAGCAGAATCGCGAACAGCTTCTGCGACTCTGACTGGTAACTAATAAGTTGTCTCTGTTTCAGATAAGCGATAAAGGAGCCATGGACCGACTCATGGACTACTTGGATGCATTCCCAGAGCCGTGGAGCCGAGTCAAGAACACACATTTATTTATTTGTTTTTTTTTGAAAAAAAAAAAAAGAAACAATTGTTCTTTGTATCTTTTTGAATTATAATTTTTGTTTAATATACTTAGCTATCTTAAGTCGGGAGGAAGTGTTGGCATATACGACTTTTCAATAGGCAGTATATATAGTGTGTAAGACAGCGCCACAGGCAAGGTGATACTTGCGGGCCCTATAGTCAGTACAGTGTAAGCTACCGTGCCTTCTACATCTTTCGTCAGCTCTCTTTGTTGTCTTTGTCAGTTTTGTCAGTAGTAAGTCTGTAAACTGTATCAAGTCAGTTGTATTTTATGCTGGTCGGCAGTTAAATTAAATAATTGTTTTGTCTTTCTATAAGAAACTCATTTTTATTTCGCGCACCCCCTTTACTCACACCTCTTCATTAGGCGTACAATATTTTTTTAATTTTAGATACCGTGATCCGGCTGGTAACAAATGCAATCCTAATTATCAAGACTCGAGAATGATACCCGTAATTTTTTATAACTTGAGCGGATATCATTCGCATTTGTTTGTAAAAAAACTTGCTACATGCTTCTCGGGAAGAATCCAGCTTCTACCACAAACAAAAGAAAAATACATCTCATTTACAAAATACGTGGAAGGGACTGATGTCAGTCTTCTATTTATTAATTTCTTTAAATTTATGACTTCATCTCTTGATAAATTGTTATCTTATTTAAAGGAATTAAGAATATTGGAAGCAGTATTTTCAAATAATGATCATTACACTACAGATCACATAAATTTATTTAAAAATAAAGGTGTGTGCCCTTACAATTATACATCTTCTTTTAAAAAACTTAAGAAA
The DNA here is from genome assembly GCF_000648655.2 of Copidosoma floridanum. The sequence goes on from NW_019379917.1 coordinate 125,534, forward strand.
TGTAGGCTTCCATTACAAGTAAGTCTCTACAGCAGCTTAGTCAAAGCCCATATCAGTGACAAAGAATATGAACATGCTGTAAATATTCGGAATACTTTCAACATACAAACACGTGGTCATTATTCCGACTTATGTTTCAAGACAGATGTATTGTTACTAGTTGAAATATTCAAAAACTTTAGAAATAATTATCTTGAGGCATATCATTTAGATCGAGCTCATTATTACACAACGCCTGGCCTAACATAGGACGCGATGTTGAAATTTACGAATGTGAGTAATACGTGCAAAGTATTAAGATCGTTAGACATACATAATTTATATAAATAAAATCATAATTACAGGTAAAATTGGAACTGTTGACTTACATGGATATGGTTATGTTCATTGAGCGTGAAATTCGTGGTGGTATAAGCCAATGTTGCAATCGGTATGCCAAGGCCAATAGTTCATACATAAAAGAAGGCTATAAAGCTAATGAAAGTTATAAATATTTGATGTGTTATGATGTTAATAATTTGTATGGTTGGAATGTGACCAAACCATTGCCTCACGAAGGCTTTAAATAAATTTTAAATGCAAGTCCAGTTGATATTTTGAACATGGCAGATGGTGAAGGAATAGGTTACATACTTGCAGTGGACCTTGAATATTCTGAGACTCTCCACGATGCCCGTAAGGATCTCCCTTTCTGTGCTGAGCACATCAAACCTCCAGCATCCAAGCAAAAAAAATTAATGACTACACTATACGATAAACAACGGTAAGTGATCCATTATCGCGCGCTCAAACAAGCTGTTTGCCATGGTCTTCGCATAAAGAAAGCTTATAGAGTTTTATAGGTCAAACAAAGTCCGTGGTTAAATGAATAAATAGACTTTAACAGTGAAAAACGTAAAAATGCAACAAACGACTTTGAGAACATGTTATATAAATTATTTAATGATGCTGTGTATTGAAAAACAATGGAGAATGAGTGCAAACGTATTGATGTCAAGCTTAATTATAAATGGGAAGGGCGTTATAGTGCTGAGAGATATATCGCTCGACCAAATTTCCACAGCTGTGACATATTTAATGAGCAGTTAGTGGCTATACAATTGTTACGCACCGAAATCAGCATCAAGAGGATAATATATGTTCGATTAAGTGTCTTGGACCTATCTAAGACACTTGTATATCAATTTCATTATGACTTTATGAAAAGTAAAATGGCAGATCAATGCAAACTTTTATACACAGACAACAACAGTCTTCTGAATGAAATATCGAATTATAATATCTACAATGTGATGCTTAAAAATATCATAGAATTTGACACATGGGACTATCTCATCAATAATGATTTAAACGTGCCTCGTAATAATAAAAACATTGTTGGCCTTATAAAGGATAAGTGCAATGGAAAAGTCATGTTGGAATTCGTAGGATTAAGGAGCAAAATGTATAGTGTAAGGATTTAAGACCAAAAGCCATTAAAAAAAGCCAAGGGTGTTAAGAGCTTAGTAGTGAATGCTACGATAGACATTGATGATTATATCAAGTGCTTATACAAAAATACTAGTATGACTTAAGAGCAAAAAAGTATTAGGTCACGACATTATCAGCTCTTTACTATAAAAGAAACAAAAATTGTGCTCAGTGCGCACGATGTCAAACGCTATTTTCAATCTGGTTCTACAGACACCCTACCATGGGGTCATTACAGCGTAGGGGAGAGGGGATTAGTAAACCAAGGTAAAGAGTTAGAAGGGGAAAAGACAGCTAATCTGATCGAAAATGAAGAAGTACGGATAAAAACAGCAAATCAGAATAAAGAAGCAGGAAGAGAGAAGACTGCTAACCCTAAAGCCATCCAAAATAGAGGGGGAAGATGCAGTGGAGGGGCAAGCCACAGTGGAGGGGCTTGCTCCATATAAGGAAGTGTCATACTCAGCAGAGCTCATTATACTACCAGCCAGAGGTTCAAATAGGACTGGACTGAAAAGACAACAACAGCCCTGATCGCCATTAGTAGTCGTTTCTGACGACGTTACACCAAGTAAAAAGCCTAGACTTTGCACAGGTTAGCTTGTTTGTTTTTTAAATTTTTTTCTTTAAAAAAAGGAAAAAAAAAGAAGAAAAAAAAAAACAGGTGTGGGTCTCGGGACCCCTGACAGATGTGAAACATCAAAGAATACGTTATTGAACTCGGTTGTATTATTTATTCATACTCATTTTCTATAAGACGTTGAGCTCATCATCCCTATGCAGTACATGATTTCTTAATTTCTTACTTGAGAGTAAAAAATCGGGCACAGATATAAAAAATAAAAGGTAGAAATGTGAGTATGTAAGAAGAAATAAGCAGCATAAATTTAAAAAATGGTTTTTGTTTATTTTTACTAATACATGGAAAAGTGTAGCAGTATAAAAATATACAGACTATTTATAAAAATACTTATATTTTCTACCGTAATAAACATTAAGTTTGATCATTCGTAGCATCGGTGTCGTCAGTAATGGTAACATTCGATGATGTTTGCGATGGAATAACAGTAATAATAGGTCGATGATAACTAAAATATGTAACAAAAATGCTTGCATGCGGCGACGCGGCTCTGGCGTGGTGCGCTAAGTAGCTAGGAGTGGGGAGAGAGCCCGCTTGGGTCTGGCGCTGCTGCGTGGCGACGCGGTTCTTGCGTGGCGATGCGGTTCATACGTGGCGACGCAGCTCTGGTGGGGCGATGCTAGCTAGGAGTTGGGGGAGAGCCCGCTTACGAGCCTGGCGACGGCTCGCGTGGCGACGCGTCGCCACGCAAGGCTCGCTTTTACCCCCCAAGCGCCGCAAGCGATGTTTCACATCAAAAATTTGAACAGCTAAAACAAAAATTATTAATGAAAAATATTACAGATCGATCTTGCACAACTCGATAACCTCGCTAACAAAGGTTGTCTGCTGAAGAAAAAAATTTTTAACATGATTTCACACAAGAAATAAAAGGTGACCAAACTGAGAAAGGTTAACACTAGATTTGGGCCAACAGTAGTAGCTGAGTGGACTGACGATTTTCAAATCTTTCACTGTTTACAATATGCATAGCTCTGTAAGATAATAATGACTTTTATAAAGAACTGCTAGATGCTGTTAATAAGTTTAGATTATTTTTTATGTTCAATGGAAAACATATTGTATTTTCGTATGATAAGGAATAAATAAACAAGATGACAATTTCTTTTAAAATTAAAGTATCTATTTCTCGAATACACTTCCTGTTACAGTTTCAACGATTTTTTTCCTAATATAATATTAAATTTAATACATCATATTGAACCAAACTTCCTTAACACATTTTTTTTTTTAATTGAAAAAGTTTAATTTTAATTTTGATCAAGTATATGAAAAAAATTTTCTTACTTATCATGGAAAAAAGATTTTTTCATAATTACGGTTATCAATCTAACTATTGTAAGTGTTATTGAAACCCAACCACTTTACAAAAACTTGCTGTCCACGTCTTCGGAGAACTTTTTTTACCAGGTAAATATCAGAATTATTAGTTTTTTGCTGTTCCTGCTCAAAAAAATCTCCGGAGATAGGTTGATCTCGATAATTTTATAAATATGAAACCATTTGTAATTGCCTTGTAAGCTAAATTGTTTCCACATAAAGTCTCTTAAAGTGCGATTGAATCGTTTGCTTTTAGATGCTTTGAGGTTGCTGTAGGTTTAGTATAAGTTTATTTTGTACTTTTGCATTAGATTTTAAAAATTTAAATCATAGAATTCCTTGCGGTGGTCAGTTTACAAGTTTACTGGCACCCTTTCGTCCTGTAATATAGAGTACTTTGCTGTTGACACTATTTTACCTGTTTTTTTTTATCGATACAGCCTATGCTTACTTTGAAAAAACATGTATTACAGTAAGTATATACCTATAACCTTTGTTTTTACTAGCGTAAGGCTGCATCTCTTCAAGGTCCGCTTGCCAAGTCTCATCTAAGCCACGCACGTCTAATTTTTGACGGGGATGATTACTTCTTGCTGCCTTGTGAAGTTCCTCGACAACTCGTTCCATGAGTTAAATGTCTAAATTTTTTTTTGTTCAATCAGCTTGAATGAATAGGAATTTTTTGTGTAAACTATATATACAAATTTAAATGCTATCTATTTCTTTTTCAATACTCATAATTTTTTCAGTTAAGAAAGCACGATTTACAGCATCTCAAGGTTGTTTCAGTGATGCAACATTGCACAATCTTTTATTATCTAAGTCACACTGTCCATCTGCAGTAAGTTTGTATCCAACACACAGGAGGATCTTAGGTACCGCCTTTATATCCTACCTAGTTTACGACCAAATATATTAATACTTATTGCGATACTGAAACAAAATGACTTCTCACCTTAATATATATACCCTACCTCACCTAGCTCTTCAATAATTGATATAATTTTAGTGTCATGACTTAGATTTTTTGCCGATCTTTTACCAGTGAGTAATCGTAAACGATCCACAAGTTCGTTGGGATTGTCCCAGTGCATAAAATCTACATGCTGCGTTTTTTGGGCGATTTTATATTGTGGTAATAATGATCCTCCGGTTTTACTTGGAACGCCATCAAACATAGGAGCAATCATTTTATTAAATTTATGACTATTATGTTGCCTAATAGGTTCATTTTTATCTAATCCTCTTCTATGAACACTCAAAATTTTTAAAAGCATGTAATATTTTTGCATATCCTCTTCCGTTGTAAGATTTGTATTCGAATGTTTTCTTATTAGTAGCTCCATTAATCCGCCAGTCATTGGAAATTCGAGTTTGTCCATTGTAACTTTATTATATTATATAAATCCATACCGATCATGATTTTAACAGCTAGAGCGTAACTCTTTTAATTTAGTATATAACATATCTAAATTTACATGCTCATTATACACATGTCTTAAATTAACTTCATGCTGACGAAATGAAACTAAAAAGTTCACGTTGTCTTTCACAAGATGTTTTGATACTTGAACATATGACTGACAAAAATAGAAACAGTCTACATTTTTATGTTTTACCATGCAGAAAAAGGCTTTTACATTATCTTGTTTTTCACAAGCTATATCATCGAAAATCATAATAGAATATGGTAAGTGAGACTATTGCTTCGCGTTAACTGAAAGGTAAGTACTTCACACCACCTATAGGTTCTAATAGCTCTTTTAAAAATTTGTATTTGGGTGGATTTAATGACTTTGAATGTACATATATATTTTCGAATTTCAGTCCGTTAAGATGTACTATTAATGCAAATAAGCTATTGGTTTCACCACAGTTAGATGGACCACAAAATATAGCACGAACACTATCTGAAAGAAGCTCACCATGTTGATTTAAACGCTGTTCTTGTTTTACAATAGCATCAAAATTTGGAACTTGCAATGTTACGGACTGTTCTTTAAATTTCATGTCTGTGCGATATAACGTAATAGTTACAACTGAACTGTGAGATTAAATGATACTGCTCTTTATGTTACATTGCATTTTATCTTGCATTTTTATGTTATACTATAGCTACATTGCAACTGATCTAATGAGTATAAGAATACATATTTTTTTCGCAATACTCAGTCACAACCCAACCTTCAAAGTGAAATGATCATACATTGTAAGCGAGGATATGGTCTTGTATGTAACATCATAAATTCTTTACCTGTAGAAACTCATTTACCAGGTTATCTGTACTGTGGTCCAGGTACTAAACTTACGGAACGCCCTGCTAGAGGTGATCTTGGAGTTAATCCTCTGGATGCGGCGTGCAAGGAACATGATATTGCTTATTCGAAAAATCGATACGATCTTGAGACTAGAAACAAAGCAGATAAAATTTTAGCTGCGCGAGCTTGGCAAAGAGTTAAGGCTGTAGATTCAAGTATTGGTGAAGAGACAGCTGCTGTTCTGGTAACAGGTACATTCAGGTGCAATGAAGCTTAAGAGTAAATAAGGTATGAGTTTGGAAACGAGGTTCAAAAGAAAAATGAAGTATAAAAAAGAAACTGAAAGCAACTATAAACACAGTTGTTAAGGCTGCCTCGCATCAAACGAAAACTAAGAGCAAAAATTCTCGTAAAGTAATCAGTAGTGCTTTAAAAGGTGCTTGCAATAAAGTTAAAATGTGTGGTGGTAAAAAAAGTATCAAAATTCCTCGTATTTTACGCGTTTCTGCTCGAATTTGTGGAGCTTTAACTCTGATTTCTTTATTTGCTGGCTTGAGTGCAACTGACGCTTTGGCAAATGGTATTGCAGGAATTATGAAGAGCAATTACGCGGCTAAGTCTGCAAAAAAACCACTAGAAGAAAATCAAAGACATAATAAAACTATGGAAGCTTGTGCATAAGGAAAAGAACTTTATCATAGGCCTTATAAAACTGGATTGGGAGTATATTTGCAACCATTTGGTAAAGTTCTGGAAAAAAAAAGATTCTAAAAAAGTAAAATTACCTACAAGAGCTTTAACAAATGTAGATTTAACAAAATTCTCTAAGAGTTTAGAAATTTTTTTTTTGTGGAGTATTTATGCAAAATAACGTATCCAGTGATGGGCCATGGTATCGTGAAACTGCTATAGTAAATCTTGACGACAAGAATGGATCTGGATCTCACTGGGTGGCGTATCAAAAATATGGCTAGAATGTTGTTTATTATGACAGTTTTTGAGATTTTTAGCCACCTATTGATTTAATGTTGTATTAAGGTCTTGATACAGTTCGGTGTAATCACAAACGATATCAAAAATTTAACTCTTACAACTGCGGTCATTTGTGCTTATAGTTTTTGTCAAAACACATAGAAGCACTTAAGATGTTTAAAAAAATCTCAGTTATACATTGACAGTCATGAAAGAAACATTAACACTTAGTTTGTCTGATACTTCTTCTACCCTAGAGGCGCAATATTATCCACGTATTGAATTATCACCAAAACACGAATATGTTCTTGGTTTAGTAGAACTCCTAACGTTTAATTCAATTCCTCATATTGACGTAAATAACAATAAATTTTACGTGGGTAATCAAGTGGTAGTTATTCCAACTAGCAGTTATGAAATTAAAGATATTCAGTCATTTTTAGTCTATGTGTCACAACCAAAAGATATAAGTATTAGTATTAAGCCAAATAATAATACGCTTTGTAGTGTTATTAGGTGTAGTCATACTATTGATTTCAGATCAAAAGATTCTATAGGGCGACTACTAGGTTCTACTGAACGATTACTACAAGATAACTAAACTCATGACTCTGACTTACCTGTATCCATTCTCAAGATTAACGCATTACGAGTTGAGTGCAGCATCACTAGTGGAGCTTATATAAACGAAAAAAAAGTTCATACAATTCATGAATTTTTTCCTGTGGTACCACCAGGATATAAAATTATTGAAGTTCCATAACGAATAATCTACTTACCTCTCTTTGGACGAGTCATAGATCACTTACAACTACGCGTAGTTGATCAAGGTAGTAATTTAATCAGTTTTTGTGGAGAAGTCATAACGATAAGATTACACATTAAACCTTCATCGTAATGGGTATCATTTATAATCACAAAAAGTATATAAGTAGCTTGACATGTACTTCTGCGCTCAGTCAACGGCAAGCTTTTAAATCGTCAAGACGTCAGAAAGGACAACGAAAGCATCAAAAATTGACAAATCAAAACATACAGTTTCTTAAAAGTCTTGGCTTAAAAATAAAAGGTGTGAGCTCACGTTGTAATTTTTACCTTAAAGATGGATGACATTTTAAGCATTTAGTCCCCCGTTGTGTTTGATGAGTCTATCGAACACTATGAAATTCATGCTCATCAACATATAATAATGGTGATGAAATTTGTATATCAATTCAACATCAAGACCTATGCCTGCTACCATCCCGCAGTTCTTTACATATTCGTAAAAGGTTAGTCAAAGCAGATGGTACTACGGAGGCTGCAAATCCTAAATCAGTAAACAATGCTATCCTTCATCTATTTGAAGAAATAAGACATGAGATTAACGCTATAAAGATAGATAAGTGAAAAAATGTAGGTTTGACAACTCTCATTAAAAACTGGCTAACGATCAATCCTGATCAAGATGTATTAACTGAAAATGCTGGTTGTCTTGGTACTTTAAATGAACTTAGTCTAACAAATAATAATGGCTACTTTGATGTTTTGATTTCTCTCAGCATGATTCTTGGTTTTGCTAAAGACTATCGTAAAATAGTTGTTAAAGTAAAGAATGAACTTATACTTACAAGATCTAGAAATGATTTGAATGCAGTTCTACAAAGTAAAATTTCTGCTGCAGAACCTAATGGAGTGGCAACTTGGGAAGACTTTAAGATATAAATATTAAAACTAGAATGGCCCATGCCTTACGTTGTAAAGTCAGATGCACATAAAATTCGTTTACTTAATTATTTGCAAAAAGATAAATTTGTATCTATGAGCTATCGAACTTAGGAACCTTATGAATATCCAGTTTAAACTACTACATCGAAACATATATGGACAGAAATAAAAAATCTTGGCTGAAAAATTGAACAGAAAAATTCTCAACTAATAAATCATAATTTCCTAAACACGAAAATTATGAACGATTCAAACAATAATGTAAGGTTTTTATATAAAAAAAAAAAATAAAATGGAATACATCGTCAACATGCAAGGCCTTAAAAAGCCTGGCAATAATTACGTGCTTAAAGAAATAGCTATTCTACCGCTTTATCCAAACGATACTGAAGTACAAATGTATATTTTCAAAGTACCCTTTGCGTGGCGTAAATTATCACAGAAATATAAAGATCAAAATTTGTATCTTAAACGTAACTATGATGAACTAGCCTGGAATTTAGGCAGTATAAAGTATACTGAGATTGGGAATATTCTACGAGAAAATCTTAAAGATGCCACCAACATTTTTGTGAATGCAGAACTAAAACCAAAGGGGCTTTAGAGATTTGGATTTAAAGTCACTGATGTGACAGATTATCCTTTGTTTGAGCTCCCAAAACAGGTTACCAGTTGCCCTCATCATAATAAAGCTTACAAAACCATGTGTACTCTTCACAATGTCAAACGCATGAAAAAAGTTCTACTTATATACAGAATGGAAAGATGAAAGTTAAGATAATAAAGAGCTTTACACATAAATATTTAAGAACAATGTCATTCGTACTTGGTCAATTGTAATTCAAAATAAATTTTCTAAAAAAATAAGAATAAATGTTTTAAGATTTACTATTATTTTCCTGAAAAATAAGAATCCACTTCTTGTCCTACCCACTCTTATCATACATGATAAATTTTAACTTAAAAATCTTTACAATGATATATACATACATACGGATCGTATGTAAGTATTTATCTTTGTTTTTAGATGAACATGTAGATGTGTACACGTCTTATCTTGGAAAGGTAACACTTATTTGTCATAACTCACAGATATGTGCATGTGGTTCGGGCTCTCATCCATACATACAAAACAACACTTTATCCTACAGGCTAACCAGAGGTAGGTGTCATTTTGCCGAAATAATATTTGCAGATGTATTAATGCGCCGAAAACAAAAATCATTGAAAGTTGATTAGCCGATAAAAATATTGCAGACATTTATTCTGCGTAAAAGTCNTATGCAAGAAATGGTATTTTATATTCATAACTCAATGATTATAGTTACGGTAAGTATGAAGTATTGTCAAATATGGCCATTATTACCGTATTTATAGTTTACACAATTGAATGACTAAAATAATTATTTAGTTAAATAATTTCTTCTGAGTTGCGGAAGTAGAATGTATTTATGTAAACTAAGGACCTGAGGTCTGTATTAGCCTAGGCTCAAGTTTTGCAACACTGCTAAAAGCAGTTTATACAAAGTAACTCACAGATATGTGCATGTGGTTCGGGCTCTCATCCATACATACAAAACAACACTTTATCCTACAGGCTAACCAGAGGTAGGTGTCATTTTGCCGAAATAATATTTGCAGATGTATTAATGCGCCGAAAACAAAAATCATTGAAAGTTGATTAGCCGATAAAAATATTGCAGACATTTATTCTGCGTAAAAGTCATAGAACCAATAATGTACTTGTAGGCATAATGAAAATCAGAACTGTGATGTGCCGAAAAAAAAATTTGCCGAAATAAAATAAAAAAACGTCGAAACTTCTATTTTCGGCAAATGAAAATTCGGCATTTTCAAATTCGGCAAGTTATTCATTCGGTAAAGTACAAGACAATCTTCTAAGTTATTTTAATGTACATCTATAACAACTTTTACGGAATCATATTTAGTAGTAGAAATCTGCATCGTAAAAACATCTTTTTTTAGGCATTTATACATAAATTTAGGTTGATATCTATATAAAACAATAAAATAGCTTCAAAGCATCTATACATTGCGTAAGTTTCTGGATTTTAATTCGTTTAAATCTTTGTAAGTAACCTTAACAATATTTTTCTCATAACCTTACAACGTAGTAAATTGAGATCATAGCTTTTTCGAACCGGTTCAAACGTACAGTGATCATTTTCAAACCAAAAATCACTATGATGTCTTGTACTTAGTCTGAAAACCTGATATGTCATGACTTCGATGTATCGTAATTATTAGAAAACTTATTGTTTACTGCGGAAAAAGTTTTTTTTATTGCTGCTTGGTTTAGTTTACCTTTATAGATGCATTATCTATATACTTGCATTAAGTCTCACAATTTCTGAATATGTTAGTCTCAAATAGTTTTCAAATATCAAATTACCTTGAAGAACTAACCTCTGCCGTAAGTGCTTTTACTACTGGCAACTAATTAGAACACACAACGCTCATATAGCTTACTTACCAGTTATTTAAAAACATATGCATACATATATACGTATAATTTACAATTGTATAATACAGCTAGAATCATCTGTTGTGTCATTCCTATGTCTTTAGATATTTGTTTAAAAACTATAAATTTAATCGAAAACTAGTTTTTTTACGTCAATTTGTTTGTTTGGTCGACTTGCTCTGTATTTCTTCTGATGCAGTCGTTCATAAAAATGACGAATCGTTACACGAAGTGTATGAAGTCCAATAAAAAAGTAAATACTTTTGATTAGTTCGTTTGAATAGTTTTATTTAGTAAACGGATGTTCTAATATGAATACATAAGCATTTTGCCTTAAGGAATGGTTATTTGAGTTTAATTTAAATTTCTTTATTTTTTAGTAGCACCATATGTGCTGTTTCATCTAGTAAAATAACTATAAACATACCTGTAAAATAATTATTATTCTAGAGCAAGGAGTACAAAAAAACGTATTTGAAAACTGTACATTAATTAATATTTATTTACATTCTTCTTATTTACAATCTATTTTAATTAATCTTTTTGACAATCTCTTGTTTACAATAATCTTGTACTTAACTCTTTAACCTAGGTTCAGTCCTTTTTATCATTTTAAGTGACACAAAAAAGTCGCATCATTTAAAACATTATAACATCTGATCCTTTGGTGAAATGCATGTATTCCGAGATACCTGAAACAAACTAAGATAACAAATAGTACAAAACTTAACAATTACATAACGTCCAAAACGTTTAATTCAAATTAGACGATTTAAACTGGTTTATCTTTTTAAACACGAAAAAAAGGTTAATTTCTTATGTAAAAATTAAATATAAAGCCAGTATTAGTAACAACTCATATTAAATAATGCAATTAAGAAGTACGTATGCCATTTTATGTGGCTACAGTATCACACTCTTACAGAAAAATTTCTATGTATACGGTGTAAAAATACGTTACTTTCACACATGTCTTATTACCCATTACTTTTGTAGTATAATCTACATCACAGATCATTATACTACGAAGACTCATTTTTGTTGACACTAACACGGATTTGGAACCTGATTCTACGTAGTACATTTTGTTGTTATCTTTTATATTACGCATTTATTTTTGTAAAATTTTTTTTGGCGATACGAAATACTTATTCTAGGATATTTATTTGACAANAGTACAAAACTTTACACTACATGACGTCTAAAACGATTAATTCAAATTAGACGATTTAAATTGGTTCATCTTTTTAAACGCGAAAAAAAGGTTAATTTCTTGTGTAAAAAAATGAAAAGCCACTATTAGTAACAACTTATATTAAATAATGAAATTAAATGGTACGTATGCCATTTTATGTTGCTACAGTATCACACTCTTACAGAAAAATTTTTATGTATACTGTGTAAAAATACTTTACTTTCACACATATCTTATCACCTATTACTTTTGTAGTATAATCTACATCACAGATCATTATACTACGAAGACGCATTTTTTGTTGACACTAACACGGATTTGGAACCTGATTCTACGTAGTACATTCCATTTTTATCTTTTATGTTACGCAATTATTTTTGTAAAATTTTTTTTGGCGATACGAAATACTTATTCTAGGATATTTATTTGACAACGTGACGAAGACTTTTGTTAATTTCTACTAAAAATATTATACAACTGTTAAAAAGAAGTTCCTTCTAGACACAAAAAAAAACTTTTGTCTATACCATTGTTTTCTACATCTTGTCTTCAATATTTATTGTAAGGACACAATACATGTATGTATGTATACATGCAGATTTTCACACTGCTCTTGTATACCCTGCATTAAACAATTATTAAACTAATACTTTAAAAACTTGAGCTCGAAAATGTACACCAACATTTATTTTGCGCGTTATTAATAGGATATTCTACAATTTATGGTAAGTTGTCAAGGGTTTCACTTAAATTTCATTGACATACGTAAATTAAAAATCTCTCATCTCCTTTCTCCTTAAGGTGTGTCTCAAATCATAGTAAATAATGTGTTTCAAAGCAACATGTTACTCGTTAATCAGATACAAAGATATTTATCAAGTATTAAAAAACAAGAAATTTTGGAAAGTAATGTTACAACATTTTAAATCCAATAACGTCTGTTGAACTTGCTTGCATGTTTGTATATTTTATAAGACTGTATAAGTACAAGAAAATTTTTTTATTTATTACAGCTATTACCTGACAAGAAATTTAAGTATACCAGCTACCGACGTAAAAGAATGTTGAATGGACAATACCGAGCACTAAATCACCATTAAATCGTATTTTCTTAGTACTTTTATTTCCTACAATCATAGTTCTACATGATTTGTATTTAAAAAATAAAAAATAAAAAATGTGAATCGTTGCCGTACCAGTACTAATGAATTTTTTGGCCGAAAACTCAGTATGTTGTAGTACAGGTTTTTGCGTATGCAAGAAATGGTATTTTATATTCATAACTCAATGATTATAGTTACGGTAAGTATGAAGTATTGTCAAATATGGCCATTATTACCGTATTTATAGTTTACACAATTGAATGACTAAAATAATTATTTAGTTAAATAATTTCTTCTGAGTTGCGGAAGTAGAATGTATTTATGTAAACTAAGGACCTGAGGTCTGTATTAGCCTAGGCTCAAGTTTTGCAACACTGCTAAAAGCAGTTTATACAAAGTTAGTGATACGTGGGTCACACTAATTCATAATATATCTCAGATAAATTAACTACAATAAAGGTAATTGAGATAAGATGAAAAATAATAGATGAATAATTAAAAATAAAGTAGTAAAATGAAAAATAATGAAATCTACCAATGATTACAATGTTCTTAAAGTTTTAAGATATAAACTAGCTTGATTGCACATGTAATAACGTATACAAGAATATATCATTCCATAACTTGACTCTAGAACCTTCACTAATTATATAATTAAATAAACGGTTTTGAACAATGCTGGAGTTTGGATGTGAAGTAAAGAGTTAATGCAGTTATAACAAACATTAACCAGGTATATCCTCAAACAAGTTAGTCTAATTTTCTGGAATTCTACATTCATGAATACAATAACTTTCCACTTCAACGGAATCCAAAACTTCATAAGCCCAAGTCTCCGTTAAGAAACTAGACTGCCACACATCTCGATTTATCTATAATATTTATTTGGGCCATTTTGCATTTGAAAAAAAATCCAGAGTTACTGTAGCCCAAGCCTCTGTCAAGATACTGGACTGATGTACATCAATATTTTTCGTAAAAAGCCATCACATTAAAAATTCAAAGCTTCTATCTTAAATACAAAGCTTCATAAATTACGAAGGAGAATACTTTTAAAGAAAGTATAATAAAAATGTCAAGTTGTCTTTGCAATATGTCAAAACTTCGATGTATCGTAATTATTAGAAAACTTATTGTTTACTGCGGAAAAAGTTTTTTTTATTGCTGCTTGGTTTAGTTTACCTTTATAGATGCATTATCTATATACTTGCATTAAGTCTCACAATTTCTGAATATGTTAGTCTCAAATAGTTTTCAAATATCAAATTACCTTGAAGAACTAACCTCTGCCGTAAGTGCTTTTACTACTGGCAACTAATTAGAACACACAACGCTCATATAGCTTACTTACCAGTTATTTAAAAACATATGCATACATATATACGTATAATTTACAATTGTATAATACAGCTAGAATCATCTGTTGTGTCATTCCTATGTCTTTAGATATTTGTTTAAAAACTATAAATTTAATCGAAAACTAGTTTTTTTACGTCAATTTGTTTGTTTGGTCGACTTGCTCTGTATTTCTTCTGATGCAGTCGTTCATAAAAATGACGAATCGTTACACGAAGTGTATGAAGTCCAATAAAAAAGTAAATACTTTTGATTAGTTCGTTTGAATAGTTTTATTTAGTAAACGGATGTTCTAATATGAATACATAAGCATTTTGCCTTAAGGAATGGTTATTTGAGTTTAATTTAAATTTCTTTATTTTTTAGTAGCACCATATGTGCTGTTTCATCTAGTAAAATAACTATAAACATACCTGTAAAATAATTATTATTCTAGAGCAAGGAGTACAAAAAAACGTATTTGAAAACTGTACATTAATTAATATTTATTTACATTCTTCTTATTTACAATCTATTTTAATTAATCTTTTTGACAATCTCTTGTTTACAATAATCTTGTACTTATCTCTTTAACCTAGGTTCAGTCCTTTTTATCATTTTAAGTGACACAAAAAAGTCGCATCATTTAAAACATTATAACATCTGATCCTTTGGTGAAATGCATGTATTCCGAGATACCTGAAACAAACTAAGATAACAAATAGTACAAAACTTAACAATTACATAACGTCCAAAACGTTTAATTCAAATTAGACGATTTAAACTGGTTTATCTTTTTAAACACGAAAAAAAGGTTAATTTCTTATGTAAAAATTAAATATAAAGCCAGTATTAGTAACAACTCATATTAAATAATGCAATTAAGAAGTACGTATGCCATTTTATGTGGCTACAGTATCACACTCTTACAGAAAAATTTCTATGTATACGGTGTAAAAATACGTTACTTTCACACATGTCTTATTACCCATTACTTTTGTAGTATAATCTACATCACAGATCATTATACTACGAAGACTCATTTTTGTTGACACTAACACGGATTTGGAACCTGATTCTACGTAGTACATTTTGTTGTTATCTTTTATATTACGCATTTATTTTTGTAAAATTTTTTTTGGCGATACGAAATACTTATTCTAGGATATTTATTTGACAACGTGACGAAGACTTTTTTTAATTTTTACTGAAAATATTATACAACTATTAAAAAGAAGTTCCTTCTAGACACAAAAAAAAAATTTTTGTCTATACCATTGTTTTCTACATCTTGTCTTCAATATTTATTGTAAGGACAGAATACATGTATGTATGTATATATGCAGATTTTCACTCTGCTCTTGTATACCCTGTATTAAACAATTATTAAACTAATACTTTAAAAACTTGAGCTCGAAAATGCACACTGACATTTATTTTGCGTGTAATTAATAGGATTTTCTACAATTTATGGTTAGTTGTCAAGGGTTTCACTTAAATTTCATTGACTTACGTAAATTAAAAATCTCTAATCTCCTTTCTCCTTAAGGTGTGTCTCAAATCATAGTAAATAATGCGTTTTAAATCAACATGTTACTCGTTAATTAGATACAATTATTTATCATGTATTAAAAAACAAGAAATTTTGGAAAGTAATGTTACAAGATACGAAATCCAATAACTTCTGTTGAACTTGCTTGCATGTTTGTATATTTTATAAGACTGTATAAGTACAAGAAAATTTTTTTATTTATTACAGCTATTACCTGACAAGAAATTTAAGTATACCAGCTACCGACGTAAAAGAATGTTGAATGGACAATACCGAGCACTAAATCACCATTAAATCGTATTTTCTTAGTACTTTTATTTCCTACAATCATAGTTCTACATGATTTGTATTTAAAAAATAAAAAATAAAAAATGTGAATCGTTGCCGTACCAGTACTAATGAATTTTTTGGCCGAAAACTCAGTATGTTGTAGTACAGGTTTTTGCGTATGCAAGAAATGGTATTTTATATTCATAACTCAATGATTATAGTTACGGTAAGTATGAAGTATTGTCAAATATGGCCATTATTACCGTATTTATAGTTTACACAATTGAATGACTAAAATAATTATTTAGTTAAATAATTTCTTCTGAGTTGCGGAAGTAGAATGTATTTATGTAAACTAAGGACCTGAGGTCTGTATTAGCCTAGGCTCAAGTTTTGCAACACTGCTAAAAGCAGTTTATACAAAGTTAGTGATACGTGGGTCACACTAATTCATAATATATCTCAGATAAATTAACTACAATAAAGGTAATTGAGATAAGATGAAAAATAATAGATGAATAATTAAAAATAAAGTAGTAAAATGAAAAATAATGAAATCTACCAATGATTACAATGTTCTTAAAGTTTTAAGATATAAACTAGCTTGATTGCACATGTAATAACGTATACAAGAATATATCATTCCATAACTTGACTCTAGAACCTTCACTAATTATATAATTAAATAAACGGTTTTGAACAATGCTGGAGTTTGGATGTGAAGTAAAGAGTTAATGCAGTTATAACAAA
>NW_019379918.1:0-65983 GCF_000648655.2 Copidosoma floridanum
TGAACAAAATCATCCGTAGAACTTTTTCTACGTGTTAAAGTTGAGTATAAATAAGATTTTGAGTAAAAGTTGAGTAAACAATAATAAAATTGGTTTTATAAGTACAAAGTTTGTAAAAAAGTCTTGCACACAGTTCTATAACTTCTATTAATAAATTTTATAGCACGGAGAGATGATTTAGAAAAAAAGCACTATCAATGAATTCAAACACACGTACGTGCAAAGTTATACACATTCTATTGAACTTGCGGTCAATTTAATCACACATACTTATATCAACATCAGTGTCTGCTTCCGAATTTTCATATTCATCGTCATTTTGTACATAATGCTTGCCATCGACGAATCAGCAAGGTGTTGAGAGAAAAATTCTACCAAAGCTTCTTTAAACTTGTAATTTTTCAAATTTTTTATAAATACGGTAGGTCGCGTTTGTGATGGGCCTGAGATCTTAAAAAGTACATTGTACTCTGCTCTAATATTTCACTAGCTATCCTGCATGGAGGGGGTAAAGTATTGGTCGAAGACAACATGAATATTGTTGGCGTTGAAGTTGCATATTTTTTGTAATACAGACTGTGCCAATTTCCCAAAAGTAGCAAGAATTTTAGGTCCTGAGTGATACAACACATAAAAGCCGTCAATCACTTCGACATCGGTATGTGTTGGGACGGATGGCTTGACGTATGAACACAGCAGCCGACTTAGTGCGGATTTATCTGTTTTCAACAAATCGCCTGTTATGCTGCATAATGATGGTGGAATTGGTGCTAAGGGGAAAGATAAACAGTACGCCAGATCTATATTGCCTTTCAAAGCGAAACCCAACAGTCGCCCGAAAATGTTTCTTTCCATCTTTAATATTACTTTGCGGTCATTTATTCTAAATTTTCTTTTCACGGCATCAGAAGCAAAATTGAGAATTTTATTTTTTTTATTGGTTTTTCGAAGTATTCGGCATAACTGTTACAATTTTCAATAAATTTACATTTTTATTTAGCTCCAGAGTCAATTATGTTTATTAAAAATTTTGTAGAATCAGTTGAAGCTGCTCTACCTGTTACCACGTTGAACAAAACATCCGCATCTAAGCTGTCACTAAATGGGTTTATGTTTTTCAATATACAATTTACGAGGTTTGTAAAGCATTCCTGATCTTTTTCTATTCAATAAGATTCCAGATCTTTAGTGCTGTTTTCTGCGGTATTTATTCCAAGAGTTAAAAAGAAAGAGGATAATATTTTTGTTCTGAGATAATGGCTTTAGGTCCATCTGTGTCTCGCAGCAATACTGTTGGTAAAATGTGAAATACCTGTAAGTTTGTTAGCTGCATTTTCATTAATAGACTATTCTAGGGCAAGATCAACCGGAGATCGAGAAAAATTTAAGTCTGTTCACTTAACTCCAAATGCCCCCTTTCAGAAATCTGCCAGCAACTCTGAATCATCTTTCTTCAATTCGATCAAATCACGAATATATTTTAGTGTCCATCTTGCATAGTTCAGTTGGTTGAAAGTAAAAAAGAGATTTATCAATTATTACGACGTAGACACGTACAACTCAAAGTTACTTGTCCTAATGCTACGCGACAGAGACAAATGCAGCTCTACGAATAAAATGTACTGCATACAATATTGTGTCGTCTTATCGTGATCTCCATTCAAAGTAGCAGTATAGTAATCCAAGTAGTCATTAAAATTAGTTAACAGCGAATCGTTAAAATTAATATTTTCGTAGTTCCCTATCGGGCTGTCACCTACTCGTTACAGGTCGTTAATTAAAGAGTCTTTATCAATATCAGCAACCGTTAGGTACTTCTGTATGTGTAAGCTCTACAAAGCGGCCACCAGTAGTGGATGCATTTTTTTGCTCTATTAAAATGCTTTCCATCTAAAAACCCATTTACAGACCCAGCTGCTAGAGCCTCGGATTGAACTTAAATCTCGTTCAAATTAGATGCATGTATATACTTTCCTATCGCTTTAAATACAGCTAATTCAATGTGAAAAGCGCCGATATTTATGAACAAATTTTCGAATTTTTCACCCTCATGTAATTTTATTTTTTCTGCAACTTTGGCAACCCCCAGGTCATACGTAACACAGATTTTTTTTGCCCGAGTTTTTCCGCGATTTTCAAAGCGTTCATCATTGTTTCGTGTACAACTGAGTAGGACGTAGGTGATTCATTTATTTGCGGCAAATACTCTAAACATTGAACATTAGTTAAATCATTTGTTATATTCGCATTAAAGCCTGTCCACATTGGCGTGCGAGGTATTTCGGAAATGAAAAATGACCACAATAAATTTATTTTATATTAAAAATTTTTAAAGTACGCGTGATTTCTAACACTTGTGCAGCTATTCATAAATTCGGTTATCTCTGTGAGAGGCAGCAAAGTTGTTTTAGCTAAAGGCTTGGTGTAGTATGGTGTAACATCACGAGCAATCTTTTCAAATTTACGCCTTTTCTGTGGAGGGGATTCAGAAATACCATTTTCGCTACTTGTGAGTACCTCAGCATTAGTGGAGTCTTTAAATTGATAAATTATCCCAACCGTGTCGTGTAACGTTTGTTTACCCAACAGGATCTCGACAAAGCGATCGTAATTATCATACGCTACGTGAGTACTCATTACGCCCGAGATACGTATACCGGAAGGAATAGCTGATTGTCTTTTTGTAGCAGCATAAGTCATTTCAGTCTCAATCTCCTCTGCTACAGAGTAACTGATTGAGTGGCCCAATGTATTTCAAACATTCAAAATTTTTTTAGTACTTGTTAGCGACTTCATTGTTTTACCCAATGACAGATGTTTTACGGGACAAATTCCGCCTTTCAAGACAACGTAAATTATGTCATCGCAGATTGACCGAATTTGAACAAAATCATCCGTAGAACTTTTTCTACGTGTGTCCGGTACGATCCCTACGATCGTATGGGTTACGTATGGGTTACGTATGGCGATACGATACGGTGTGATCCCTATACGAGATCGAATATAAAATTAAATAGTAATTCCGGAATCTCGCAATCACCGGTCAGTGGGTACTTAGGCGTAACTTTAGTTTCTTGTTTTTTAATATTTTTTATACTGTTTCGTAATTCGTACGCTACGTTTTGAAATCGACTTTTTACACAACTTTGTTGATTGGCGCAATCCGTTATTAGACTATTCTGCCGTAAAGGAGTTTGATATACAATTTTTTCTTATTGTACATTAGGGATGGCGTTATCTTTATTTTCTTGCCGTACTTCTTTTCGAGCTTAAATTGTAAACTTCTCGCCATATAAAATTAAAAATCTGCATCAGTGAATTCGTTAGATAACTCTGATAATTAATTTTTATAATGCGCATACAGATTATTCAAAAAATATATTTTACAGTTTACAATTATTTCCGGATTAAAAAAATCTAAGAATACCTTAAAAGCTTCATTGTGCAGTTGGCGCAAAGTGTGACATCATCCCTCAGTCTTATTATGCTGCATGAACTTTAAATATTTTTGAGAAAATTGGTTTCGACAAGGCCTATAATATGCAAATGCTGTTTCAGCGCTTAACTTTGATAAAATCGAATAATTGCCTAAAATTTCGGCCTGTTCCCGAGTTTTTTCTATTTTTTCTGGGGATGAGCAGATTGATAACCCGATTCATTTTGCCTGCATTTGTTTTCTGCGCATGTTACAAAATATGCAGACTTGCTTTATATCACAGTTTTCTTCTGTACGCTTCGATGATTGATCTGATGATTGTGATGAGCATTCACCTGAAGTTGATGATTCTTGCGTTGTGTTTGCCTCCTCCTCGAACGCTGTTGCTGAACCCTCGTCAAGAATATCGCTGTATTGTTGCTGGACATCAAACGGCCCATCGTAAGTATTATCTTCGCTATCTTGGTTAGTTGAACCGGTACCTCTGTACAATGAATCATCACCAAATGCAGTAGCAATATTTGATCTTCCAGGAGTGTTGAGTGGTGTTGAAGTACTCACATTGGGTGTAGTATTGTCAGTGCTCACAAGACTATTTCTCTACAAATAGGAAATGATTCGTATTTAAGTACAAGGTCGTACGAGATCACTTGTTTATCTTTACGTCACGAAAATATTGGACACCGCTCATATGTACGTACATACACGGAAAAGCGTGCGGGCGCGCTCCGTGACACGTATATGAGGAAGAATATGTACAAGAGAAAAAGAAAGAGAGAACGTATTCTATATAAGTAATATTGTTACAAATAACGATGTTTACGTATAGAAGTATTAGGGCTTTATTGTACCGCTGATATAACACTCTACGCATAAATTTGTGACACGTATACGAGAAAGAATATGTAAAAAAGAGAGAGAGAGTGTGTGTGCGTATTCTATATAAGTAATATTGTCCAGAACGACGATGTCTACGTATAGAAGTATCGGGGCTTTAATTATTTTACCACCGGTAAAACACTCTAAGTATAAATTTTATAACATTCTACCACGATGATTAAATATTGAATACGGAAACAGACCGTACATACAAATTACGATAAAGCGATCAATTTTGCGCAAAAAACTTTAAGAACACGTCCTTGCTGGGCCCTGCGTCGACTATTTTGTACTTATACATACCTCGTATTGCTAACTAGGAGAAACGTTAAATAGCAAAACAAATTGCATACCTGCGGATTTTTCTGTATCTTCTCAAATTCGGTTTTCTGTTTGTGTTTGAACGTAGTGAATTTCTTGTAGCAATAAGTGCGGTATCGGGCGTCTTTCTCACTTGCAGGAAGCAGTATATCTGAATATTTCACTTTTTTTACTTTTCTGAATAAATGCATTTGTTTACATTTTTCAAACGTGCACAAAGCGGTAAAATCGATAATATTATTAGATTCACCACACGAAAAGCACTTTTTCATTGTACGATTATTGGGCGCGTGGCCAAAAGTAACACTCCCAATGTAACCGTTTCTTCTGGAGCTCAGTTGTAGCGGGAAGACAGGAAAGAACTGAAACATGTAGCGGCGGTATAGTTGTGAATCGTGCCCGGAAAAGGATGCCCTGAAAAGTGCGATTTATATAACGCAAATAAACTGTCGGTAAAAAATGGAATTGCCATTCAGGCTATCACAGTATCCAATGCTAAGGTAATTATTTACAAGTATCTTCATTATTAAAAAGATTTTTAGGTCGACAGAACTTTATAAGACAATGATAAACATAGTAGGAGATCATGAGGATAAATATGTACTTAACTTAACATTTCTTCAAATCGCAAAAGTTAGTAGCACTATAACTGTGAATTAAAATTTTCGCGCTCCTTATGGATGGCTGATTTTGGCAGCCGACACCTGGCTACACGTCGTATCTCATTTTCTCGCTTCCACGTAGGCCAGGTTATAAGGAAGCCTAGAGAGAAAGGTGAAGTATCAGTAGAGAGTGTAGAGACTAGGCGATAGCTCAGTATACTTCAGTGGGAGAGACAATATTTACGAAATGGATGGGTCGCGTGAGAGCCGTGCAGCGGATAGAAATGCACGCAATCAAAATGGGCAAGTTATTTTTCATAATTATATGCGTGGTTGTAAAAAAAGTAATTTGAAAAAATCGTATTTTATGATAAGACATTGTTTACGCGAGCTTGTTCGTATATTTTTTAATCCTACATGTACGTGCTGATGATTTACATGTATAAAGATGAGTCGTACATATGTTGTATACAGTGTTTTGTAAACTCTTTTCACATTGAATTTATGTACAGTTTACATTCTGTCTATTTGGAAACTATATCATATGATTTATGTATACATCTTATTTTACAAATTGCTATTGAATTATTTATGCTATCTTCTTTTCCTATAAGTCTTCGCAAATTTGTAAAAAATTATTTCTTTTGTTTCAGAGGCCCTCCGAAAGTTGATGCTGTTTTAGGAAAGACAAAAAATGTCAACGCAGCACGTTACATGACCGGAGTATCAAGTAACTTGAAGAAATAAATATTATGGTAGCATGCGATACTGTGTGATATGTACAATATTGCTTAATCAATCAATAAAAAAAATAATTCAAAGCATATGGTTGGCCATTGAGTCTGTTTTCTGTGAATAAAAATCCCTTTGCCAAAATTTATTGACGTAAAATTCTATTCACTTGCTAACAGTGGTTATATGTATTCATATTTTTATGAATACACACACACACACATATTAGTGGGGAGATCAATAATCCAAAGAGTTCAGGCATATACTAAAGAGCTGTGCTCGAAATTCACTTCTTAGCAATCAATACAAACAACAAAAATGTGTGCTTCGTAATCCGTAATATATTTGTAATGCTGTGAAAGCTTTATCATTTCTGGACGACAAACAATGACGTATTATGTTTATGTTATATGGGACGCATGAAGCTATCCTACAGCTAAACTAAAACTTTACATTACAGCGATTTCATGCCTACAATTATTTTTGAATAGGTGAAAAAAAATTCAATAAAACGAATACGTAAGCTAACTGACATAAAATTGTTGTTTTACAAATAATAATGCATGCAAAATTATAATTTCAAATCTACGTCTGAATACATAATTTGAAAGAAGAGGAATTTCGGAAAAAACGTTTTATGCTTACCTATGTTTCTTGCATGCGCGTTCGTCACAGTGCATTAAAATCTGTGATTCTGCAGACACGAGATTTTAATAATTTTTGGCACAGTCAGAACAACTGTGGGCAAATAATTAAAAATAAAATCATCATTCTTTAAGGCATTGACCGCTACGAGCTTTCACATTACTGTATTAACAAACGCTCGAAAGCAGCAAATCCGTGTGAATTTTTCGCACTTCACAAGAGGGTTGCCTTACTTTTCCGGCCAGCTAACGAGGCCACCTTTTTTTTTCTCTTATATACACATCAAATTCTACAATTTGGCGTAAGAATCGTGCTGTTTGAGGGGAGACAAAAAAGTGACCAAAATTTGCATTGCAAAAACCACCACCATTTGTTATTTTGGCCTGACTGGCAGGGTTGCCTGGGTACATCGTCATTGCACGTTTAAATACTGTTATTTCCCAGAGTTTGGCCCTGTTTGAGATGAGACAAGTGATTTTTCAGTCGGCTCCCGGTCTAATAGTTAGGTACCTAAAAGTTCATCTTGCCACTTAAGAATGTGGTTAGGTATTGTTTAAACAATTTTTTTGTAAACAATTTCGTCAAAGTTGTTTTTTCGACCTAAAAAAAATATTCTCAGATTCTTTGGCACATTTAGAAAAGTCGAATGGAAACATTATTTTTTGCAATAAACGTTCAGGGCAATTCAGCGAGCGCTCATATATGTGAGTAAATAACTATATGTACGTTTCGTGGCCCAGCGTGTACTGAACATATACAGATATACACTGCATGTGAGCACGCTATAAAATGCCCTGAACGTTTACTGCGAAAAACAATGTTGCCATTCAACTTTTCGACATTCTCTTTTTTGGAGATTGTAGAGGAAGGCTTACAGCTTATGATCGTGTGTTGTAACGTATGAAAACATTTTTTTTTTAACACTTTCGTGGAGCCCTAAAAATCGGAAAAAAAGCATTATTCAAAACTTTGGTTTGGGAATTTCTTACTCAAAAACTGTGCGGTTAAGGTGTATACATTCAAATTGGTTTTTTGTTTTAAATGTGCCAAAGAATCTGAAAATTTTTTTTTAGGTCGAAAAAGCAACTTTGAGAAAATTTTTTACAAAAAATTGTTTAAATAATACCTGACCACATTCTTGGGTGGCAAGATGAACTTTCAGGTACATAACTATATTTTGAACAAGAAAGCACAAAAAAATTGGGTGCGAATAATTTTTCCTGGTTGATCACTGAGCCCGGTCCAATACCTAATGGTCGGAATGATGACGGGACCAGGGTGGTAATTTGCCCTTGTTCGAGAGCACAAGCCTTTGGATCTTCCAACGCTCGCTGAACAGTCAAGCGCGCAGGCACGCATTGAACATGTCTAGCAAAACGTTCGGTTTTTCCACAGCTATGACCTTAAAGAATTCAGACAGCACCCCGTCTGGGCCAAGGGCCTCTCGCCCCAGCGTCTTTGATGCCATTGAGCTCAATTCATCAAGGGTAAAGAGATGCACTTGGCCTGTACTTATGTCCTCCCACCTCCTATCGGGATGTTTTGGAAAAAGGCAGGAGACCACAATTTTTAAAAAGGAAGGTTCCATCAGCCACATTGAGTTGGAGCTGCGCAGTCTTTCTTACGTGATCCTGTACTCCAGGCCCCAGGTATCTTTGTCCACCTCAGCGATGAGCTCGCGCCAGCATTGGTTCTTGCTCACCTTGATCGCCCTCACCAAGGCCTTTTTTGCATTTCTGTACGTGGCCACAGTTACCTCGGCGTCTTCGTGAGTTCTGTGTCACTGTGCAAGACATCATAGGTGCTGTGCCTCCCCGCGCAAGTTTGCGATTTCTTTGGTCCACCAGTAGCATGAACGTCGATCCTTTCCGGAAAACCTTTTGGGCATACACGCATCGCACCATTCCTTGACCCGTCTCATAGTGTCGCTCACGAATGCCTCGATCTCTGCTGTATTTGTGATTTTGCTCCAATCAACAGAAGGGGGAGCACTTAGCATGGCTTCCTGGTGCAAATCTTGATTAAGTTTTGCCATATTTCAACCAGTAATGCGCCTTTCGATTACTTCTCGCGAACTTTCTCTACAGTTCTCGTTTAATACAAAGCTGCCATACTGATAATAACTAGCCGTGTAGTCCTCCAGGACTTGCCAGTCAAATACCCGTGCCAACATTTGTGACGACACCAGCGTATGATCGATGATCGCGCTCCGGTTACCTGGCCGCATGAACGTTGCTTAACTACCATAGTTTATGACGATGGGATCTAACCAGCGTTGGGTTAGGCGGATTCAATATCGGAACTTTTTCCCTAGATCGTATATATAGCTATACTATCTAGGGAGAATGTTCCGTCGAGCAGACTACCTTAGACTATATAGCAGCTCACATCAAATACTTTTAACATTAGCTGTTACATCCCATTGTTTAACTGGAATTCTGTGACCAAGTTTTGTGCAATATTCAAAACATTTTATTTCACAGTAAAGCAAACCCATTCCATATGAAAGGTTTTCCTCCTTTGGAGTGAAATTATTCTTCATGTTACTAAATTAGCGAGTTGTCATATAGCACATTGGACAACGTTGACTAGAGTTATTATTAACTATAAAATTAAGGGCTTTTCCGTCAAACATTGTCTGTTTAACAATGAATTACACATTAACCATCTTATCATTAGACATTCTGAATTTATGTCTTGTGAGATTTTGTATCCCGAAGGCTCTTAATCTCTTGATTGATAGACGTAGAATCTTCTTTCTCAAACGATATTCTTATGGGTCTACAAAAGCGTATGCTTGCAGGAGTTAGATTAATTCAATATTCTCTGCTGTCAACTGAACTTTCCAACTATATAACTGTACAATGAGAAACAAATAACGATTGATGTGGATCATAGCTAATATTGTGTTTGTTCTCATAATGTTGCTGTGGATTAACGTGCCACGAGGAACTATCAAAACCAATAGTTACTAATAATTCTGGTGTGAAAAAAAATTTTCAATTACCATCCAAATTATAATAATGTCTGAAAAATTCTTTAAATTTACATTTCGGAAATGGCTAGAACTTATTCCATCATGTAGCTCATAACAAATATAAACATTTCAAGTTAGTTCATGAATATGTTTTTAAAAATTGATAATAATTAATGTACGTCATTATAGTTTCATAGTTTCATGACTTCAGGACCACACATTAAAATTTTTTTAAATAATAGCACTGACTGCGGTAACCAAGAAAAAAAAAGTGGATTTGAAATAAAATCAATACATCACCGAGAGCATCCTTACATGTTCATAAAATACGTGGACGTTTATAAACTAACTTCAATTGAAATGTTTAAGAAATTTAATACTTAGCCTACTGTAATGTAGCCCTGACGCTAAAGGGGGGTCTTTGATCTATGTGTAAGCTTTATTTAATCAATATATGACTCTAACTTGATTAATATGTTATCTGTTTATCAGATATATGGTAATGTCTCTCAAAAGTGAAAAATTTAAGAAAAATATTAGGCAATCACAAGATGGAAAGAAATTGTATTACAATTGTTTAATAAGCGATTGAATTTTTTTTAAAAGGCAGTATTTCAAGTTTCGTGAATATATAACAGAAGAACTGTAGGTTTTCGAAGACAAAAAGAAATCTGTCCAGCTTCTATTAAAACATTTATAAAATTCTCACTAGATTTATAATTTTTCGTTATTTCATTTAAATAAATTACATGAAACAAATAATTCGGCTTGGAACCCAAATGTTTCAGATCATACACACAACATTACATAAAATAAGGTTAAGTTTCCATTTTAAGTGCCCAATGGCTACAAAGACCTCTTCAGCATCAGGACTAATTACGCAACAGAAAAATGTCCCTACACACCTAATAACAATATTTGCCTCGTAAATGTATACCCGCGTAGGGCACGACTGAGTTAAACGAATATATTTTTGATGCATATTGAAAATGAAAATGATACATAAGTCGACAAGGTGCATATCTTCCTAATTCAATGCTACGGCTTTGCACAAGCACTCTGCTGTTTTACTAAGAAGATCCTGAAGACAGACTTTTACGTTAATTTCGGATATTATGTAATTCATAGGCTTACAATCCATTTTCGCGGTTAAAATCTCCTTGTAGTTAGGATATTTACGACAATTTCGTGCGTGACTGTCGGAAACGAGTTTACTATAAGAATCTTTGGAAAAGTCTCCATCCAAATAGGAAGCTAAGGCTTATTCTTTTGTGTGACGTCTTTCGGACTGATCGTCAGTTTTCATTTCACTTGGATTATCCCCTTGTTGAGATTCTTCTTTTTTGCCAATCGAGCAGCAATTTCTATTACTTCTGCATCATTACTTGCATCATTTAAAATCTCTAAAGCACGACGATATTTTGTACTATAGGACGCTTTATCAACATCAATACTTTTTCTCCCAGAATTATGAAAACCTCTCGCTACCTTATTTGGACGGCCTTGTAGTCTTTTCTTATGTTTATTACTATTTGGCATTTAAGAATAACTTGAAAAATCTATCAAAATACAAACACGTATGAATATAAGAAATCCCAAAAGTTTACGTTATTTTAAAATGAAAATAAAACTTTTCAGTGTACGTTAGTCCGATTGCTAATTAATGAATAAAATGAAAGTTAATTATAACAGTTAATTGTAAACCTTTATACAAGTGATACAACATAATTAAATTGATACAAGTTTTAGTAGAGTTTTATTGTAGATTTTAAAATACATTATAAATGCAATAAACAACAATTTCAGTGAGACATACATACCTTAATTAATTGGTGAGTTTTAACATTACCCGGTTGATTAATTTACAATAACTTTTGTCCTCAGTTGCTTAAATTCTTACGAAGTTACAATCTTTCTCAACTGATGTAACTATTTATTCAAGTATAATCATATGGGTTTGAAATTAAATTAAACGCTATTAGCGTGGTGTCAGTTTAGGTATATGGTTCGAAACTTTTTCTTACTTATATTTTTATGTACACGTTTTATCAAAGTACTAAATAAAAGTAATATTATATAATATTAGTATTTTATGGACTTGGAAAAAAAAGTTTTATGATTAAATAATTACTAAACAATACCTATTTATCTGCGATTAGTTATTATGTAAGATTTTAAATACATTAAGTTTTTATTGCTCTGTCATAAAAAATAATACTTATTATAATCGTGTTTTTCTGTAAAATTTGGAGGTTAGAAAAAAAACATTCTCTTATAAATGTTTTTCTCGTATTCCACATCAATTTACGAGTATGCTCCAACAAAAATTATTATTCTATCTTCATCGGTTCTTCAGATATTTGATTTTGAAAAAAAAAAAAAAAAATACCCCACTGTGGGCCGCATCCTGCAGTTCACCCAGCCAAGCCTTATGTGATCCATCTTACTTGGGATCGTAGCCACCGTCACAGGTGCCTCAACGTAGGCAGCCCGATTTCCTCTTACAGTGCCAGACACCAGCCGCACCGCCATGATAGGGGCCCTCTCTTCCTCAAAACAGCGCCTAAGTGCAACCTGCACGTCCTGCTCTGTCACCGTAGGGTCGACGTCTCTAATCTCGAATGTCAAGCGCGGGGAAAGGGTCTTCATGCCACTAGTGTCCACCACAGGAGCACTACCCGTCCTCGACTTCCTGATTGACCCCACGCCCGCCCCGAGCTTAACCATATTGACCCTCATCATCAGGGCTAGAACCTCGGCATACTTTTTGCCCTCTGCTGGTTTTACAATTATCGCCTCGGGACTGGCCCTCTGACGTTTTCCCTCGGCAACCTTTGATGGCTTGGGTTCTGTTCTTAGGGGCTTATTCTCCCTCTTCTTTTCTTTCACTGGTTGCTTTTTCTTTTTACTTTTCTGGACCTCCGTCTAATTTACTCCACTGCCTGTGCGGCCAGCCACGTCGTCCTCTGGTTGCGGCTGGAACCCAGGCCCTCTTGGCTTTTTCGGGGCCTTTTTCAGGGTCAATTTTGGGCTTAGGGTTTCTCTTCCTTGCCTTCGCTTCCTTTTTTCCTTCAGTTCTGAGCCGATCTCTGGCTTCTCCACTTCCTCAAGCCAATCCTGGTAGCATTTAAGGGCACCCACAGCCGTCGCTGCCAGCCCGATGAGATCCTTTATGGTCTTCGTCGTGTGCTTAACTATAAGCGCCTTGAGGTCATTCATCACCCTCGCGAGTACCTCAAATGCGATGTCAGTGCTTTTTCGAAACTTGAGCTCCAGGTCAAGTTTGGATCCTCCACCAATATCAGGATCAGATGACTCTGCAGCAGAGTCAGCCGTTTATCGTTCCAGTTCCGCCATATTTTTCCTTACTATAGGAGTACCGTCTTTGTGCCCCCCCCCCCTCAGAACTCATGGGGCCTACGGCATGCGCGCCCCTCACATGACTTAGCATGGAGTTTTTTCAGACCCCTTTCCCTCGTTACAGAGCCATGTGGTTTATATATAGCCCCTAATAACGCTGTTCTCTCCGTCCACGTATATACTACAACTGAACATAATTGACAAAACATATCCTTTGTGGCTCACAAAAGTCTTTACTATGCCAAAAGTCGCAAGACAACGAATTGGAAGGAAAACTGTAAATGCATC
The DNA here is from genome assembly GCF_000648655.2 of Copidosoma floridanum. Next base: position 13,241 of record NW_019379918.1, read on the forward strand.
TAATGTATTCAATTTTAGGCGTCAAGAAACTAACGCAGAACATTTATTGAGATTAAAATAGCTGCTGCTGCATTAAAATTGACAGATAAAGAATCCATTTAGGGAGGGATCAACTTTTTATAATAACCCTCACATTTATCTCTTCAATCTTCCAGATTTTCAAATATATAGTATACGTATTTGTATTTTTGTAGCGATATAAAATGTAGAGATTCAACTCCAGGACTTAGTTGCTCTGGTAATAAAGTTGTGAGATAAGAGAAAAAAAAATTTTTAGCTTTACATTTTTAGTGAGTTCTAAATCTTTAGAGCTTTAAAAAAAGTTTTTTTCGTAGATTATACGTGAGAAACTGTAAATCAACGGCCCTTGAGGGCCAACGATTATCTTATGACATAAGGACCTATTCAGCATAATTATATTTTTTTACTTCTTACAACTTATTATTTAACTAAATTAACTGTACGGATTACAAGCAAATTAGATTTCTATGAGAAGTTTTTTGTTTTGAGAAGTGTCAATAATAGATGTAAGATTTCCAACTGAAAACGTTTCACATTACACGTCAACACACTATGGTGTTTTATTAAGAGAGTCCCGGGTGAGTGGGGGGACCGCTAGTATGTATTAAAGTTATTATAGTACTTAGTATTGTCATTCAATCTTAATATATATGTATTTGTTGTATTCTAGCATTTAAAGTTACATCTCAGTGCAGCTGTTCTCAGTTAAACTTTTTGCATCTACTGGTTTCCACAGTTATTTTATTACTCTGCATTGAAAAGTAGTCCGTTTGCTTTTCATTTCTAGTCAGCATAAGCCAGCGTGCTGCGGCTACGAGAAAACTTGCAGGTGATTAGCTTCTTTTCGGTTGCACGTTGGCCCCTGCTTTACATAATTTCGAATTAACATGGAAAATTCTGAAGGAATGAACAGGGAAAAAAGTTATAAGTAATTGTAGTTTATAAGCATTCCACTATATTTAAAAAAGAGTGTTTAAAATTGTTTTGATTATAATAACGTACAAACGAAGACTATGATTTAATTCATAGTTTCTATCGTGGGCTTTGAGCGTGGAGACCGAATCAAGAAATTTCGTAACGAAAAAAAATCTAACACCCCCCCACTCCGCCTACTATGTAGCTCGGACAAGCGTTCGGGGTCGAGACGAGCTGCTCCGACATCGGACGAATACGTAAGCTATTTGTGAGGAATTATATAAGTTTAAGGGTATAAATCATATCTTCATAATGCCACACTTACCACTTATGTATAACACAGTGAATAGTATTCTCGACTACGAAAGAAAATTAAACGTGACCGTGTAAGCTTACCGTCACTGAAACTAACGCCAGGCGTTGCTAAGCAGGTTACGCGCTGAAATCAGGCGGTGTGAGGTTTAAAAATAGAAACCCTCATGAATAGAATATAAACGTGATTAATTCGGTAATCCCGTAATCTGATCAATTGGAGTACTTATATTCACGCTGATAATTAATTATTAAATAAATTGTTAATTAATATTCCGTTTGAGTATCATACATTATGAATTAAAAAATATTTTTATAACATTGTAAACATTAATTTGCTCTAAGTTTTTATAACGCAGTGAGTAATAATTATTTTATCCAAACGTCCTTGTGGCTTAATGATATTTTTCTGCTAAAAAAAATTGAATTGCACGGTCTACTGATATACACGGCAAAAAGAGAATGCGCAAAAAATTATGTATACTTCAAAAAAGTAACCATTGAAAATACAGGTAAGTATACTTATATTTTAGGTTAAGTATCGAAATTATCAGTGTTATAATCTGCCGTAATGTTTCGTAAAATTAAATAACTTATTATTTTTATTTTTTATTATTAAACTACGTACAAGTGTGACATTTTCAATTTGTGTAACTATTCGATTAAGATGTTATTGGTAAGGCAACAAGAAAATTTTTGAAACATTCAATAATATTTTTTACAATATATCCTTAATGATATTAGATCTTGCAATTTTCTTATTCTTGTAGTATTGACGTGTCAAATATTATTCGATCATTCTCACTGGTGGTTAAAAATGACCATCTTTGACTGTTTCACGAGCTGTAAAACCTTTTTTTATCGGACACCTTGCTCAAAAAGTTTAACTTTAGTTAATATCAAAGAAAAAACTTGAATTAACATTAAAGAAAAAAAATACTGCATGCATAAAAAATAAATAAATAATTCTAATCGCATAAGTTGATAAAAGATGCTATGCAATAGTTTTACCGCGGTAGTCCCCGAGTGCAACACGACTGATTTTTGTATCTAATTGTCTATTAATGTTTTTATGTGTAAATATTATAAGAATCATTTAGACGAATTCGCGGAGGAATATTATATTGGTTTATCAACTTGCTAGTAACGATTTGGTTTGAGTTATACAAGTCTTTCTTAAGCAATAATTTGTAAAAGATTGTATATTTCAACTGAAACACATAAGAACTTGAGCTATAGATGAGTTAAAAAATTCCTTAAACATCTTTATAATTCCAAACCAAAAAAACGGTATTAAGTTTACATTTTTATAACAGCTACAGAAACATTTTTTATCCGACATTTAAAGAAACTTAAGTTATAGATAAGTGACAAAAAGTTTTCTAAATATCTTGATTGCTCTGAACCAAAAACCGTATAAGTTTAAATTTTTACAACAGATCCGTTTGTGAACGTTATATACATAAAATGATAGTATGCCTTTCCATCTTGGTGACACTAATTATTTGATGAGAAAATTGTACAAAAAACAAGCGCGACAGTTTGCGTACTACATGTCCGGACTTGTGGCTCAGAATAGTGCTATTCATACACCAGTTAAGAGCTCCTCTTTTACCAACTAGATTAGCCTACGACCCAAAATACAAAGGCAACCACTGTGATGCATGATAATCTTGATTTTCGTAACTATTTTTCTTTCAGAGTATACAAGAAAACCGTATTATGGTTCGAAAAACTTGAGTTGCTGTTAGAACTTAATGACATAAATCTCCATCTTAAAGAGTAAATTTTTAAGGTCTACTACAATTACGTAATTGTATTGGCAGAATCTTATTTAAACTTCTGACAGTTGTTTCAACAAGTCTGGCTTTGTTTTAATAATTTCCTTAAACCTTAACTTTTTAGTTTTAGCAGGGGCGTCAAAAAATATTCAAAATCTAAATTTTATTCATGTATTGCACTTTGAAGTATGTTAGACTAGCGGCCCCCCGTCTCGCTTTGCCCAACACATACTAAATAAAACACCGTAGTGTGTTGAGAAGTAATGTAAGAAGTTTTCAGTTAAAAATTTCACATCTATTTCTGACACTTCTCAGAACAACAATCTTTTTTTTGAAAACATACTTGTTTGGAATCCTCACAGTTTATTTGGTTGGATAGAAATCGGTAAAAAGTGAAAAAAATACTATGATGCTAAAAAAGTATCATGCATTTCTTACGCCATAAAATAATCATTGGCCCTAAAAGGCCGTTAATTTGCAGTTTCTCCCATACAGTCTATGAACAGAGACATTTTGTAAAGCTGTAAGGATTTAAAACTCACAAAAAATTTAAAATTAAAGAAATTTTTTTCTCTTATCTCACAACTTTCTTACCAGAGCAAAGTCCTGAAGCTTTATCTCTACATTTTTTATTGCCATGAAAATACAAAGACATATTATACCTTCTCGAAAATCTGGAAGATTCAAAAGATTATTACGAGAGTTATAGTAAAAAGCTCATCTCTCACTAAATAAATTCTTTATTTATCGATTTTAGTACTGCTTTTATTTTGATAAATGTTCAGCATCATTTTCTAGACACCTGAAATTGAATTCACTAGATGCACTTAAGGGTTTTCTTCCAATTTGACTTCTTGAAACTTTTGGCATACTTAAGACTTTTTTGGTTAATGACCGGTAAGCTTCTTGCGTAAGCTCTTTCTTGAATTGACGAGATTGCCTGTATACTTCAGGGTAATCTTCTCTGGCCTGTTATTATAGCACCAAACTGATCGGGAGAAAAACCACAACGTTTGAAGCTTTGCAGCTAGTTGTAAACCTCTCTTTCAACGTCTTTTAGTATAACGTCAAAGATTTTGGTGTCTAAAGCACCTCCTTTTTTTGCACACTCAGATGTTTTGGTGACCTTCCGAGGAAGGATTGGTTCATGATGCTTGCCCATCGGAGACTGTCCCGTTGGCTTAAGTTTATTTTACCTTTATAGATGTCAGATTTTCCCAGCCCAGACCTTGGAGGAGATCGGTGATTCCTGGTTAAATGCTTAGAGTCAAGAGGGCAATATAGGGTCGTCGGTCACCAGGGATTCCAGTCTTGTGACGTACAACTCCACTCGTGACGTCTGCCAGTGAATGACTGACTTTGTTTAATAGTGGCCAGCTTTACATAGTCTTTTAGTCGACGAATCGTTTCCCGAAATAAAAGTAAACATGTATTTGTTGGCAAGGTAGTTTAAAGTTAGGTGGCCCTTAAAAGAACCGATGAGATTTAAGGTTAAGTAGGAAACGTAAATACTCATAATGGCCGTGAAAAAGGCCAGTGGCCATACTAAAGGGAAGTACGTCGCTTACTAAGAAATATCTTGTCTTCACATCGTTTCCTGGATAATTAACTGCTTATCGTTGGACGGAAAAGTAGGCCGGGAGAATATATTCTATGTAGATATGCCGTGGGGACAACCACTACAAAGAAGGCTGGTGTAACGGCCTGTACTCCTCAAGGCTGTCTTTCTAGGCTTACATTTAAAGTATAAAATTCTCTGATGGCACCAGGCTAGATGGTTGAACAGCCACAAAACTCTGGAGTGTAGGAGTAGGTTGTGCTCTAGCTAGACACGTCTCCTGATATTTTTTCACTGTATTCGGTTATCTTAGCGATCTGGGGTACAACCGATTAATTTTGCTTGCCCATGAAAAAAGAGTGTCATCGGTAGTTGGGATGCCCAGCTGCACGGCTTACAGCTCTGTTATTGGTTTACTGCTAATGAACGACAACGATAGTCGAGAACTTGATGGGGCATCTTATAACAACTCTTCACTATCTTCGATTGCCGGTGACTTCAATTTTACCTCTACATCACCTAGCGAATCCTACTGAAATACAGCGTAATGATACCTTATTTTAGCCAATCTTTGAGCTTATTCATTACTATTTTTATAAACTTTTTCAAGAAAAGAACTTGGTGAAAACCATCTCGGAATGATCAAGAATTAGTAAGCAAAATTTCAGCAAAATTTGTTCAGTAGTTATTGCTGTTAGCGATTACAAGGGTTTTACTGACTTTGCTTTACACATTTGTAACATACTAACATTTTTTATTTTTTCTTATTTTTGAAAGCTTCTTTAGTGCAATAATTCTTAAACGAGCATTACACTCTGCAATAGTACACTTCCACAAAGTCTTTAGTGCGATCAATATCATGATCATCCTTCGTGTGCATCAGTATATAACTTAACCAACAATTATTAACAAAGAAATGAGATATTGACATAATAAGACCGTGAATTTTTCACTCAGTTTTTAGTATATTGTATTAAGTAATAAGGCACTCCAATTTGAAAAAAAACTGATTGGTCACTTTTTAATCTTCTTCTAACAATGACTTAGACAGTAAATCTTGATTAATAGATTTTACATCGTATTTCGCACTTAATAGCGTTAATATAAAAGATATGAGCCAACACAAACGTATATTGTCACAATCATTTGAACACATGTATCTCGTCCTAACTAGACCAAAAAAGTATGAGGATAATATATCTAGTCTTATTACAAGCTTTTATTAACAAAGTACAACAATTAAAATAATAAAACTACTCATGCATAAAAAATGACTTTAAAAATAAGGCATAACGCTAGATCAGCAGGAACTCATACTAGTGATAACGGTTTGACAATAACGCTATCCTGCTTAGAATAATCTTACGGTTGCGAGAATATACCATCAGGACCATATACCACTGCCGGAGGGTAATCTGTACGGCCTGTATGATACGTGTTATCAGGTGAGTATATGGACTGGTTATGGCAACCATATGGTACGGCATTATTATACTGCCCGCATACAGGCCGGAGAGTATATGCGTACAAAACGAACAGCTGTGTTTTATTCAGTAATGATTCGATACTCGAAGAAGTATTATTAATAATTGTGTTGATTGGGAAAGAGAACAAGCTAAAAGAACGCTGAAAAAAATCTAATTAGAACCTAAAAAAATGATGATAACAAAGAAAATGGAGAATAATGGGATTAATATGTAACGTACAATGTTCCTGTACTAGTCAAATTTCTAGTTGTACTGATACATAAAATGATTAATAAAGACTATTTTTGTATATGCCAGATCATTTGTTGTAAATTACTTTTGGATTATTTATCATTTCCTATTGATCAAAGTTTGGTTACACTTTATCTTCGCTTCCGTTTGCCTACTCTGAGGAGTATACGGACTGTATTCGGTTACCGGACCCTACAGCTGCCACAACTGGTCCATACACTCACCTGGTAACACTTATCATACAGGCCGTGTATGGTGCCGTAATTGGTCCGTATACCTATCTTATGGCACCATTAACGGGCATGAAACTCGCCGGAAGGTAGGTTTCTAATCGGCATAATTTAACATAAGAAAAACCTGAGTAATATGTATACAAAAAAAATAGAGTTAAGTATGTCTGTGGAACCACTGTATGGGTTTTATCATCCCAGCAGCGAAAAATCACGTAAGTAATCCATAAACTCTGCCTACTCCAGGCTATACGTCTATGACTACTTACTATAGTTAAAATTTCCAAAATGCAGTTCTTGCTAATGGCAGGTAGACACCCTTTGACTTTATGGACACCATTGAACAATAGAAAAAAAGACGTTTTTAAGTTAAAAGTTGTCAATGCCAGTATTAATTGGAAAATTCGTTATATCTCTAACTTATACTTAATCATATACGTATATTTATTTATTTTTCAAATCATTTATTCTATTAGTAGATAAAATATATTGGTTCTGGCACCTCTCCAGCTCCCCTTTAGGGTGGTGGTTGGCAGAAACGACAATCAAGCTGCGGGTGGGAAAAAGATGGTGGTGTGGAAAGAGCCTTAAGCTGTAGCATAATCGGGTAGTGGGCATAGAAGTATAGGAATAGAGTGCAGAAACAGTTTCATATAGTGATAGAGGCAAAGTTGGAAACAGATGCCGACTATTCATCCGTTTTTTTCTTGCTGAGTGCTGTGATCGGCTATGGAGCAACATTTGCCAGTAAATCTTATAGCTTATAAATTGAGAGTGTAGCAGACGTTGAGCTGTATAAAAAAAGTGTATACATGGTATAAATTTACATACCGTATATTGTACATACATAGGCACTTTTTTGTTTTTATGTGTAGTCAAGTTAGTAAACGAAGCTTTGTAACTAATTAATGATGCGAAAATAGTGTAATTAAATTACTTAAAATATGAGTACTTGTATTGTATGTGAAAAAGTCATTATCCGTGGAATACAAACAGTTTTCAAGTGTCAGTAAAATTATAACTTCGAAAATGGCTCTCCACCAAGTATGCTACAGAATGACACATCAGTCAGCGTTAGTCTTTAAGACGATTTTTATTATTGTGTAGCAAACCATACAAGGCCAGTTATTCATATGGACATTCAATCGGTTCAAGAGTCCGTATCACTGCCCGTTGCAAGTCGCAATTCTGAAAACTTGACCAGTGCAGCACAATTGTTAACATCAAGAAAAATATTTTTAAATACTATGTCATGTGAGGAAAAATTATTTTTGATAAGTATTACGTTTATCAATCACAGGACGGCCGTATTGGCTGGTAGCGTAAAATACAGAAGGGTAAGATTCATGGATGGATGTTAAGTAGAATACTTCATGAGAGAAGACTGCAGTTAAGATAAAGCTTGGAAAAAGTTGCTTAGATTCATAAGAAGACGAAGCTCAATAAATTCAGCTGCTCAGAATAAAAATTCTAGAAGAAAAGGAACAGTAAATTTGCCGAGTATTGTTTACAATTTACAGAAAAAAATGGCTGCTGTTGATTTTTTGGAAAATTCAACATCTTAGAAATCAACACTTTCTTTTTCTACAAATCTGAAAACTTTTGTTCATGTATTACACTCTCATTTACCAACAATTTACAAGTTCGTTAGAAACTCTTTTCTAAAGTGCCTACCTTTCATCAAGACACTGAAGAGGTAATCAAGAACTATTGATTGTAAGCCCAGAATATCATATAGTACTAATAATAAGATCTTCAGACTTATTATTCAAGAAATAAGTGCGGGTAGAAAGACTTTTTTTTAATGTTAAGTTTGAAGAGGTAAGCCATAAAAACTAAGATAAAACAACCCACACCTAGAAAGGCTTAGTGGATTCAGGAGGGCAGCCATTTAAAATGGACCTAAATGGAGATGTAAAACTAGATAAAAAAGTTTTAGCATTTATGATGATCAGCGTTAACAGTGGTTTCAAGGCTTTCGTAGCATATTACTTGATCTAATCTTTGGACAGCATTAAAAAATCTATTTTTTGCGTAATTTGCTATTGGCATTGGGAGAAAAAGATATTTAAGTAATAGATTTTACGTGTCATGGGAATTTGGCACATAAGACAGATTTTAAAACATTAGGAGTACAATTTAGTTCCAAGAATAATAATTTTAAACCACATTTACTGACTTATATACCTGTGTATATATTTTTGATACATACCTCTGTTTAAAATTAGTAAGGTATCATTTTGCACTAAAAAGTACCGTACTTTGAAAAGAAAGTAACTTTATTAAATGGAAGTGTCTGAAAAAACTGTACGAAAAATAAAAAAACGAAGAACTACATTGTGCTAACCAGGTAACCAAAAGGCATATTTACTTTTAAAAGGTTTTCTTGGCTTGTCAAATCTTGAGCAGAAGTGTTGCAATTTTCCTTAAATTTTGAAATGGAGATATAGATAACACGGGTTTTAAGGGTTCTGAGTAGAATTCAGAATTTCGTGACAATTTTAATAAAATTTTTGACTTGCTGAATGTTAGAAGTGAGTTTAAAAAATATTAAAAAATATGCCCAATAACAATAAAGAACTTGTTATCGCTAAAAAAACAGATGGTTTCAGTTTTTGACAGTCATTATAAAATGTGCTTTATTAGATTTATTATATCTTTGACAAACTTATACAATGATGCACATGAATCAGTACGAAACAATCATGCAAGTTACTTTTTAAGCTACAATCTAAGCCAAGATTGTATAATACTCCTCTTTAATACGTAGCATGAGTAGACACAACAATAATTCAACGATTACGCCATATTTTTCAGTTTACAAGGAGCTTATTTTGCATATAATGACATATGTCTTGTCTAACCCTGAAAATTGCCAACCACAAGATTGTGCTTTATTATTGTTGAACGATAGAGATATAAGTATAATTTTAAATACGACTAAAGGAAAGAAAACATATTATGAATTACCAGAATCACGAAGTTTTGGGCCAAAGTTTTACTTTTCTATTGGTGTTGTTAAAAACAATCTTCAAATGGATAATAACATAATAAGAGAACATTATTATACTACAGTGGTACATTGAAGCACAGAGAAATATGCAACAAAAGTTGTATCAAATGTTGCTAGTTCGATTTTTCACTTAAAGAAAAAACTACAATGAAAACATTGTCTACTACTTTTACATGACACCTCCGTCAGAAAATAGAGTGAGTTAATAAATTTACGATACTAGGGAGGGCTTAAGTATGCATCTACAGGTGTGAAAGTTATTTTCATGAGACAGACCAATAATCTTTTCTCGAAAAATATTCATACAAAAGTAATCTGTAACACCCTTAAAATGTTACCTAGAAGTATTTTTGATGATACACATTTTTCAGAACAAAAATTGCTGTTATATCACTGATCACAGCTAATTATGCTGATGGAAATTCGCTTGAAGCACGAAAAAAGTATTCAGTGGCCAATGATATTGTATATGATTTTAAATCTTAATTTTAAATTATTTTTCATTTTTCATTTATTTATTTGTTACTTGTACTATTTAATCTCTATGGTGATAAGTGGCAGAACGAAGGGAGCATAAAGGCGGTGGTTCGTACTCGGCGAGAGACTTAAGCCATAGCATGATCGGGCAGTCAGTGAAAAGAAGTAGAGAGGATTGTAAGAGACATTGAAATAATCGATGGTGGAAAAGCTTCTGCAATGGTTGGAGTGGCTAAGTTGGTAGGTAGTGAAAGCCACTTGGGTGGTGATGTCAAAAAGCCTTGGACTCCAGATGCTGGTAGCTGCGACATCAGATGGTATTGAGAGACGACTCTCTTCCTTTTCAATTGCGAATCGTAAGCTCTGACATCAGGATAACCCAAGAGGTGTAGACTAGTGATAAATTCAGCGTCTAGTGAGAGGAATATAATTGAGCAGAAAGACGAATTTCTTATCAGCAGATGTTTTTTTATTCCGATCATCACTTAGGTATCTCAGGATAATTATTTTTTTTTTTTTTTGAAAGCAGATGTATCGAGTTGTCAAAGGTAAAATATATGCTTTTTTATAATTGAAAGTAGATCGCGTATCCCTTTTAACTAACTAATGATGGCTTAATCTCCATAGGATCTTGCCAAGTAATAAAGCTATTATTATTGTTGATGTGAAACATCTATTGGCGTGCTTAAAGATTTAACAGACGTGATGAAACGACCCGTATGATGGCACGATCTTCAGCTTAACTCGGCTCGGCTTGACTCGGCTCAGCTCTCTGTCTTTTTCTCCACGCGCTTACTGCCACCCCTCTGTCATTTGTAACGTGTACTGTCCGTATATGAAGCTATGTAGAAGAGTATACATTAAGTAAATATCATACATGTATTGTACATAAAGCATATACATGTGTACAAACGTATTACATATTACGTATGTGTAAAAAGTTTTCAAATTTTGCGGACTCCGGTAATTGAACTCAAATCGTGTGGATTGAAAGTGTGTGGAATAAATTTGTAAAGCCTTGTATATTAACTGTTACAAATGGTCTAATTTTCACATATAATTTTATTTGACCATTACAAAAAATTTTGTTAGAATTAACTTACTTACGATGTTTATTTTGATTACATACTCCAAAATGTCTTTTTAAGTGGTCTGCTCTTACATAACATTTCCCACAATTTTGACAAATACTTTTTTTGCCGTTTTTTTGTGACTTTTTAAATGTCTTTGTAGATAATAAAATCTTTTGAAACATTTCCCGCATTCAACACACTTGAAATTTTTCTCAATGTCTTGGCATTTCTTTGTGTGACGCAAATAGTTCTTCTTCTCTAATATTATGATACTACATAGATCACATACAAGAAATTTTTTTTTGTAAATTTTTTCGTGTGATGATTAACACTCTTGATTTGAAAATTTTAAGTTACATTTGTCCCACTGATAAAATTTTGCATCCATGATTGTGTATCTGAAAAGATATAACATAATACGGATTTTTTATGATTTTATAAATCTGGGTACGAGGTAGTTATAAAATTTGCTTTCTTGATGAAAGAAAAAATTTGCAAGAAAGTATAAAAAAAGTAATGAATTATAGAATAGTTTTTTGTTACCTCAAAACTTTATTCCAAAAAATATTTTCAATTTCAAATTTGTTTTCTAATTGAATTTGAACAAAAATTTTGTTTGGGTTTCTACATCTAGATAATGCAACATATAATTACCCATAAAAAATAATGGTCTTCTGAAGTATAATCGTAAGGCATCAAAACTTTGACCTTGAGATTTATTGATAGTCATAGAGAAAGCGAAAGAAAATGGAAATTGTTTTCTGTACAATATAAATGGTTGCGAAAAAGAATTGTTTGTATTTAGTATTATTCTTGGAATGAAGACTTTATTCCTTTTTTTTCACCTGTGATTATTTCAGCTGTATGTTAATTATTGTATTTTAATTATTTTGTAATTCGTAATCTTGTACCATTGCAAAGTCTTTTAGATATGTTTAAATTTCGTAATAATACAACAATAGCATTAATTTTCAAATTTGTTTCGCGTGAAGGAAGACCTTCTTCAATACTGTTTAAATATTCTGTAGGGAAATTGATATAAAAATTATTGTCTGATTCATCTACTCCTTTGTGAGTTACTTTATCAATACAATGATACGATACTAATGTTCCTACCATATTATTAAAAGTTTTTTTGTTAAAAAAATGTGTGTATTCATTGTAAGATGTTAATGTAGCTTTACTTACAAAAGAATTAACATCATTATTGAAAATGTTGGAGCATATACCATTTGTTTCCTAGGTCTGAGGAATTCTACAAGTTTTAATTTTGCCTTCTCTTACATCCTGTAGCAATGAAGAAAATTTCGTATCAATTGAACGTATGTTATTTTTTATAAAAAAAAAATTAAACAAAGGCCCAAAATTGAAAAATTTTATGGTTTCTTGGACAATAGTGATTTTGCTTCCATTTTTTATTACTGGGATAATGTGACGAAAGTCTTTACCTAAAATTATTATTTTATTTACAAAAGGTTTATTACTACTAGATAAATATTTTCAAGTCCTATCATCGATTTCTAACGCTTTTTTCAGTATCATAGAAGCTTCATCTCAAATAATTTTTTTTACATTACGTAATTTTTGTTTATTTGGCTCAAACTGAAAGAACGCAGTTTCTATAAAGCTAAAGTCCAAAGGAATTCTGAAAGTTCTGTGAGTGGTCATTTCTTTTGGGAGCAGAATAAAAGCAATACCTGTCCAAGCCATGTTAAGAATTTTTTCATCAATTGATATGAAATAATAAATAAATGTTTAATACAGAGAATTTTTTCCAGATCCACCAGGACCATCGATGAAAAAAAATTTTTTTTAAAANGCATACCTCAGTCGACCAGTTAGGTACGTATCTTTCTTTGAATACTTGCTAAACATTATGTATTTCTATTTTATCTTTTAATTCAAATTTCTAATTTTCTCTCTTTACCATTGTTCTTTATAAGTATTTTTTTAAAATTTCATTTTAATTAGCAGCTGAAAAATCTTTCAGTTCCATATCTAATGGTTCCAATTATTATGAGCTATCAGTCACTTAAGTACAATTTTAATGCACTTATTACTACTACATAAGCTGAACTTTGTCCTCGTATTATGCTTTAGTGTACGATTGAACTGCTCATGTATAGACGGTTTTAGGTTATGCGGTGAGCATCAATTAGTTTTGTTTTTTTGCATGAGACTTTTAAAATTTGCATTGTATAACTGTTTGCCACAATCTGTTCGTAAATGAGTTGGAACTCGTCTCTCCGTTATCATCTACTTTATAGCTGCAGTCATATCTTTACCAGTTTTATTGTTTACGGGCACAGCCCATCCATACTTACGAAATATGTCTATAACTGCGAGGAAATATCTATAACCTTTATTTTTACAAGCGTAAAGTATCATCTCTACAAGATCAGCTTGATAGTCATAATTCATAAACATATATATATGAGCCAGCCGATTTCAAAAGAAATAGTAATGATTTTTTTTGAGTCGTCTAATAATATCAAAATTATGTAAAACTGTGTTTTAAAGTACGTTTTGATTATATCTTTCAACGGTTTGATATAAAGAAAAAATAAAAATACCAGCGTGCTGGCCGCAAAATTTTCTATCAGTAAGGTTTTTCAATTTCGTTTCGACTAGCGCAAAATGTTCAGAAAAAAATGAAAAAGGCATTTTGGCAGTACCTGTAAAAGTACCTTCTAAAGTTAGATGAGTCGAATTAGTCAATATTGACTAATTATAAGTAAAAAGTCGTTTACTTATTGTGATAAGTAAACGACATCTTACTGATTCNAATTTTGTTTCGACTAGCGCAAAATGTTCAGAAAAAAATGAAAAAGGCATTTTGGCAGTACCTGTAAAAGTACCTTCTAAAGTTAGATGAGTCGAATTAGTCAATATTGACTAATTATAAGTAAAAAGTCGTATTTAAAAAAGTCTCATTGTGATAAGTAAACGACATTTTTTTGATTTGCAGTAAAACTTGACTAATTAAACTTTAGAGAGTAAGTGAGATAGAGAAAGCCATTAGTTGTTTGCTGTCACGCTCGCTCTCTCTCTCTCTCTCTCTCTCCCTCTCTCTTTATTGTACTCATACAGTTAGGCCTTTTTCATGGCTTTTTTAAATATTTTGCGGTATTTGAAACTTTAAATATTAGGCAGGTGTGCGATCGGTAAAAAAAATAGGATTTGCCACATACGTGACATTTCTCCGTGGCTGCCTTACGTCTCTCGGGCCCTGTTTCGCAGGTTTCTCAGGCCAAAAAATAGCCCTGAAGACAACGGCACTTATCTGATGAAAACTGCTATTTTTATCATAGACAATCAAATACTACCAAGTTTAATAACATACTTTTTAATGTTTCACATCTGTCGTGGATCCCGAGACCCACACCTGGTTTTTTCTGATCCACATGGTTTTAGCCGTAACCAATGGCTTTCATTTCTTATTTAAGAGTATAATGTACCATCAAAATACTTTCTTTACCAAGAGCTGGTTTATTAATGGGAGTTGTCAAAGAAAATATGTATACTACTATTTTACCAAAAGCATAATGTGTATTTGTTTTGATTGCTTAACACTTGCTTACTCAGTTTCCAAGCAGCATCTGTCAATGAATTTAGCTATCGTTTCTTATTAATATGAATGCATTAGCCGTGATTGCTGATTTACCGCTTCTAACTTAGGTGTATAATGTAACAGTGTCACATTTTTTTCTTCTCGAAAATGGGTACATAGAGTGATTCAAGTTGCCACAAAAAAACACGTATACTATTTCATTACTAAAAGCGTATCCCAACGTTGGCTTACTTATCTTTAACGCAGTACCTTGTAAACGAGTACAGTGAGAGTTTCTTACTTGCACACACACGCGCACGCGCGCGCGCTTGCACTTGCCCGCTCGTCAGTCCTACCTGTTAACTTATTTTCTTGTTATTTAGGTGTATAATGCACTAGCATAATATTTTTTCTATTTTTAAAAACTGGTGTATCATGTTGTTAGAGAAAAAATATGTCATTTGTTAGATTACTTATTCCTTTGATCTTTCCAACGCTGCCTCACTTTTTTTGGTGCAGTCACTAGCTAATTTATCGAGCTTTCACTTTTTATTTACGTACATGTGTTAGCTATAACACAGTATCACACCAACGAATAAAATCAGCTAATGCGATAAAGCAATTTTAATTGGTACAAGAATAAGGAGGTAAGGAGTCAAAATATCGAAATAGTTCCATGAAGAACTAGTTTATTACATAAGTCTTGTATGAGTGCAATGAAAGTATTATATTAAAATTTGCTGTGCTGAGAAGTGAGATGTGTCGTACTCTCGTTTAAAATAACAATACGCCTAAGAAAGCAAAGGGTGTTGAAAGTAACATCATAAAATCAACAATCAATTATGATGGCTACAGTGAGTGCTTACTTGACCAAGTTATAAATATCAAACGAGACCAAATTAAGATGAGACTACGACATTATCAGCTCTACACTGAGGGGCAAAATAAAGTTGCTCATAGTTCTCGAGATTATAAACGATATATTCTATCAAACACAACAGATACGCTGTCTTGGGGCCATTACAGGATTTAAGTAATAGCAGAAGAAAGAGCTGTAAAGTGTATAAATAACCATAGCAAAACCAGCAGACAATAAAAAAGCAGTCAATGTAGAAAAAAAGAGTTTCAAACCAACAAAGTTAAGGTAAACAACAAGCTCTTAAAAGAACATGTTTGGGGTTGAAAAATTTCTACAGAAATAAGCAAATCTGTTAAAAACAGCAAAGCTTAAGTATAAAAGTTTGTGACGAGTTTTCTTATTAATATATAATTTCACTATTTTAAAAACTCATATAATTTCTTTATGTTTTAGATAGATGATTTAGCAGCAGTTAATCAACTGACCTGTAGAACATACTTTCCAACAAAGAAGATCAACGAAATGGACAAAGTTCAAAGACATGTGGGGACAAAGTTGAGAAAAGCTAACAATAAGGTTGTCACGTAAGCTATTACTGAACTAGGCAACTACTTCCAAATATTTTTACCTAATTAAGTGTTTTAGTGTGTTATGAGTAAAGAAACATTCATTCAATCGTATTTTTGGATCCATAAATAAAATAAAGCTGTCAGTTCAGTATAATGGTGATAGTGTTCAATTTTTCGACCCATAAATGTTTAATTATACAAATACAACAATAAGTTATTTTTGTGAAATTAGTTTTACGTGGAAAAAATAAATAATACAATCTATTACCTGTTTAGAGTTTTAATGTATCTCAAAGAATGTTGTATACCATAAACATGTATGGCAGAAAGTTTTATTTTCATGAATTGTTGATAACATTAAAAGACCCTAACGACTTGTATACAGATTTCTTACAACTTTTATGTCTTAAAAAGTTGTAAGGTTTATATCGATTTGATTCTTTGTCAGTATCAATCTAACATAATTATACGTATCATTAAAGCCCAACTACTTGACAAATATTTAATTTATTCGTCGAAAAAAATATTTAACGGAATAAAAAGCATGATACCTGGTTTTATGCTCTTCCTGCGTATAAATGCCTTCAGAAATACACTAATTTTGGTAATATGTAAAATGGCAAGTTAGTAAATCGGTTAAAGCTACTTCTGACATACTCAAAAGCTCACTAAGTTCTATAGCGCATACCTCAGTCGACCAGTTAGGTACGTATCTTTCTTTGAATACTTGCTAAACATTATGTATTTCTATTTTATCTTTTAATTCAAATTTCTAATTTTCTCTCTTTACCATTGTTCTTTATAAGTATTTTTTTAAAATTTCATTTTAATGAGGTTGGCGCGCGGAGCACGCATGGGTTGGAGCCCCACTTGTATATATTTTGGCATAAGTCATAATTCATAAACATATATATATGAGCCAGCCGATTTCAAAAGAAATAGTAATGATTTTTTTTGAGTCGTCTAATAATATCAAAATTATGTAAAACTGTGTTTTAAAGTACGTTTTGATTATATCTTTCAACGGTTTGATATAAAGAAAAAANAAAATTTCATTTTAATTAGCAGCTGAAAAATCTTTCAGTTCCATATCTAATGGTTCCAATTATTATGAGCTATCAGTCACTTAAGTACAATTTTAATGCACTTATTACTACTACATAAGCTGAACTTTGTCCTCGTATTATGCTTTAGTGTACGATTGAACTGCTCATGTATAGACGGTTTTAGGTTATGCGGTGAGCATCAATTAGTTTTGTTTTTTTGCATGAGACTTTTAAAATTTGCATTGTATAACTGTTTGCCACAATCTGTTCGTAAATGAGTTGGAACTCGTCTCTCCGTTATCATCTACTTTATAGCTGCAGTCATATCTTTACCAGTTTTATTGTTTACGGGCACAGCCCATCCATACTTACGAAATATGTCTATAACTGCGAGGAAATATCTATAACCTTTATTTTTACAAGCGTAAAGTATCATCTCTACAAGATCAGCTTGATATGTTTCATCCAAGTCCCAAATATCAAACTATTGGCAGAGGTAGTTGTGTCTCGCAGCTTTACAAAGCTCTTTCATTACTGCTTTCATCTTTCCTTACTGTCTTCTTAATTTGTATTAACTATGTGGGCTGAAATTTTTTTTACTGTATCTATCCCATGCCGCAAATTTAGTATTGTTTCTGAAAATACGTCATAAAAACTGTTTAATAGTAGATTTATTTTCTTTAGTTCATTCAAAATAAAACGTTCTTCTTTCTGTAATGTAGTAAGATTTACAGCATGGTAAGATTAAATAGCTGATGCAACATTGCCCAATATTTTTTTGTCCATATCAACTTGACCATTTGTGATAAATTTACGTTCATTTCCGTGAAGACCCCAACTATAACCTTCCAACTTAGCTGATCCACATCCACATACGTCGATGTTGATTTTGACACTGAAGAACGAGTAAAAAAAAAGCTTAATACATAATACTAGCGGCTCTCCTGTCTGGGCTTTACCCAAGACTCACTAAATTAAACATCGTAGTATCTTGATACGTAGTGTAGAATATTTTTAGATGAAATTTTTTACCTATTCTTAACATTTCTCAGGACTAAAATAAGTCTTTCTCAAAATAACTTTGTTCGAAATCCATGCAGTTTGTTTGCCTTTACCATTGCCAAGTACCAAAGTAATATTTTGGAGTTTATCCTCCCCATTTTTTATCACTACAATGTCATCTAATGCATATCATCCTACCTATTTAATCCTACAATTGTATACATTTTTTCTTCCAATTCGCTCTCTTGCGAATACGGGCATGGTTAAAACTTTTGTTAGCCCTAAAGGCTGCTTTTTCAACTTTGTTAAGTCATAATGTATTTGTTAGCAAGGTACTTTGACGTTAGATTGCCCTAATAAGGACTGACGAGTTAACCTCTTTCTTGACAGAAGTTTTCAGCAATTTGCCAATGTCTCTTAGTGTTACTCGGGAGACGTTAGTGTTTAACGTCCCTTCTATTTTTTTGCAGAGCTCAGTCATAAGGAAGCGTAAATATACTTATGATGGCCGTGAAAGGGCCAGTGATGGAACGTTTATCGTTGGTCGGAGAAGTGGACCTAGAGAATACCTCTTATGTGGGTACGACGTTGGGACAAGCTACTAAGGATAAAGGCTGTTGTAGTTGCCCAAACTCCTTAAGAGTTGCTTTCCGTGGCTTGCTGTTGTATCAAAATCTGCTCTGGTGGCACCAGGTCCGTTGAAAGAACAGCTATAAAACCCCGAACTGCCAGAGCAGATGTTGCTCTGGCTAGATGTCTCCTGGTATTACGCTGAAGACGTTAGTAATAGGAAAGCCTATTTATTAGTGGCATTCGTTAATCTTGGTGGTTCTGGATGGAGATCGACGTAAGCCGCTTGTCTAGTGGAAAAGAGTGTTGCTGGTAGCCGGGATACCTAGCAGCACGTCTCACAACTCTTTTCTTGGTGCACTGCCCGTGAACGACTATGGTACTCGGAAATTTTCTCGGAGATTTTATAACCAGATCATCTTACTTCAATTGGAGGTAGCTTTAATTTTATTTTTAAGCCACCTATCGTAATCTGTGGAACTAAAGTTAAAAGCTAGCGTATTTTTTCAAAACTTTAAGCCTATTTATTGCTTTTGCTTTTAGTTTTTTTTTTCAATAAAAACCATACTAAACCATTTATAAATTGTCACGAATCAGTATGCAAAATTAAAGCCAGATGAGTTAAATAGTTTTGGTGGTTAGAAATTACAACGGTTTTAGCGATTCTGCTTTATATATTAATAAGGTAAGCTTTATGAAGCTTCTTAATGATTGATTTTATTTTATTATTATGACTAGAATTACTGGCTAATTTTTTTGCAGCCAGTAAACTTAATTGATTGAGCAGTTTATTAGGATCGCTCTAGTAAGCGTAGTCTATTTGCAAGTTCAGCCTAACAATTTCAAATGAATGTATGGACCCACCTTTCTTCTTTATTTATGTGAGATTGAATGATGAGACAATAAAAATATTTATTTGACTACTATTGTACGAATAAATCGTCTTATTTTTGTCACATTGTCTGTTATGCACATTTAAAGTTTTTTAAATTGGTTTATATGTAACTCAATTATCCGGTATTATAATAAAACGACCAGTAGGCTTACTGGGTAATTGGGTTAAATAGCTTGGGATTTATTTATTAATTTATCATGTATGAAATACAATCGTGATATCTAGGTTTTCACGTCTTGCTCCATATAGCCAATTTGAACTTCGCGCTTCTTTGGGTGCCATTGTCGAGAGCACTGGATGAGACAGAACAGTCGTTGACGAACGCCCAAGGCGTCAACACGTTAGAACGTTCAGGTGTTAAAAAATTTAAGCCTAAAAGTAAGAGCTTTTTGTGAAAAGTTTCCGCTCATTACTCCCTGCAAACAAAAAAAATATTTATGTTGCATATGCTTTCTGAATTTCCTATGTATTTTAGAACATGTAACAACTTAAGTTTGCTCCGCCTCCCTGCACGCTCTCGTCAAAGTACTCATTACAGTCTCCCCACAAACTAGAAGAAAATTCATCTGTTAATCCATAGTTTTAACCTAATAAATATTGGTTCAGGCCCTCCCACTTCCCTTTATCACCCCTCCATACAACCTTTTCTCTGTACTCCTACACGACTTTTCTTGACCCCTACCGCTCCCTACTTTACCCTACGTGATTTCTCTAACCCTTCATTGCACTTACACTTTCTGCATAAAAACTTTTTGAAAAATTTAATGTATGATACAACTCTTCGCAATACTTTTTCTGTCAGAAAAAATTTGCTTCAAGTCTTTGTAATACAGTTTTACTAAGTTATACTAAAAGAATTTTGGTATTATAAATAAACATTCGTAACATTTTAAGAATCGTTATTCTTAGAATAAAATATTACTTCACCTGTTTCAATACAGCTCAAAAAGTGAATAGATGGACTGTTAAGTGACGACTTGCGTAAATAAATAAATTTTATATTTTCATTCCGTATTATAATATATGTATATTCCCATGATAAAATTTGAAGACTCTTAAAAGAGTCATACTTAACAAAAGTCGTCGCTTAACAAAGCTGACTGTACTTCGTGGCTCTCGGAAGTGTCAAGTGACAACCGAAGCGAGCTGCTAAGCCAAAACACATGCAGTCAGCAAGTACCAGCCCCATAGCAAGTAAGACAAAGATATTTTAACTAAAATCTAACTTGTTATTTTGCTCGATGAATTAATAGTTATATTGCTTGACAAATTCATAGTTATTATTGTAATTTATTGTGAAGATAAAAAAAATTAAAAGAAAAAGCATACCTGACTGTGCAAAATATTTTATTTGTTGAAATTTAATAAAGTTAACAGTCTCAAAAGAAGCAGAACTGACGAATCTTATAAAATTAAGTAAAAAAAAATAAAAAAAGAAGAAAAGGTATGTAGACACTTATATTTTATGAAGATTAACACTCTCTTTCCTTATTTATATTTTCTGCTTTTCCTTTTCCCAAAATATAAACAAACAAATAGTTGGACTATTTGCTGTCCCGCAGCCTGTGAAGAAGCGTGATACTGTAGTCCACAATCTTTGGTTTTAAACCAAGGGCAAAATTAAATGAAATTAATTATGATTTAACAAAAAATAGTAGCAGAGCGTTGTTATGTGATCTCTAGCAATTTATTTGTTAACTACAAGATCTTTTAATGCTATTTTTTAAGAAACGATAAACACCATTCAAAGAAGCATGTTCATGAATGATTCGTAACACCCTACATAGTGAAGTGTGCGTGGAGGCGTATATGCTGTGCCTGTGCGGAGAGCTCAGTATATGCAATACTTGGTTGTAATTTCAAAAACAGAAGTAAATAAAATAAAAAAATCATAAATAACTGTATTTTAATAAATCAATGATAAAATAAATAAGAAAATGTTACTGTTATAAGATAAAAATTAAGAAAAAAGTAAAGTGAAAAATAACGTTACATTGTGTTTTAAATAACAGTAGAAAAATAAAAGAAATAAAAGGTGATCTCTTATACAACACACTTATGAGACAGAACAAATACACTATCCCTATCCTAAACCTGCTAACCAGAGCGATTCATACCTTTAGTCCTGCTTGAGAAGTGGACATTCCCTACCCAAGATCTGCTAACCAGAGCGGTCTTTCTATTCCTACCCTGAATCTGCTAACCAGAGTGATTCATTCCCATTAGTCCTTCTGAAATAGCGTACACTCTTTACTCTAGATCTGCTACTTAAAGCGATCTATTAAAATAACAAATACATATACACAAACATATTCGCACTTAATATTGTTAGTTGTAGGAGAAAAACTATCGAAAATGGAGTAAGGATTTAATATAAGCTAATAATTTTACTTATATACGCACAATTGTTCATAAAAAAATAAATATTATGCATAAAATCAAACCTCCGCCACCTAATTTTGCGAGTAATAAGAAAAGTAAAAGGAGTGGTAAGAAATTGTTTGTGCAGGAGCCTCTGAGAAAGAAAAATGAGTAAGAAAAAAGATTGGAATTAATTAATGATCAAATAAGAAATTTCCATAATTTACACGAATTAAATACTTAATTATCGGAAAGTAAAATTAACAATTTTAAATCAGCAATAAATGAACGATTTAACAATTTGATTATCTTTGTGGGAAGGAAACATTCAAAATTAAAAGAAGGAAAATAATAAAAAGTCAAAAAGTTACTAATAATTTACTTTTAATTCAAGACTTTTAATAATTTCCCCTTGCCTTATTCATGATTCATAGGCACATAAATTGCGCGTTGCACATACAGAACATTTAATATTATCCTATATTACCTCGCAGTGCATATATTTTAGTAATGTACAACTATAGTGAATAAAAAAAACTTGACCCAACACCTTCTATAAGCAAACATATCAGTACTATATTGATACATACAGTATAATTGGCATTAAGGCGTCAGCGCCTGCATTGTCTCATGATCGCATAAATGCGTAGAAACACAAACACAAATCTGTACACTATTAACAATAAGTAAACTAATCAGTGGTCAAAAGTAGATAAAATAAAAGCATATTTAAGCGCTCCAGAACGCGAATACTTTTATTCAACGCAGAGAGAGTATTTTAAATCATACCTTACATTACGGTGGCGTAGCAATCAGGATTTATAGCTGCACAGGCCATATGGAAAATCCCTGTGCCACATACTCCCTTGCTTGAAGCAGATGATATCATACAAGAGCGCTTGATTACACTCTCTCACTTGAGTTTCCGGACATACACATATCACACTTATCGTTCCATTGGCAAACGTATACCTATAAAAATTAAAGCAAACTCATTGCACATACATGCGCCAAACAAACGCTCATATTAGAGACATATTTACATACATATATANAACAGAAGAAACCCTAGATAAACTGAATTACTTATGTCTTTTGCGATAAATGTCAAGAATTTAATAGAAAAATTTTCGGAAACAAATAAACAAAATGAAATAATAGTATAATGTTAAAAAATTTTTTTATCATACACACTTATAAAATATAGAATGAAACAAATAAAAAGAAAAAAAAACTCATATAAAGCAAATTATACAACCAAGAAAATGGCCAATGAAAACGATGATGCGAATATGACAGTATTCGAAGCGCTGATGGAGTCCCTTAATGCCAACTTCTCATTTCAGCATGCGATTAAATCCATTCCTGTATTCGATGGGAAAAATATTTTGCTAAAGGATTATATACAAGATCTTAAAACGAAGAAAGCTGGGTCAGAGATAATCAAAAAGATTTATATAAAAGAACAGTATAACAGAATCTACGAGGTGCCGCACGCATAAGCGTAAGCAGCCAAGATTTCGAAAATCTTGAAAAATTTATGATCCATTTAAGAAAAAGATGTGCGATGGAAAAAACCGCATATTATTACTTAACTCAAATGCAGAAAGTGCGCCAACAACAAGGTTAATTGGTTTGTGAATATTATGATTACGTAAACCTACTGCTGAGTGGTGCTGAAAAGGCCTTGATAAAAGATAAAGGCAATACATACAACGCGCATATGCTGACCCGTGTAAAAGACATGGCATTAGATATGTTTATAAAAGGAGTAGCACATATGATATGCGAAAAAACCTGCTTTTCTAGCTGATGCCTTCGAGTATTCATAGAGATTGGGGAGCCAAATGATAGCGAGTATAATCCCGGACACACGATACGAAGGACTACCTCGCAGTGATTTTAGAAATGGTCTTAGTAACCCATACCTACAACAAAATAGATACCTTGACCAGCCATTTTCATCACATCATATAACACAAGGTAATGAACAACAGATCGACAATCAGAATCATCCCGCTAATAGCCAATATAATAATTATCAAAATAATAATGGACAATATCAGCAGTATAGTAATGGACAAAATTATCTTAAAAATTATCAGAATCAAGGGAGAGATCAGAAACTTCAAAATCAGCTGAGAAACTCTAATTAAACTCTAGTAGTTGACAACAGATGCATCTGACTACGCTATTAGAGCGGTATTAAGTCAAGAAAAATATGGATTGACTATCCTTGTCGCCTATCTTTCAAGAACTCTGACTAAAGCTAAAATAAATTATTCTACAACTAAAAAGGAATGCTTAGCTGCACTATACGCAATGTATCATTTTCGTTCGTATTTATTAAGAAATAGATTTGTTCTGGTAGCTGATCATAAGCCCTTGAATTGGATGCATACAAGAAAAGATCCGGGTCAGCGTTAATGCGCTGGATGTTTAAATTTACCGATTATGAATATAGTTTCAAATTCAAGCCAGAAAAAACTCAATACCAATGCCTATGCACTATCTAGAAATCCAGTAGGACCATTTATTTACGCATAAAACATTACAAACAATAGATTACCATTACTGAGAGTTATGATGATAGCTCGAAAAAAAAGAGGAAAAGAAGAAAACAGAATTACAAAATCAGAGGAAAGGAATAGTAAGAGCATCTAATTCAACAGCTATTAAACTTACAGCATTGCCAACAACCTTAAAGGAGGCACTGGAAGTAACAAAACCTACAAGCATAACCAAATCAGGAACGAATTAACCTTAATTGGTTAGGGGCCCTAGATTTGTTTCAAAAACAAACAAGGAACGGCCAAAGTTAGATCAGAGTGTGGTTGCTTAAAAGAACCAAACGAAAACATTTCTACACCCACAAAAATCATCTGTATCTCGACCGATTATATAAAGTAATGTCACTAAAAATACATCTAAAGGTTCTAGCTCTTTCAAAGTGAATTTTTTGAATTCAATAGCCTCAACATCACACGCTAGTTACACAAATACAGAAACCAACGGAATAAATTCTAGAAGTTTCACAAATGAGGAAACGCCACAGTTATCAGTCAGAGATACAATTAACTTTGGTTAATCGTCAAGGACAAGTATGTTTTTCAAGAACGATCCAAGTTCGTTTCGAGAATGGCACTAAAGAATCGTCAGAGGAAGATACACAACCACCAGTATATGACCCTTGACGAAGTGGATTACAGCAAGATTTAACTAAAACGGAAGCAGACTCAAAGGCAGATACTGACTCAGACTCAGACGCGACAAATACTGAAATCTCCGTTACACCCATTTCAGTCAGTGAAGGTTCAAATGACGACGTCTTTGAAGACCAACCTAAAACTATGGCCAGTAATATTATTGAGGTTATCCATCAAGAAATACAAAATTTAACAAAAAAATTTAACCAAAGTCTTCAAGAATACTTAGTACGTGTAATAAGGATGATGAACCTGAGCAAGCTGATACGGATTTTTTTTCAATATCTTGATTTTCTGATGAAGACAAGCCGGATCCTGAAATTCAAACCATATTATTTAAAATGCACACCAATAATCCCGATAATTTTGATGATTTTGTATTAGATAAAAGAATTGCAGATCTATCCAGATGTACAGCAGACATAAAACTCTTATTCAATGAAGATAAAATTTTAAGAAAATATATGATGAGTGGAAAATTAACAATCACCAGTCGCATTCAAAAAAATGCACTCTTAAGTTCTAGCACACCAACGCACACTAGTACTTTCATTATTGCACAAAACAGACGGTCTAAGGCACAGGACTTGGAACGAATAACAGAAGAAACCCTAGATAAACTGAATAAAAACAACAAACAAATAAACTGCAATCCAAACAAATCAACAAATCGAAGTATTGCACCTGATTTTATGCTACTATCAGATTTATACCCATTCTCACCAATCAATCGATACAAATAACAGTACGGAAAGGTACATGTAAGTCTGAGTGATAGTAGCAGTAGTACTGACAACTATAAGAACGTAAATAGAGCCAAGCTAATAAATAACATTATTAACACCAGGTATTGTCTTACGTACAAAAGGGACAATATAGTTCGTTTTATTAGCAAAGATTGTCTACCAGTCACATCTGTCTTAAGACTGTTGAGATCGATAGGTGCACTGGACTTTAGTAATTTGAAATCCAAGATACCAAAAGTTGGCCAAATATTATTAACACGTTATAGAGGACATAATATACTGTCAATCGTTGTCAATCAAACGTCTACCGACTTAATAACTTCAGAAAGTCTTAAAAAAGCTTTTAAATCACTTAAAAAAATATTGTTGAGACAAAATCTGAAAATTTTCCGAATTTTAATGAGGGCGGATCTTACAGACAAATTGGAACCTGGATTGATAACAGAAACGTTATTAACAACTTTTGATAAAATACCTATACAAATTAATGTCTGTTTCAGTAAAGTTGTTTCTCAGAAAATTCAAGATCGTGGTAAAATAATACAAACCCTACATGACAGCCCTGTTGAAGGACATAAGAGAATAAACCAAATTTATCGGAAAATAAGAGAACAATTTTATTGCCCTGAAAGAAGAAATGACATTCTCAATTATGTCCGTAAATGCAGCAAATGTCAAGAGGAAAAAATTAAACGAATAAAAACAAGAGAACCCTTAGTGCTTACGGATATACCTATTGAAGCTTTTGATAAAGTTTCCATTGATACTGTCGGTAGATTGAGAATAAAACCGAATGGTTAATGCCATTTGCTAACCATACAGTGTAATTTGACTAAGTACATCAAATTAGTCCCTGTACCAGACCTAAGATCAAATAATATGACACAAGTATGGACCTTAATTTCTTACAGTTATAAAATAATAGAAACCATTAAAATTTCGCCTTATAAATATGACTTACTATTGTGAGCCAACGTATAAAGCCTTAAGAAACAACAGAAAATTGTTTTTTGACCATCCTTTATCAAATAAGCAAAATTATAGAAAAGAAAAGTATCATTTTCAAGTGTTGTTCCTCTAACCTTTACTGGGCCCATCTGTGTGTTATATTATCAATCATAAGATAATCATTTTAATATCTACAGAACAAAAAAATTTATTAATGTAATTAGAATTTCAGTGAAAAAGTATTGTTTGTTTAAAAAATCTCTCACCAAACAACATCTTGTTTGTCCAAATTATTCTTTCGTTTTATTGGAATAAATACAACATATTTATTTTTGCATCTTAATAGTGCAAAGTAAGACTGACCATAAAAAAAACATAGGTTTACGTCACTGGTGCTCCGTAAGTGAAAATTACTGCCCACTACGCAGGCGGGATTTCTCACTTACCGAGCACCAGGAGACAAATCGTATACGCACCATGTTTAGAGGTTAAGAAATGCCCTAGATTTCATATTAACCGCCCTTGGCTTCGCCTTGGGCGTTTATTCATGTGAAATCTGCGACATTCTTAACCTCGCTCACTAGGTGCGTAATGTTCTATTTTTAAGTATAAATACATTATTAATACTTTGACCAAAATATTTATTAATATTGATATTAAAAGCCGAAATTAAAGAAATTTGAGTTCTATGTTAAATGAGCGGCAGTAAAGATAAATTTTTAGTATCCAAACTTATTTTTAGAGTAAAAACTTTTCTTCCAACATTTTTTCAAATTATTTTTTCATCTTTCATAAAGTACATACATAATTTAGTTATTTGAAATCAAGTAACAGTACACAAACTATGTAATATATTTAAGTATCCTATTAACATGACATTACTTCCAATTTTTCAGTTCCGTTTATGAGGTGGTAAGCCTTTACGGATGATATTAAGCGTTTCCAAAAAAAGGGGAGGGTGGATAAGGCCTGTTTTTAGCCTAAAACGTATTTTGATGAAAAATGTTGAAAAATATTTCTGTAGTGTTTACTGATGAACTAAGTGTATCACACCCTGATTAAATGACCTTAACTAATTTTAACTTATTTAAACTACTTCTCAAAATAAGCAAAGTATTATCACTTAATAAGAAGATTTAGTCACAATTTTCTGAATCAGAAGGTGTGCCCCATCGTTTTAATGTTTTTTGGATCACTGAAACTAAATACAAGCTTAAAAAATCATTCTAAACTTCTATTTATGTGCAAGCACCCTTTTACTACCGCAAAAGAAGGGTTAAATTTTTCATATAAAATTTAAACTTATGTGTATTTGCATGTTTTTTAGATCGCTGAAACCAAATATGACTATAAAAATTCAAAAATACATCTTTTTTGGTTAAACTCTCTATAGAAACCCGTGAAAAAGGGCATGGGTAACGGGATTCTTGACTTAAGGGAAACTTTAAAGTGGTCCAAAATAAAAGATTATGAGAATAATCACGTATAATATTGTAAGAAGTAGAGTTTGTTAAAAAAAATTAACGAATCCTGTGTTGGTGAACGTGGGCTGAAAATTTTTTCTTCTTAGTCAAAGAAATGAATATCTTATGGTATTTACTTTGGGCTGCATTTGCTAATAAATAAATTTTCTTAATTGGTTACATCTTGCCACCATTAAAAAGTCAACGTTCTTAATTATCGCTTTTTTTAAGATTATTATAGTGGTGCATCATAAAACCGAGTAGTCAAACTCAATAAATTAAAAAATTTTTAATTTTAAATAGCGCACCAGTCGTATATCGCCATAAGTGTATGTTGGCTTATGCTATATCTTGGAGGATAACAACATCACACCACATTATCAAAGCGTGTCATCTAGACATCAAAAATAACATCATTATAGTAATAATATATGAGGTATTTATATGACATAATATAACATCTCTATAAACATCTGTATAAATCAATGGACTGACTGACCAACAAATTTATGACAACGGTTGTACCCATCTTTTTTAAGGGTTATAGACGTGACTACAGACCTTACGCTTTAAAGATCTACAAAAAAGTTATTACTTGGTGTTTGAGGCTCAAGATTTAAAATCAATAGGATCTTTGACATGTGGTTGCAACTAGGGCACCTTCACGTGATGATAGTGTGCAGTGAAGTTATAACCACTATCCGTCAGAGTCCCTGGGTTTTGGGAATCATACCATCTAGCAACCACACGCAGTAGACTAACGAGACCGGGATACGATGAAACACAGAGACGCAATTGGTGGCTGATTAGGGTGTGAAAGTGGGGCCACAAGCGTCGTCATCAAGCAACTGCAGTTTAGCATTGGTATAATACTTGGCCACAGTTAAATCAAATTTTTTTAGTAAAATAACAGCTATTGATTAGTGTTTTACTTTGTCCTTTAAAAGAACGAGTAAAACAAAATAACAATTGCCTGATTTGTCACTCCACGGGTACTGATCTCAGAAATGTTGCTCAACAAAGATCACTTAACTTTTACATTCCTGGTGCAATGAATGATTCTGACTACAAAAAACTCACATATATTTCTAAATCAAACGTTAATGATTTATTCGATTATGTGAAAAGCTCTTTTCGAAGTATAGCTAACAGAAGTTTAGGAACACTGTTGATGAAACTAAGAACTGGTCTTTGATACTCTATTCCTTCCATACTTTTTCAGATGCCACGAAGATGTGTATAAAAAGCTATTGAATCTACAAGAAAAGCTCTCATAGACATCTTTGTCCCTTTTTATTTTGGCTTAATTTACATCAGCAGGCAATACTTTATAAAACATCATACGAGAGATTTAGCGGAAGATTAGTTTGAAAATGTTGAAGATGTAACTATCGTTGTTTCTAACCGAACTTACCTATACATTGAAAAAAGCAGCAAGTACATATTGCAATATCGGAGTTGCTATATTCATAAGGGCAGACGACTATTTAATTCTATGAAATTTGTAAGCACAACTGGATGAATTTTATAAATTCACAGGCGTTACTTTGCTGATAAGAAAAATAATTCTGCAAGTATTCTGAACTGTTTGATAAAGTAAAGAACATCTCCTCTTTTGGAATGTTTCATGATGATATGGTCCGTAGCAGAGAGTTCATAAATTCTATTGCAATATTAGAAGAATGTGATCTCGTACTTTTTATGCCACGATTTTTAGAATGTGGATCGCAACATAATACTGCAAGTGCAAAAGAATGGCGATTAGTCACGAAGATAACATGGGTCGTTGAATTTGTAAACGGGTTAATAAAACAATTGAAAAGGTTTTCTCAAGTCATACCTTACTCTCAACCATTCGTAGGAGATTACGCAAGAATCGTCACAGCCATATGCAATGCTTACAGGCCACCAAGAGTTTTGGTAGCGTGTTATTATGATGCTATCATTGCTGAGAGAATGCTTGCTTTAAGTAAGAAAGAAAAAAAATATGAAAACTTACATTAAACATGCACCTCGAGTCATGAGAGGCAAGAGGACTTACATTAATCAAGCACCTTAAAGGGAACAGAGATCAAACATGTGTACGCCGTTGTTTCTGGGTTACGCCGAGAGTAGTACCGAATCATAATCACACTGACTTACGTTGACAATTACAAAATAAATACTATGTACAGCAAATTGACTTTAGATAATTAGAGTAATAAGCACATAAAAACTTTGGTCTTCTCGTTTCTTTCAAAACATCAGCACAATAGTTCACAGAATGAAAACTTTTATAAAAAGCTTACTAGATTCTTTCTAACAATTGTGAAGTCATTTAATGTAAGGGGTAAATTAAGTGGGTGTATATTATTTTTTTGTAGTGAAAAGGCAATTGAAATAAATTTTTATGGTCATATTTAATTTCAGCGATCCAAAAAGCTGCAAATACACATAAATCTCGATTGTTCACAGAAATTTAAAATTCAACCCCTTAAGCGAAAGAGTAGTAGTATAAAAAGAGGTATTTAGAATGATTTTTTAGAATCATATTTGATTTTAGTGATCCCATAAATATTAAAATGTTGAGGCATAATCTCTTATTCCAAAAATTTTAAGCAAATGTTCCTACAACGTAATGGTATTTTCTTTGTTTTGAGGGGTGATTTAGGAAATCCAGAAGAGATAAGTATAGTCCATGAAGGCTGGAATCAACTCATTTGGACGACCATCACCACATAAATTATTTTCAATAATTTTCATCGAAATACATTTTATGCCAAAAACCAGCCTTATTGACCCACCCCCTTTATATGAACCTCATTATCTGATTTATTAACACTCCTATAAATTGCTTGATCAATGCTATAGTACAATCTAGACTTTTCTTTTAAGCTATTTAAAATTTTATTGTTTGGAAAAAAGTGTATTTACAGTGTAAAGGTAAAATAACATTAGTTATTGAGTGACTGTAGTTTTTGAATAGTTCTTCATTACCTTTAGCTATAAAATAGTAAATGAATTTTTTCTACAAAAAAGTTTTTCTGAACTACTATCTGTAAAATAAAATGTATAACCTTTTTTGCACATAGTATTAAGAATCATTTGCTTATCGTAATTAAAATTCACATACACACAATTATTTTTTTCTCAAATGATACTTTATCTATGTTATGAATTTTATGATTATTTTTTTATGGTAAAAACAAAGTAAGAAAAAAAAAGAAAACATTAATAATCTTCTGGTTCTTTGGTTCTCAAATTCAGATTATATATTAAAAAACAAAATTATCTTTATCTGTATTAGAAGATTTTTTTGTAATAAAGATAATTTTGTAAGAAGTTCCTTTTTTTTTTCTTAATATTTTTTCACCTTGGTTGTTTTCTGAAATTCTAAACTAAGAAAAAAGAAAATTTTTTAGTGGATAAGGATACATTACAGTAATTAATACCTAAAAAATATCGATAATTTAACAATTATGTTCGAGCCCATCGCAATTGCAGTTTTCTAAAAAATTTCCGACTTAGTTACATAATCTGATTAAATTTTTCCAAACAATGTCGCACTACGTCAGTCATTTAATATAAGTTTGAAAAAAAGTTAATGATTATTAAAGACACTACGTTAAATCTACAAATTGCAGTGCTTTTAAGAGATCCCGCATTAACTCAATGGGATTGTGGTTCCCAATAAATTCTTTCAACAGTTTAATATATTATAGTTTATGCCTTTCTCAACACAAGTCATCATAGCCATGAGTCCCAAAAATGGACAGTTTTATGAATACACGATGCAGCATGGTCAATGGATATAGCTCATTTGATGAGCAGATATATAATCGGAGAATTTTATGTCAAGTAAATTTACACGGAGAACAAATTGGGGGAGGTGCTGTTTCATTACTGACGACTGCTATACCAAACAGTACTTTTACGTATTGGCATACTTTCAGTCTCACTATTGATAGAGATACTCTCTCAGTGTACGTATGACTGCTATCCAAAACACGTAAAAAAGTAGTTTTATCTCGAACGAGAGAGACATAACCCTTACAATTTTTTTAAAATCCTACTGGAATCTCAAAAGGTCACATGACTATTATGATGTACAGGGACAGGTTTTATAGAGAAAATCTGCTTTTATTCCTTTTACACTTTCAATCATTGTTATAAGATAAAAGCCTTGGAATAATATGTTATTAAGCAAACAACATTCTCAATAGGACATAATTCGTTGCTTTGTAAGGTGTTTTAAAAATTCTGCTACAAAATTTCACAAGAATTTAATCTTAAAAATTAATTTTTTTGGTACATTAAGTTTGTTATCATTGATACAGTTATGAACAGCATATCTTTGTTGGGTATGTAAATTTTAAGAAAAAGTAATTATAATAATAATAATGATAACAAGGAAGGTTGTTTTTATAAGTACTATACGTGGGAATACAATACGACAATTTCAATGTTACATATTTATTTTACTTGTATTCAAATATGTTAATAAACAGTTATAATTGTGCATGAAATTTTTATTGATCACACGAAGTATAAAGTATTACTTTATGTTTATTTAATTTTGTTCTGTAATAACTACCTTAATTTCACATATTGTCAGTTATTACTTGCAAGGAGCAGAAATATTATGTATTCAATCTTTCACAATTAATAACTAATATTATTCTTGGTATTTCATTATGCGTAGTCAAAATATAATTCTATGAAGTTTGTTAAACTAAATATGCATAAAAGTGGTAATCAAAAAGGACTTCTTTGAAGATTTCAAAATGAAAGTAAGATCTTCCACTTTCTTCTACTAAGTCGGTGATTCCACCAAAATATTTTTTGCTTTCTAGCATACATGTTACGACAAAACATCTAATTTCATTAGAATAACCCTGTATTTCGACACTGTTATAAGTTTTATTTTCCATATTTTTTGCAGTCTGTCTACTCTTCCTTGTCACACCTAGTTTAACAAAGTAAAAGGTAATTGTATTAAAATTTTTATACATTAACAACAACTGTTTTCTTGCCACAGTAACAAGATTCTTTTTATCATCAGTTGACAAAGCTAAAAATTTTATGTTGTGACATTTTGCTTTAAAATGCATGGTAGAATTATTGACAAAAAATCTATCTCTTAATAATAAATACGTACAATGACACAAAAAATAATATTTTGGTTTTAATGACCTGTAAAAAGTCTTATACAATAAACGATGATTTTCAATTATGTCGGCTGAAAGCCTAGATCAGATATAATAAGACGAAATGACATAACTATATCTAATACTCTTTGCAAAACTACATACAATTTCCAATGTCTACCGTTTTTAGGTATTTTTTCTCCAATAATAAATGAAAAATATCTTCCAAAATAGTGCATCTCTGCCACGAAGACATAAATTTTTTTCGTCTTAAAGAATCTTGATGAAAGGTGGCTTATTCGAATAGTCAACTGGATTGTTCTAATAGTCTTGAATTTGATAATTTTATTCTTTAAAAGTCAAATATTTCTTCCTAAAAATATGAGTGTAAATCAATTAGTACATATCGTACATCCGAGCGCCCTTTAGCATGTTATGCACAAGGTCAAGGGTTATATTCACAATCATATAAAAGTTAGAGATTTTATTGAAGCAAAATTCATCAGTCACTCCACTATTTATATTTGCAATATTTTTGAGACCATCGGAGTTATTAAGTACATCTCTCAGCTAAGTATTGTCCTCTTTTGTATGTCATCTTTTGTGCTTTTTTTTATCTTCAGATGTCTGCTAGCAAATTCTACAGAAATATTTTGCTTGAAAAGATTTACGAAATCCTAATATCTGATTTGAACCGAGGTTGTTGCCTATTACTAGTGCTAATTTAAGTTTAACTTTACTGTAGATTTATTTACTATAATGTAGAGTTTATTTTCTGGCAGAATATTAAATTCTCTTATGAGTGTATGGAATACGTTTTTATTATCATATTTTTTCCTGCCTTTTAAATATATAAGCATAGGATACAAAATACTTGAAAGCTTTGATGCTATTTCTGGTAGTAGATATCCAATTGTCATGTATAGGGCTTTAAATTTATTGACCCCATCATGTCCTTTAAACGTGCTTCTACATTCTTTGTCATCATAAAAGATGAACAGTAGTAATACTATACTTTCTTCGGAAAGAAAAAGATATTCTAGTTTGCAGCTCTGCGTGTATAAAATAACAAACAATGTAACATGACGCCGTGTACAGCTTTTGCATAAATAATAAATTTTTTTTACACATTTCAGGAAATTCTAGGAAAAAGTTTAGTGATCTTCTAAGTGGTACGTAGACAGCAAATTTCATTCAGTAAAGAGCTTTATTTTATTACCGTCCATTTTTCAGAAAATACGGTACCAATACTAATGTTTTCATGTGAAATACAACCTTTGGCTTTATGTATTTCAAAACGATGAAACATTGTTGATAGAGAGATCTTATATTCTACTGTAATTCTCAAGAATATCTTCAATTGTTAGACGATTGCGACCCAAAAGGTTATGTTTTTCATGCTCATGTTAGACATCGTTTTTTATACATGGTAATAAATACTTGAAAAATAGATCATGTACTTGATCAACGACAATTTGAACGGCATTTCCAGGAATCCTCGTATCACCATACAGTGAAATCAGTAATAATATATGGTTGATCATAGCAAAAATATCCATACCTTTTTTTATAAGGCAAAATTTTTTAATATGACCGTCAAAGTAGCCAGTTTTCTTTGAAGAACGTTTGAAGATATATCATATGCGGTAAAAACAAATAGTATTATAAGATGAACTTTTTAAATTATATTGAAAGTTACATGTACAACGTAATTAAAAAGTCCTGAATTGTTTTATAAGGCTATTCATCAACTACTCAGTAAAATGTTTTGTTATTTCAGGTAGTACAAAAGTATAAATTTTTTTCGACATTACACATTGAGGAATTCAAGTTGCAACAATTTTTATACTCACCAAAAATATAGAAATCATTGCCCCAACGGCCTGTTACCCTCCCCCCCTATTTTTGAAATTCCTGTAATATTTAGTCCGTTCTTTTATAAAGTAAAAGAGTAGAAATTATACGACCAATAGTATACAAGCGAATATTGATACATTTAAATCATTGTATGAAGAGGGGCATATGCATAGATGGCGGCACTTTTAGTACATGCACTCTAAATTCTCCATACATGATAAGCCACATAGTTTCTTTTTCAGGAAATTTTCTGAATAAATAAATGAGAATGAGAAAAATATCCTCCCCAGTTGCGGATCAAACATACAACCCCATGTTTACTCGACAGTTCCTCTACCACTTAGGCTACCGAGGAGCTGTACATTCACTCGCACCGTTAGTTTAGATAAGCTTCTCATTCCGAATTTTTAGAGCTATTATTCACCTAAGCTCGATAAAGTAGTAATGTGACTCTAATGCTTGTCGGTAAATTAGAAATTAATACGACCAATGGTATACAAGCGAATGTTGATACATCTAAACCATTGTATCAAGAGGTGCATTTGCATAGATGGTGGCACTTTCAGTACAAGCACTCTACATCCTCTATACATGCCCTTTTTTTAATATCCAATATACTTAAGACTTTATAAGAGGACTCCAAAAACAGTGAAAATAATACGAAGAATTAATAAACTCCAAGGGCTTACTGTGCAGTCTTTTATTTAGTTGACAACGTTTTGACTGTACGTAAGGCAGTCCTTTTCAAGTCTAAATTATGTAGAGCAACGTCCACTTAATATTAAAAAATGTCTATATCTGCTCTAATACAACCGACTGGCTTTTAAGCTGTCTGAATATAATCGGGATTACATTCAGACAGCTTAAAAGTCAGTAGGTTGTATTAGAGCAGATATAGACATTTTTTAATATTAAGTGGACGTTGCTCTACATACTTTAGACTTGAAAAAGACTGCCTTACGTACAGTCAAAACGTTGTCAA
This sequence comes from Copidosoma floridanum, assembly GCF_000648655.2. The sequence goes on from NW_019379918.1 coordinate 49,519, forward strand.
CTGAATAAAAGACTGAACAGTAAGCCCTTGGAGTTTAATAATTCTTCGTACTTAAGACTCATAAAACTAAACCACACAGTTTCTTTTTCAAGAAAATTTTCTTAAGAAATAAATAAGAATGAGATAAATATCCTCCGTACGTGCGGATCGAACACACAACTTCCTGTTTACTAGACAGTTGCTCTGCACTGAGAAGATATTGGGGCATTCTCTGCCAACGCACGTGCATACAACGCTCAAAACTAGCTTATAGCTGTTACCTCAGTCACTTGTGCAGCAGCTGCACAAGTCAGGGAGGCTCGCACTCCAGAGTTGTGCGTTAGTGACACTCGCATCTTAAGGCAACTGATACTAATGCCTTCTATGTATGCGATGCTTCTTGTCTCTTGTATGCAGTGCAATGAGAGCGTGAACGTTGTAAAAAAACTATTCTTTTTATAAATGTGCCACGAAGAAGGTACCATGGAAAATTTTTTCTTGAAGTACAAGCTACCCCAGGACCTGCAGGATCGATTTAGAGGTAAGTCTTGTATTGAGAAAGTTAATAACCTAATCACTATATTTGGGTTTGGTCAAGTTAAAAAGGGGATTTAGGATAAGTTTTAGTTGACTATACCATAAAAAGTGTATAAGTTGTCCTTTTTTTTATGCTAAAATGATATTTGAAGTTAAACGATGAAAAATGATTGTTCTTGCACACAAGCGGTTGGCCGTGGATTACTTGGGAAAATACTTATGTTGATTTTGTATTAAGTACTTGAATATGTAACTTATAGACATCCTGATTCGATACATATAAGATTAGTAGTAACGTATAAAACAAAATCCAGGACAAAATCTTTGCTCATGTGAGGTTCACAAATTCTGAAGCATGCAGTAAAAGTGTAAGTGTAACAAATAATAGAGGCTCTTTGTAAAAGTAGAGTGGTGCTTAAATTTTTTAAATATAGGAGCTCAAATGCAGTCAGTTTCCTGTTTTAATTATAAATTGATAAAAATACATAATAATCTGGCTCAATTTTATGGACTTCAATTTAAGGTTAATTTGAAAAGTTCAAAAAATGACTTCATTGATGAATTAAAAATTCTATGAGATGCCAGTCTTTCACCGCCCCAATTCAACTTTTTTTCTGAGCATCCAAATCTCTTAGACAATTATTTTGTTAGAGTGAAAATGCATTTTAAAAAATTGTTCACTCTTGTTATATTTGTGTAGCAGGCTTAGAAAAAAAGGTACAGAAAATAAGCTTCCTCAAACTTTCCAAGTTTAACAAACACCACATTTAAAGCTAAACGTCCTAACACATTTTAATACCTTTCCAAACATGAACCCTACAATAGTCGAGAAATTTTTGCAAAGTGAGTTGTATAAGAATGATAACCATGTTATTTCTTTGGTTTCATGTTTAGGAGATTATAAAATAAGTTACACATTGCTTTAAATGTGGTGATAGTTAAACCTAGAAAGTTTTAAAAAACTGAAATTCTATATGTAAGATTTTTTATAAGCTTCCTAGACAAGAGTAAACAATTCTTTAAAATACATTCTTACTCCAAAAAAATTATTATCCAAGAGCTTTGAGTGCTCAGAAAAAAAATTCGTTTTGGGTGGTAAAGACCAATGCCTGAAATTTTCAATTTTGTAGATTTCAACTGATAGTGTAATTGCTTGACATATGAAAGAGTTAATTATCTTTCATACCTTACTCTCTGTCATTTATTACTAAAATACAAAAAGTAAAGCTTCTACTCCAACTATTAGGAAATTGCACTGACAATTAAAATATATACCAAATAAAAATTTTTCTTGTTAAGTAAAAGCCTTTCCAAATTCATTATTAGTTTTTAATAGAAGAGATTTTGGTTTTGCATTGTTGAGAATCTAGTAAATTAGTAAGCTTATAATTTATGTCTTTTCAGTTACATTTGTACTTTTATGTTTTTAGAATGATGAATAAAATTACAAAAAAATTTGTAACTTTTATGCTAAGAGACTTTATACATACTTTATGTCTCAATCTCTGTGAATGTTACAGAGCTAAAGTTCGGTTCCTTATTTCGTTAAAAAAATTGGTAGCTACAACTTTAGGGTGAGATTACTGTAATATAAATTTAAATCTAGAGTAAGAATTATTCATGGTACAGCATTAAACTAAAATTCCAGATTCTTTACTGCAATTTGATGCATACTAGTCTGACTATTTGACCTATCTCATGTGGTAAAATGAATACTTAAATGTCCATCATTCTATTAACTTTGTAGTTCTATAAAATCTTCAGGACTAAGAAATTTTCTGTAACTTTTTTTTTAAGCCTAAAGAAAATCTGTAATCGTATTATCAAATCAGAAGATAATAAGACAGAAAATTCACTTCCCTACGACTTTTGCACTGAATCCATAGATATCATAGAAATAAAAGAGTTTAATTATGTACAAATAGAAACTCATGATATACGTGACAGTACTGATATTGTTAATGCTGAAAAAAAAGATTATTGAAGAGTCTATAGATAATATAGTTAACAAAGAGGCGGAAATAAATAGTTTTTTGGGTGAATCGATGCATGGGATTTCTACTGGTTATTTTATTATAACGATGTTATAAACATCTAAACGAAACTTTTTTGCATATTTTGAAAATCAAACTTTTTAAAAATATTTTCTACTTTTCTCATTATTTTTTGACTTTTTTGAGAAAAAAAATTAATAGTTGGTGTTTGACGTTACAGTATCCTGATTTTTATAAAGTATACACTGTTTAAAGCTTTTTGTGTGTTAATATTGTCTTGTAGATAACAATGAATTAATAAAAAATTCATTGTATTATGCGTTGGAAAATGATTTGGATGACCGCATAGTTTTAGGTTTATATAACAACATAGGTGTAATTTAAGAACAAAAACTGAAAAACATTATAATAAACAACTTGTTGATGGAAAATTGTACTGATTATGTGTTAGTTGCATTTTGTAGTTGTTTGGATTGTCAAAGGCCCTGGACATAAAAACTATCAGAATTACACAAATTTTGCTTAAATTAATGCTGTATACCATAAAATGTTAAGTGAAATACATTTGCTGCACGTATTGGTGACAAAGCACCTATGAAGCAACCGTGTGTCTTTTAAAGCAAAAATTTTAACTCAAGATTCTTGTATTCACAAGACAAATATTAAATTACACTCAATCAATTACTTACTTGAGTTTTACATAGCATAATCATAATAACTGATGTTTAAAATTCCAAGCTTTTGACGTGTATAATACTATTGTATAAATTATATGATACCAGTCAATTTTATTTTGCTTTCAGCTTCTTCTCATAATAAATATTTTAATTTCACGATATTATTTAAATTAGTATGCTTTACTTATTTGTAGGATAAAAAAATCTACTTTTTTGGAAACTACTAAACTCTTGTTGCAACTCTTTCCTACACTACAAACATTACTTTGGTATTTCCCTTATCACAGAGACGAATTTGGCAACGAAGTTGCTACATCTGGGTGCTTATACGAATACTATAAACCGAAAAGAGGAGATTTGAAGTGTGCTGGTATTTTGTGTGACAATACAAACAAATCCTAAGCTAGTAATAATGAAGGTAAACTGTTGTACGTTTTGTAAATATAAAAATAATGAATGCAGTTAATACTGTATTACATTGTTAATATAGTAAAATGTTGCTAAATTTTTGTTACATTTTAGATACGGCAGCTAACTCTATATCTTGCTTGACTGACGTTGATCGTAGTACTTATGATATAACTCATATTTACAATTCATGGGAGAGCGAGTTTGATAAAGGGATGAAAATCCTGGCGACCCAAAAAAAGGGAAAGAAAATAATCAATTATGAATCATATTTGAATACATTTATATGTCTCCAACGTCTACACGCTATCCCCTTGGTAATTTTTGCTTTGTATTGTCTTGTATTAAGAAGACCATAATAAAATGATATTCTGGTCATACATCAAAATTATATTACAGTGCCGTGGAACGATTTTTAAATTCCTAAGAAAAATGAAGTACCAAACTAAAAGTTGCAGAAGTTCAACAATTAGGGTAGAAAAATTTCTCCCAAACTTTAAACATTATCCTAAAACAATAAAAGTGAACATGCCAGTACTTCAGAGCAAAATTATTATTGAATCTGTGACTGTCAATTATAATTTATTTAGTGTATCAGGTAATCGAGATCTACGTTTTTTTAAATAGTATTTTACTAGCAAAAATTTTCATTGCATATTTCTTTACAGCTTAAAATTGACTTCAAAGAAATGTTAAAAGTCTTAGTAGCTAAGAAGAAAATATCACAAACAGTGGCAACTGACTATGAATCAGTATTTAAGAAAAAGTGACCTTCAGTTGCTGAGAAAATAGTTCTGCTTGCCAAGAAGTTGAAAGCACAATCCCCGGGAATCAAACACTTTCAAAACGTACTGCAAAATCAGCAGACTGAAGGTAATATTAACACAGTTTTCGTTTGTTTATTTTTGCAGCGGTGATATATATATATATATATATATATATATATATATATATATACAATGTTAGCACATGGTGACTCAGTCAGTTAGATTGTGAGTTGGCACACAGGAAGCCGGCGCAGCGGGTTCGATTCCCGCGAATGCGACATTTTCTGTTTCATTTCATTTCGAACTTTTCGCAACAACATTGTATGTTTACCTTCTACGTCCCTCCCTATAATGGAAAGTTTCCATTCCCTCTCCCGAGTGCTCAGTGCTCAGAGTAGAACCCTTATTAGGAGCCAGACGCATAGCACCATAATATAAAAAAGATATCCAAGTACATAAAATATTCACTGCACTTGTTAAGTTATCATCGCTGTATATAAATATTGAATGAACAAATTACAACGCTATAGCTTAAACTTTTTTTTTATATGCATAACGAATCTATTTATGTAATGCACAGTTGATATTTAGTAAAAACTTGTTATTAAAGTCGTTTACAATACTTTCAAAGTTAAATTCTTTACTGAATGTTGAATTGAATATGACTTGAAGACGACTTCAAGAACGAGCTTGAAACTTCAAACCAAGTATCACCTATGAACTTTAGCCTTACTGTATTATGTAATTGAAAAAATATATATATGTATGTATATTTTTTTTCAGACCAAAATGTCACGGCTTTATTTGCTGCGTCTGCACTTACGTCAATTGCAAAGACAGTAATAGTAAGTAAGACTGAACACGTGAGGATCACCAAGTGTGAGGCTTCAAAGCATTTTTTGATTTTAAGTAAGGTAAACACGTATTATTATTGTTATTAATATTAGTATTATTATTATTGTATATCATAAGTCAAAAATAATTTTATTTAATATCGTAACGTAGAATAAAAATGAACTGGATGAGTGTAAAAAATCTTTTCAAAAGAGACTTACAAAATTGAAACTACCAGTACATCCATATTTAGTATTGTGCAGTTTAATCCTTAAACCAAATAGAGCATACGTGATTGTGAAAAACTAACACTATGAATATGACAATGTGTTAGACGTCGTAGACGCATGCTTCAAAGTATCAACAGCATTACACACCTGGTCTACTATTAGCGATTGACTATGGTTATTTATACAAAAATATATATTTGGTATACCAGAAAATGTATCTTCAGCTTTTTTAGTGAAAAACTATGCTCATGTTAATAAGCTTAATGAGAAATTGAAAACTGAACAAAAAACTACGCCAACAAAATAACATTTTATTGAGATTTAAAAATGTGGAGAATCACGTCAACTGTCCCAGCGCCGCGGTGAAAGGCCCGCGCAGGCGTCAAACACGACGTTTTCAACTCGTCGTTTCGGTGTCAAAACTTTGATAAAAAAATTATCTAAAAACATATTCTTACGTATTTTTTCCTCAGCTTTTCAGTGGTGGCATCAGTTTTTTAAAAATTTGCTCCCATAACCTCGAAAAATGCACTTGTTTGAAAAACACGTTTTATCTCCATGATCTTCAACTTTTGGAATTTTTTTGATAGTCTAGATCGAAAGATGAGACATTTTTACGTAGATATTGACATTAAAAAAGAGGCGTTTTTCATTCTTATAACGTATTCAAACGACGAACGAGACGATGGGAGCCGCGGCGGCCGGGCCATGCGCGGCAGCAGCGTGCCGTCTGCTACCGTCTCTCTGACTGGATGTAAACAAATACACCTAACTGTGACGGTTTGCACTCCGCAACAAGTTTTGATTGATTAATTAAATATTAGTATTTATTATTTTTATGACTTAAGGTTGTGCTATCGTAAGTCGAAGTTTTCGTAGGTTTTACTGCATAGAAACGAAGGTTTTTTTAGTAGCAAATCTGACTACGAAGAAACTTCCTTGAGATTAAAAGACGAAATTTCCAGTGCGAAACTGATTCCAGGTACACTGAATTATCATGCATTTATCCCCATTAAGAATAATTAATTAATGTTGAAGAAAACTTCTTTGAGTAAACAGTATGAAATTTTTCCGAAACTGAAAGAACGTAAAACAAGTGTCACTTCAAATACCATGCCTAAAAAGAAAAAGAGAACGAAGTAAAACAAAATTGTTTTTATTTTTTACTTTATTTATGTAAATACACCAACCAAACCTCACCAACTGCATAGCCTTGTAAGGTTTCAAGGGAATAAAATATTGAAATTTTTCCGAAACTGAAAGAACGTAAAACAAGTGTCACTTCGATTACCATGCCTAAAAAGAAAAAGAGAACGAAGTAAAACAAAATTGTTTTTATTTTTTGCTTTATTTATGTAAATATCTAATATTTAATCAATATTAATCATTATNAAACAATTGTTCAAAATACATTTTTACTCCAAAAAATGATTATCCAAGAGCTGTGGATGCTCAGAAAAAAGTTCGTTTTGGGTGGTAAAGACCAATGCCTGAAATTTGTAAATATAATTTCAAATCATCAAATAATACATTTACATGAATATGACAATGTGTTAGACGCCGTAGACGCATGCTTTAAAGTATCAAAAGCATTACACAGCTGGTCTACTATTAGCGATTCAGTATGGTTATTTATACAAAAATATATATTTGGTATACCAGAAAGTGTATCGGCAGCGTTTTGAGTTAAAAGCTATGATGATGTTTATAAATTACATGAAAAATTAAAAGCTGAACAAAAAGCTACGCCAACAAAATAACATTTTGTTGAGATTTAAAGATGTGGCAACAAGTATTAATACGATTTTTGTGGACTGATTTGATGAAATAAGAAAATAGGTTAATACATATGACTATTATTGTTGAGCTCGTCTAACACATGTCGGTCAATATTAATGTTCCTTTACATGATAACATCATTAATAATTAAGTATTTATTATTGACAGTTGACTTATTTTGGTTTACGAATTTAGAAGAAAAAATCAATACAATAAAGAGTTTTTTTAAACTGATTGGATTTAATAAAAATAACGAATCACGTTATAACCTTTATTCTTTTATTGTATGAAGAATCGTTTTTACCACGCAGTATCGTAGATGCTGTGATTGATTTTGTGCGTAAATTTCTAATTAACGTGTTATTACCTTCTTTGTAGGAAGATGTTATGCATATTATAGACGTAAACAGAGACAAACAAAGAATTAAAAATTTCATAAATGAAATTTTTTGGTTATATTGCGATATTTTTAATAAATTTTCATTGGAGACAAACAGATTTAATCTACTTAAGGCATAAGGATTTCAACATCCAGAAGACTTGGAGATCGGTAAAGCTTACGCGAAAAATATGTGGAAAACACTCAAAAATTTATGGAAGAAGTTGTGTATGGAGTATGAATATCTCTTCACCACTCTTTAAACATATTTTTAGAGATACCTTTCTTATTTAATAAAATCATGTCGTACATGAAAGCATTATCCAGAGAAAAAACTATCATTTCCAACATTACTCAAGCACTCACTTGGGTTGAAATTCCCGCGAAGCACGAAGCAAATGAATGTATACTTCTGTTATGTATTTATTACAACGAGATCAAGGTGGAGAATCCATTAGGATCTCACGAATACAAGTTACAAGAATCAAAGAATTACTAACAAAGAAGCTTTTAAAAAAATTGTTGACGAACTGAATTATTTGCGAAGGGAATTTATTTCCATCAAAGTAGACGGTGTTTTAAAAAAAATAAAATTCCATATTATTCAATTAATAAGTGATAATCTTTGACTTAATACTGTTTGCGGATTTACTCAATCTTTTAAGGCCAATGTTTTCTGTAGAATTTGTAAAGCAACTTGTGTGGAATGCTCGAAATTATGTACAGAGCAGTTTAATAAATAAAGAACTAAAATCGATTACATTAAAGACATGAGATCAGCTGATAAACGTCCTACAGACTTAAAAGAAGATTGCTGTTAGAATGAAATTTTTGATTTTCATATAGCTATTAATGGAAGTGTGGATGTGATGCATGATTTGTTGGAAGGTGTGTGTGTGTATGTAGTGAAAGCAGTTCTATATTATTGTATTTATACGAAGCAGTACTTTACATTAGATTATTTAAATCAGTGTATTCAAGAATTTCATTATTCATCTTATGATACAAACAAACCGCCTGTAATAACCAAAAATAGAGTGAAAGAGAAACTTCAAAATTCAAAAGATTTGATGATTTTAGTAGAAAAAATGAACAAAATGTATATTAAAAATAATGGTTTATTAAATCCTAAATTTCATTTCCTGACACTATGCGCAAATTTTGTTGTTGTTTGGACCACGCGTTAATTATATGAGCATGGTGTTTGAATCCAAACACAAAGAATTAAAAAGTAGTGCCTTGGCTACAGCTTCAAAATTAAATTTACCAAAAACTATCGCTATCAAGCAAATGTTGAGAATATGTCAAAATGCAGATGGATTACAAAATGAATCTAATATTACCTGGAGTGCACGAGAAGAAATATTTACATGTAACCCAAAAACATATAAATCTGTTACTTATAATGGTATTACTTATTCAATAGGTACTTGTATAGTAACAAATATGAAAAGCTCTGAGATTGAATTTGGAAAAATAATCGATATTCAAAAATCTACGCAGCCAAATATTACTAAAAGTCAACAGGGAAACAAAAGAAAAATGCAAGAATGCATTGTATTTCTTGTGGAAGTTTATGTTGAAACTTCGTTTGATAAACATAGGCATTCATACATTGTAGAACGTAACGATGAAAAAAAAGGATTAATTAATGTCCATGATATTTTTTTTATATCACCTGTAACATTTGTTCCAGATAGTTTTAATACATGCAGACTCATACCACGATATTTTCTGTAAAATATATTTTATTTTTTGTTTTATGTAATGGTTAAGACAACCGGTGTCATTTATGATAGAAATGTAAGTTAAAATAAAATATTAATTATTCACAAGTATTTGTGTTTTCTTTGACTTGAGCCTTATTAACAGTCTTTATAATATCCTTATTGATATCCACATTTAGAATAATTAACAAAGTATAAGCCAACACGCAAGCATCAGACGTCAAATAATAAACTGACCAGTGAATATATGTACAGATGTATTTATTTATACGTATATACATTAAATATTTTTTTTATTTGTATCAATTTTCGGTTAAATTGTGTATTACACAACGCACTAAACTTGTATGTAGGCATATTATAAACTTACATCAATTTTTCTGGATGCGTATATTGGTATGTAGTTTTCTTGAAATAGCCCCATGACTAGCGTTGTTGCTGCACCATGCAGTTAGCTCAACACGTACACCATACGACTTGTGCAGCTGCTTTTTTAAGTCTGGTGCAGCAACAGCACTATTCTTGGGCTGCTTCTGCTTTAATGTGAGTAAGGTAACAACTGCCCTACCTCTAGTGGAGCAGGTACACTATTTTTTTCTCAGTGTACCACTTGAGCTACCGAGGAGCTGTATATTTACTCGCACCGTAAGTTTAGATAAGTTTCTCATTCTTAATTTTTAGAGCTATCTTTCACGTAAGCTTGATAAAGTAGTTATGTGGCTCTAATGCTTGTCAGTAAATTAGAAATTAATACGAAAAATAGTATACAAGCAAACGTTCATACATCTAAATTATTGTATCAAGAGGTGCATATGCATAGATGGCGGCACTTTCGATACAAGCACTCTATATCCTCCACACATTCCCTTTTTTCAATATCCAATACATCCAAACTTACGGTAAGTGTGAATGTACAGCTCCTTGGTAGCTCAAGTGGTAGAGCAACTGTCTAGTAAACAGGAGGTTGTGTATTCAATCCGCACCCGAGAAGGATACTTTTCTCATATTACTTATTTCTCACTTATTTATTTCTTAAGAAAATTTTCTTGAAAAAAAAAAACTATGTGGTTTAGTATTATGAGTCTTCTTAAGTATATTGGATATTGAAAAAAGGGCATGTATGGAGGATATAAAGTGCTTGTATTAAAAGTGCCGCCATCTATGCATATGCACCTCATGATAAAATGATTGAGATGTATCAACATTCGCTTGTATACTATTGGTGGTATTAATTTCTAATTAACCGACAAGCTTTAGAGTCACATAACTAAAGTAAAAGATTGTTGTATTTTCATGTGAGTAATGAGTTGATGTGTGTGTAAAATAAAAGTTGAAGGTACAGTAATTCACAAGTTATAAGATGATAGGTAAAGTTAGGATTTATATAATTTGTAACAATAAGGTTTTCAAAATTGAATGAACACCATTTGAATTTTGAAAAATTTGGTCAATAGGAGTGAGAACACGATAAAATCTTGTTAAAGCATTATTAGTGACTTGGTTTTATTGACAACAATCTTATATTTTACGTCACTTTTTGGGTACTCTGTTATAGTCAAGCATGAATTTATTAATGTGAGTGAAACTTTGATTGCATCAATTTTATAAGTAGTTTTTCCCAAAAACTCCAGATATGATCACATAAAAGAGGCAAGACTTTAAAGACCAAAAACAGGCATTTACAGAGTCAACAAGATTTCTGTATTCGTACCTCTCATTTTTTATTACAACGTTTGAACATATACTATCCGGTAATTCACAGCAAAAAGTAAAAAAAAATTGAACGGGTTATTTGTTGAGCTTCAATGAACTAATGTGAGCTGCCTGTTCCTAATTTAAGTTTGAAATATCAAAAAAAGTGTTGTGAAAGATGACTCTACAGTAATATTTAGTTAATTTGAAAATTTGCATCAATAAACTTAACTAATGTCTTACTACTACCCAGTTGTAAACATATTACAACTGGTTAGTAATATTTTTTCAGTTATCATAGTCACGCAAACTATTAAAATAAAAGATTTTGATACGTCATGCTTCAAGAAATTTTTCAAAACTTTTTCCATTCTTAAGCTGTATGTAACTGAGATACATAAACGCACAAACTGTGTGTTTCTCAGATACGAAATAATTACTTATTAAACAGCATTCTAATGTTATATGGTTTATTACATATCCATATTTCCCAACTTTTACGTTATTTTTCAGTCCAATTCAATTTTACCTAACCAAAGAAAAGGCTCTCTAAAATTACAATGAATATTACGTGATGATTCATACAGAAGTTCCAAATGAGGATGTACAAATAAATAACCATATTGATTTTAACTGGAAGTGCTACGTAAACTATTGACATTGAAATCCATGTCAACATTTTTGAGAAGGTATTATACCTAATAGAGTAATAAGTATAAGCATATACTTATACATAAAGATGTTTACCAATGTGTTTCCCTATGCACGATGCAGACGTGTCAATTACTTTAAGTACTTATTTTTTGATTTTAGATGTAGTTTTTTATTGGTGGGCACAATAAGTTTTTGTCCCTCCTAGTAACTTGCTTCCCAAGTTTTAAAAGTTGTAGCAGATGTATAGACTACTTTTTCAAGGTTTTTGACTCGACGATCCCAACTTTTTTATGCAACAAGAAAAATGTATCTTGTTTTTTTTTCAGTTTCTCAAATGTATAAAAAACTATAAAAGTATATAATCTGTTCTACAAAATTGATCATAAGCATATGCATATACATACTTCAGTTTCGATAGAAAAAAATAAGTCAAATTCACATATCTCAGATTATGTTCAAAAATTAAAAAATAGAATTGTAAAAATTAAAATAGATTGTAGCGGCTATGGAGCATTTGCACAAATATTTTTCTTATCCCAATTTAAAAAATTGCTCTCGTTGACACCAACAGCAACAAATGTTTAACTCATTAAATACAAAAAATTTATAATTTAAAATTTATATGTAGTTGTCACAACATTTATTTTGCTCTCGTAAAAGATCATTTGAAAAATATTACTATATGCCTAGTAAATCATAAATTACGAAAAATTTTTCTAAGTAATTTTGTAAGTTTTATAATATTATTACGTCAGCGCAACGTATTATTCGAGTCTAAGCTTGCGCTTAATAGCTTGGGATTCGCACTGGGCGCGTAGGTGGGACGCGGGGCTAAAAGGTAGCTAAATCTCTTGACAGGGCATCCTGAACGGGGAAAGTCCGACTGTTCTGATCGAATTGAAGCGGTTGTCACTCGTTTTCAGCGCGTCTCTGATTCGTCAGAAATACCCGACGCGATAGTGTCAAACTAGTGTCCCGTCCGCGATCTAGAGGTTAAAGGTAGTTACGCCCTAGAAGTTACGCAAGGGGAAAAATAGTTTGAGTTCGCGACCGATCTGTGAGCCACCAATACCATTCGGAGTAAATGTTATTGCTCTGGATTGACGTAAAGGAAGGAAGTATAAGGTTAAGTTTGCGACCAGTCTAAGAGCCACCAATACCATCCGGAGTAAAAGGTGATTGCCCCAGATTTACGCGACGTATGAGTTTGACTTCGCGATCGATCTATGAGCCACCAATACTATCCGGAGTAAATGTGATTGCTCTAGATTCACGAAAAACACTCGATTACTTATTCTCGCGGTTTTAGAACTTATCGATGCCGTAATAAGCAATTATGCAGACTTCGCGACAAAAGAGAAAAGCACAGTTAACTATTTTAATACTTTAGAAAAACTGACTTTTATTTTAAGTATTAGAATGTAGACGCAGAGAACTAGCGCGAAGTGTCCGAGGTAAAAACTTTTGAAACCGCACTCGTGGAGGACCGTGGGATAGCAGAGACGGACTCTAACTGTCCAGTCAACCATTTGAGGGTAAAATTTGAACAGTACTGTGCCTCGCTTCACAGTAGACTGTGTTGTAGCAGAGGCGAACTCTTACTACTCAGTCTACCTTGAAGGGTTATCGTCGAATCTTTTTCTCGGGGCCTCCGGGCCTTTTTATAAGGAGTAGCGGACCTCTGCGACGCGCTGGTTCGGCAAGCCAAAGATCTAATTGGCTAGAGATGATCTAGTTCAGCCACTCAAAAATTGGCACATCCCACATCCAGCTCATTCTTCTCCGTGCGTCAAGAGAAGGAAAGGTGATTCACTTACTCATGCCCTTCCTTTCTTCTTTACATTCAAATTTTACAAGAACTTTAATTGGACTTAATATTACTGTTAATATAGAATATTGTTAATATTTACTAATGTTGAACACTGTTTGTTTATTTAACTAAACTTGTTGCAGAAATAACGAAGAGAATCGCTGAATATTTAAAATAATGCTTAGGTGAATAAACGATCGGTGTGCTACGGTACATCAACTAAAACTTAAACAGAAATAACGTTAACTGTTGTTATGACAACGTATAATGATAACATCAGTTTAATAGTATGATAATAATAACAATAATGATAGTAATAATAGTAATTATAGTAATAGTAGTTATAATTATGAAAGTAAGGGTAGTGGTAACAATAGAAGTACCTTAACCTTTGCGAGTTAATATAATTAAACTTATGAGTAGTTTTGACTTATTACAATATTGCAAAGATAATTCGGAATTTCGGTAAAATTTTAGTTAATATGTTTTTCGCTTCTAGTCATTGGAGAGGGAGTCGGCGCGTGGCGCTCTGGGGACTTGAAATTCCGTTACTTATATTGGAGCAGCCGCACGGACTTTTTCCCGACACATATGAGTCAAGGAAAAGGGAAAGAGCTATTGTTAATGATCAGTTCGGTTTTTCCGTTTTCTTTTACATGTTAAACGAATTCAAAAATTTAGGCTATTGCCGGTGGTATATGAAAAAATTTGAGAATGTAATAGAAAAAAGGGTAGCTTGGTGAGTTATGCATCTATAAAAACCAAATGAAAAGTTGATGATGTTGTAGTATGTATTATTTGTCTATACGTATTAACTCTACGTTATTCTAATTTTTAACATCGTATCAAGTTGTGCGAGCATTCCGTATTGCACCCCCGTTTAGCTGTTCCCAGTGAGACTTTTTGCCTCTATTAGTTTTTAAAGTTATTTCATTTCTCTGTATTGAAAAGTATTTTATTATCTTATTTGCTCTTCGTTTCCGGTCAGCATAGGCCAACGTGCGTTTGCACGAATCATAGTTAGTCAATGTACTGCAGCGACAAATAGAGTTGGCAGGTGATTCATCTCTTTTCAAATGCATGTTGGTCCCTGTTCGAAAGTAGTTTAAGTCGACATGGAAAACTCCGAAGAAACGAGTGGGGGAAAAAAAAATTATTAGTAATTTTAATTTACCGACGTTACAATGCCATTCCTTAAATTATCAAGGTAGCAGTTACATAGTCGTGATTAGCAATAACGATTTTTATAAAATAAAATGTGATAAGAGGTGTTTTTAATTATAATCACTTATTACTTTCAAAATGATGTCCATATTGGCTACAATACACTGATTCGAGCATGATATTCACATTTTTTCCGATAACTACTCAGGGGGCTCTTATTTCGAATATTAAATCCCCGATAATTTTTATGACCATTTTTCTATAAGAAAATGTCTTCAAAATCTAAAGAAGCTCCGAATTTGCAGGATAAATTACTATTCAAGATTTGTTTTTACATATTAAAATAATATTTGCAATTTTTAACTATAAGACAGCTTAATACAATTAACATTTTCAAGTATGCCACTTCTCAGAGATTTTAAGGAAAAAAACTTTTTTTTTACACTTTCTTGTTCTTTGTGAAGAAAGAACTCTTAATTGTCTTTTACTTGTTTACATTTTATTGCATACCACATGAGTTTCACGAGTTTAAAAATATTTAACGGATATCTCGATTATTAGACTATCTGATATAATTTTATTTCTTGGATATGCTTCGAAGGGCTTCAGAGGACAAAATGATGAAATTTTTTGATGTGAAACATCTTATGATGGGCAGTGAACAGACGCATGAGGGGAAATATGCCACGAAGAGTCTGGTCAACTCCTACGTTGCTGTTCACCGCGCCACTGGGGCCTCTTTCTATATACATACGTGTAGTGGAACTTTTATATTCATGTATACGTATATATACGGTATCTACAACTATATTGTCGTGTACACACATTTATAGCTTTTTGTAAGGTGCTCTAATCATATTTATAGCTATATACAAGTGTATATATATAAAAAATTAATAACATATGTACTGTATATATAGCAATGTTATATAGCTTATACATAAGCACACACACACGCAAGCACGCACACCCCCCCCCCGACACATACACACACAAATGTATATGTACGTAATATATGGTTAGTATACAAATAGTACATTTTAATATGAAAAAAGGCTATATATACACTGTAATAGTTATACAGTTACCGTACTAACAAATGTATGGACATATACGTTCTAACACATATATATATTTAGAGAGAGAGAGAGAGAGAGAGAGAGCAAGAGAGAGAGGGATAAGACTGCTCAGTAGTGCGGTGAAAAGCAATGGAGGAGTGGACCAGACTTTTCGTTGTATATTTCCCCTCACGTGAATGTTCACTGCCCACCATAAGATGGTTCACATCAAAAATTTATTCAACAATTTCTTTACGCATTTTTAAGTTGTAAGCGAATATCTTATATTGAAAAATGGGAATTGGTTTTTTTACAAACTCAATCCTTTGAAGTATCCATTCTGGTCTTGAAGTAATTTTCTATTCTAAGGCATTTTCAGCCTTTAGCATCAAAAGACGTCGTATGCAACGCGGGCACAAACGTACACTAAACTTATCCTTCGAATGTCCATAGTTAAAGAACAACTATTTGCATTTTAAGATGAAATAATAACAAAAGTAAGTATTTTACGTTGTATTTTAAAAAATCATCATACAATCTGCTAAGATAGTACTGATTTTTATATGAATTGTACTATTTCTTGGAAAAAATTATAAAAATTAGTTGGCCCACAGCTTTTTTGATACGTTCTATTTTCATTTTTTTTTAAATAACATTTCTATGAAATATACTAACAAAAACATAGGATGCATTTATATTAATATTTACATTAATACTCTGCTATAGTAATTTAATTTTTTTGGACGATATTTATTATTTATTAAAAGAAACATTAT